>CM035125.1:2982606-3315106 GCA_020205555.1 Panax stipuleanatus | reverse complement strand
ATTTTATTTAAGAAATTAAATTCAAACATACATTACTAGTACCAGACACATTTGTCTTTCTTTAGAAGTGTCATGAACCATGGACGGTGGACCCAACACTATCATGAGCCCAAATTAAAGCCTAACTAATATTTGTATGGGCCCGGCCCCTTTGGCTACTAATGATGTCACAGGAAAATCAAGGCCAGTAGCCCATGGAGTGATGTACAGAGATGCATCAGGGAAGAAGCACAGAGCGTATTTGAACCGTGGATCGAAGAATGAAATTATTGTGTCGGCCGGAGCACTCGGAAGCCCACAACTCTTGATGTTGAGTGGCGTAGGGCCATCAAACCACTTGAAGGGCCATAATATCACGGTGGTGTTAGACCAGGCCTTGGTTGGTGAAGGCATGTCAGATAACCCAATGAACGCCGTCTTCATCCCTTCTCCCATCCCCACCGAGGTTTCCCTCATTCAAGTCGTGGGCATCACTCGCTTTGGTAGCTACATTGAGGCCGCTAGTGGCGAAGACTTTTCCGGGTCCGGCACTAGTAGAGATTATGGAATGTTCTCTCCGAAGGTACATGCACATTACTTTTGGAAACATTGTAAGTGAATTCCTTGGATATATATATATATATATATAGTGTGTGTGTGTGTATGTGTGTATGTGTGTGTGTTTATTTTATGTTTGGTTCATTTTCTTTTTGGCTGGGGGCCTGGGGCGGGGCATGCAGATTGGACAACTCTCCACAATGCCACCAAAACAAAGAACAGAGAAAGCTATAGCCAAAGCTGTTGAAAACATGAAAGCTCTACCTCCAACTGCATTTGTTGGTGGATTCATCCTTGAAAAAATAATGGGGCCTCTCTCAAGAGGGCATCTAGAGCTCCGAAACCGGAATCCTAACGACAACCCGTGGGTGACATTTAACTACTTCAAAGAGGCCGAGGATTTAGAAAGATGTGTTCAAGGCATGAGAGTGATTGAGAATATAATCGAATCCAAAGCATTCTCAAAATTCAAATACCCAAATATGTCACCGCAGCAGCTTCTCAACATGACGGCCAGCTCCCCGGTGAACTTGTTGCCTAAGCATGCAAATGCTTCGACGTCGTTGGAACAGTTTTGTAGGGACACAGTCATGACCATATGGCATTACCACGGAGGGTGCCAAGTTGGTAGTGTGGTTGATCATGATTATAGGGTTCTTGGTGTGGACGCACTTCGAGTTATCGATGGTTCCACTTTTAATTACTCTCCTGGAACTAATCCTCAAGCCACTGTTATGATGCTTGGAAGGTACGCACGTACGTACATTCATTTTAACTTTTGATCATCGATATATATGATGAGAATATAATTCAATTTTAAAGTGTATATTATAGTATAGGGATTAATTAATTAATTAAGGAATTTTATGTCAACTATATATATATATATATATATATATATTGAAATGGTGCAGGTACATGGGAGTTAGAATACTGAGCGAGAGACTTGCATCCAACTGATGATCATCAAAGTGTTAATTTGATTAAGACGATTCAAAATATATTTGCAACAGGCATGAGGACCGTGTTGAGTTTATGTGTGCTTATATCAACCAACCAACAACAACAAAAGAATTAAGAAGGGCGAGAGTTTAATTAATTTATGAAAATAAATTTCTTGTAATCAATTGGAACTACAAATTTAATTGATTTACGGTTTATTGACTTCTCTGTTAAATAAATCTATGTCAATTGCTACTAAATGAGATATGTCCATCAACTATTTCTTTTTGAGGGAAATTGTATTTGCTATACTTCTGGCACACTGTTATGATCTATATATACATATAAGGATTCCATTAACAAATATCAATTAATTTTTTTTCGGGTTTTCAAACTGTAACATTAATTAAAAAGCATATATTTATATATATAAACTTGATGAGATCGAGTATGACATAGAATAATAGAATGTATATATACCTCAATATTTGGCCTAGTTTAATTTGAGCCACGGTCATCTCCAATATGCAAGACTATGGCATATTCTCCCCTGGTGAGCTTAATAATCTTCCTCTCCCTTCGATACTTTGAAACTTACGGAGAGCAGTAAAAATATTCATAGGAGGTCTGTTAGAATTATTAGATCACAAACACACACAATTATAGAGAAGATTAACACAGCACAACAGATTTACGTGGTTCCCCAATTTAAGTAGTCTACGGGAGATGCGTTTCTTTTCTTATTTAGAATTAGTCCGTTACATACAGTTATACAATAGGTATTATTTATACCCCAATAATCATATTCCAACTCTATAACATATTATGGTATATTAGTTCCCATAATATCCTTACAATAGAAAGATCCAAAGTCCAAGCCGCAAACTGATTGCTGCTCGCTTCCGCCCCCCCGCCCCGGTGGGGGTTCTTCTCCTTGCCGACCCGCCCCAGCGGAGGCCCTCCAGAGAATCCAGAGCCTTCTCCCGCCCCGGCGGGTGTTTTCCCCTTTCTTCTCCCCGTCTCGGCGGGGTTATGAGTCATCAAGTCTAACAAACTCCACCTTGACGAATGACCTCGCCCATTCAGAAGTTAACCACTTGTTCTACTCAAACCCGGGGCGGTGTTCTCTCCTACTAACATTTGGAGATATTAACCAAGTCCAAACAATGCTTGAACTTGTTCGCGGTCACAGTCTTTGTCAACATGTCAGCTGTATTTTCAGAAGTGTGCACCTTTTCCAATATCACATCCCCCATAACAATTAATTCCCTCACCTTGTGATACCTTACATTAATATGCTTGGTCCTCGCGTGATATACCTGATGATTTGCCAAGTAAATGGACACTCTGATTATTGCAATACAACTGTACTCCACCTTGATCTATGCCCAGCTCCATCACAAAACCCTTTAGCCACAACGCTTCTTTTCCAGCCTCAACCAAAGCCATATACTCAGATTCAGTAGTCGATAAAGCTACTAGAGTTTGTACCAAGGATCTCCAACAAATTGGTCCACCTGCTAAAGTGAACATATACCCTGTTGTAGACCTCAAGTCATCCAACATTCTAGCATAATCCGCATATACATACCCCACTACTGATATCCGATCTTGCCTTGAAAACATAATTCCATGATCCGCAGTACCCTTCAGATATCTGAATACCCACTTTACCGCTTTCCAGTGTTCTCTTCCTGGATTTCTATGAACTTACTCACTGTGCTGACTACATGTGCCAAATCCGGTCTTGTACATACCATCGCATACATCAAACAACCAACTGCACTCGCATAAGGCACCTTTGAAATATCCTGAATCTCTTCAGCCTTTTCTGGACACTGTGTTGTAGACAACCTGAAGTGACTCGCCAATGACGTGCTAACCTGTTTAGCATTAGCCATACTAAACCTCTCCAACACTTTCCTCACATAAGTCTTTTGGGACAACTATAGTTTCCCCGCTGACCTATCCCTGCGAATCTCCATTCCAAGTATTTTCTTCGTCGCACCCAAATCCTTCATGTTAAACTCCTTTCCCAACAATGCCTTCAACCTGTTGACTTCACCCATACTTTTCACAGTAATTAGCATGTCATCCACATATAGTAACAGAAAAATATGGGAATCATCCTCAAGACTCTTAACATAAACGCAGCAATCATACTCACACCTTGTGAACCCAATCCGGATCATAAAAGAATCAAATTTCTTATACCATTGACTTGGAGACTGCTTCAGCCCATATAAAGATTTCTTCAATTTGCAAAACATGTGCTCAGTCTCCGGCTGCTTGAACCCCTCAGGCTGCTCCATGTATATAACCTCCTCCAAATCACCATGAAGAAAAGCTGTCTTCACATCAAGCTGCTCTAACTCCAGATCATAGCTTGCCACCAATGCTAATATAATCTTGATTGAAGTATGCCTCACTACCGGAGAAAATACTTCATCGTAGTCAATCCCCTTCCTCTGTGAATATCCCTTTGCTACTAATCGAGACTTGAACCTTTCTTTTTCCTTTTCTGCTACAGCTTCCTTTTTCTTGTATACCCATTTGCACCCCACTGGTTTCATCCCCTCAGGCAATTCTTTCAATTCCCAAGTCTTGTTCTTATTCAAAGATTCCATCTCCTCCATCATGGCTTCCATCCATCTGTCCCTTTCAGGACTAGTAATTGCCTCCTGAAAAGTAGACGGATCCCCATTAGTGGTAGAGAGTGCATATGCAACTATATCATCAAACCTGTACCTCTCCGGTGGTCTGATAAGTGCGTCGGGGTCTCCTTACGGCTATGCTCTCCTGCTGTTACTGATCAACCTATTCTTCTAGCGGTGGATTGCTAGTGTCAAAACTTTCCAGCTCAACCTGTATGTCCTGCTGCTGTCTGCTGGTGTCTTCCCCAGCTTTGTTTTTCTGGACTTTTTGATGTGTCTTAACCATCGAAGCTTCGTCAAAAACTACGTCCCTAGTGATTACCACCTTCTTTGCTTTCGAATCCCAAAGCTTGTACCCTTTCACACCTTTCTTATACCCAAGAAAAATACACTGTTTGGACTTCGGATCAAGCTTGGACCTCTCATCACCGGGAACATGAACGTAGGCTGGACAACCAAAAATCTTCATACCAGAATAGTCTACCTCTTTGTCTGTCCACACCTCCTGTGCTACCTTATTATCCAGAGCAGTACTCGGCAACCTGTTTATGATGTAAACTGCCATACTCATTGCCTCTATCCAGAAATCCTTTGAAAGCCCATGCATTCAACCTGATGCACCAGTGCCCTATCTGCTATAGTTCTGTTCATCCTTTCGGCCACCCCATTCTGCTGTGGTGTCTTTCTAACAGTCCAGTGCTTCTGTATCCCATGCTCTTCACAAAACTTCACAAACTGACTCATACTTGTACTCCGTTCCATTGTCTGATCTGAGACTCTTTAATTTCTTCCCTGTTTGGTTTTCCACTTCAGCTTTCCACAGCTTGAATTTCTCAAAAACTTCAGACTTGTGTAGCATGAAGTACATCCAAACCTTCCTCGAATAATCATCGATGAAAGTCAAGAAATACAGTGATCTTGCTTTCGAAGCTACCATCACTGGTCCCCAGACATCAGTATGAACATAATCAAGTATCCTCTTAGTTTTGTTCGTCCGCACGCTTAAACGACACTTTACACTATTTTCCCAGAACACAAAACTTGCAGAAATCAAGCTTGTACGATTTCACCCCTTTCAATAGATTTTTTCTGTGTAATTCCAGCATCCCACGTTCCCCCATATGTCCTAACCGCATATGCCATAACGAAGTATCATCAGTATCATCAGCTGTAGTGGGTGCAGCTCCATCTACAACTATGCTCCCTATCAAACGATAGATATTTCCATTAACTTTCGAATCTTTCATAATCACTAGCGCACCTCTTGTCACTCTCATGGCTCCACCACTTGTTTTATACTCACAGCCATTAGAGTCTAGGGTTCCCAATGAAACTAGATTCTTCCTCAATCCTGGTATGTGCCTCACCTCAGACAGAGTTCTCACGACACCATCAAACATCTTGATCTTCACTGTGTCAATTCCAATGATATTGCATGAAGCATCGTTACCCATCAAAACGGTTCCACAGTCCACAGATTTGTATGTGTCAAAGCACTCCCTGTTAGGTGACATGTGAAACGAACATGCTGAATCCAGAATCCAAAAATCTGCCACGTCTGTGTTTGTTGAAACTAACAACATATCCCCATCTTCCGATGATTCTTCCACAACGTTTGCCGATTTCGTCGATTCTGTTTTCTTTCCAGTCTTCGTTCCATCATCCTTATTCATCGTGACACTTATAACTATTTATACTCCCTGTGCCTAGGAGTCTTCCCTCTAGATTTAGATTTCCCATGCGTTCTTGATTTTCACCTTTCCAATTTTCTGCCACGTTGCTCTCCCCCTTTTACCATCAGTCCTTTCACCCGAAACACCCTCGGTCTGAAGCCTTCGCTGATTAAACATCAGAAGAGCGGATGTGACTTCCTCCAATTTCAGAGTCTCTTTCCCCCATAACAGAGTTGTAACAAGATTCTCCATGGAACCCGGTAAGGAACACAGTAACATCAACGCTTGGTCTTCCTCTTCAAACTTCACCTCATTCCTAATTAAATCACTGATAATTTGATTGAACGTGTGAATATGTTGAATGAGTTCTGAACCTTCACTCATCTTTAACCCAAACAACTTCTGCTTCAGAAACAGCTTGTTTGTCAGAGACTTAGACATATACCTGGATTCGAGTTTACTCCATACCCCCGATGGCGATTCATCACCGATCACGTGATACATAACCTCGTCTGCAAGACACAGACGAATTGTACTCACCTCCTTCGCTTCGAGTTCCTCCCAGTTTTCCGCTGTCATAGCCTCTTGCTTCTTTTTCAATGCCTTAACCAATCCCTGCTGTACCAACAGATCTTTGACCCTCTGTTGCCATAACCCGAAATTCCCTGTTCCATCAAACGTCATCACATCAAACTTTGAAACGGACGAACTTGATGCCATCGTTCTTCGTGTTCAATCCAACCAGATCTAACCTAGCTCTGATACCAAATTGTTAGAATTATTGGATCACAAACACACACAATTATAGAGAAGATTAACATAGCACAACAGATTTACGTGGTTCCCCAATTTGGGTAGTCCACGGGAGAGGCGTTTCTTTTCTTATTCAGAATGAGTCCGTTACATAGAGTTATACAATAGGTATTATTTATACCCCAATAATCCTATTCCAACTCTATAACATATTATGGTATATTAGTTCCCATAATATCCTTACAATAGAAAAATCCAAAGTCCAAGCCGCAAACTGATTGTTGCTCGCTTCCGCCCCCCGTCCCGACGGGGGTTCTTCTCCTTGCCGACCCGCCCCAGCGGGGGTCCTCCAGAGAATCCAGAGCCTTCTCCCGCCCCGGCGGATGTTTTCCCCTTTCTTCTTTCTTCTCCCTGCCCCGGCGGGGTTATGAGTCATCAAGTCCAACAAGGTCTAAAACTATGAATGCATTGCATGATTGTATTGTACATGTAATCTCGTACGTAATACATACTTTGGTGATGGCAACCGAGATTTGGTGTCCGATTATTATCTGTCAAAGGAGAGTTGCCCTTGGACTGCTTCGACTTTATAATATCGATGAAGATATTTTACAAGACAACTAATTTCATGCAAAAGGTATGCGTAGAAATGAAATGATAAAAAAAGAAAAGAAAGTAGTGCTATGTGTGTTGCATTTTTCGTTTTTAAGTTGTGTTCGTGTTAGCTAGCTCTGGTCTATCAGATGATGCATTAGTTTTAGAATTCTGTATATTTCAAATGAAAGTGAAATGTTACATGATCCAACTTTATTCAATTGTATGCATGCATGCATGGATGCAATGGAGTAAAATGTAAGGAGGTTCCCACTGAAAATCATTCTTGGATGGATCCATTAAATACTATTCCAATAGCTGGCCGACATATCATATATATATATATATATATATATATATATATATATATATATATACAATAAGTCTCTTAAACGGACTGTTCGTAAACGAACAATCCTTTTGCGTACACTTTTAAATTGAATAAGTGGGTCCAATTATGTACTATCTCAATTATGTAGGATAAGTACGCAAAAGAATTGTTCGTTTACGAACAGTCCGTTTAAGAGCCTTATCCTATATATATATTCACCACATTAATTAGAACATTATTTTTAAATTATTTACTTCACAAGATAATTGTTATTGGAACTTTCAACGAATGTTGAGATGGCCGAGTTGGTCTAAGGCGCCAGATTAAGGTTCTGGTCCGAAAGGGCGTGGGTTCAAATCCCACTCTCTCTTGTGGATAAGAATGACCCACTTAGAAACTCAAGATTCAACCAACCACTTCTTTTATTTGGACTATATTTAGTTCATATGATATCAGAAGATGTCCTTTAGTTTTCAATCCGTGGGTTCAAATCCCACTCTCAACATTTATTAATAAGTGGGTTCAAATCCCACTCTCAACATTTATTAATAAGTTGTGGATAAGAATGACCCACTTAGAAACTAAGTTGTGAACCACTTCTTTTATTTGGACTATATTTAGTTCATATGATATCAGCAGATGTCCTTTAGTCTTCAATCCATCCTATGATATCAGCAGATGTCCTTTAGTCTTCAATCCATCCAGCAGATAGACTATCCCGTATATTATAATATAAAAAGATTAAAATAATAAATGACCCCACATTTTCCTTCTTCTTCAACCATCTCTCCCATTTAAATATATTAAAAATTATAGTCACAATTATAGTCCACCAACTCAAATTCCTTGATATAGTCTTTGTGCCTTGTCGGAAAATTCGATAAACTATATTTAGTTCATCTGCTGGAATGAGATCTGTGTTTCTAGACTAAATATAGTCTAAAATTTGTAACTCCGGCACTGCTGGAGATGCTCTAAGTTATGACTAAAAAAGACGGTGCCCCAAATCCAAGGCAATAATCTGGGTCCAGTGTAACTTTCCTACGTACGTAGATACACAGCCTCAGTGCCCCGCCTGCCCCTCCAACCAGCTTAAATTTCACCTGCACCTTAGAATTTAAGCCCTACATGTTTGATGTTTTTACCCTCTAATTTCTGGCCATTTTTTCTCTCAACAATAAAAGTAGTAATCATGAACATCCATCTATATATATGACAACAAACAAATTTACGTCATATTAACATTGTTATTCTATCTCATCGCCTAAGGTTTCACGCTAGTGGCAATCCAAATTCGAGATGAAAATGATGCTATATTAGCCACCCTCTATTACTCAAATAGGGTTTAATTTTCTCCTCGGGCCAAGAAAACATACAAATTGAAAATGACTTGTGTACAAAATTTGTAAAGTTTTCCAACTAATGGAGGGTCCCTAGATTAGAGTTCTCTACACGTGATAGACAACTACATATAGCAACCAGGACAGCAGAAACTGTGAACCATACCTCAAGATCAGCTTCTGGCCTGCAGACTGATGGTGCCAGCCACTACTAAAGATGATTGCCTTGCCTTTTCCTACTTGTTTATTGCACTTGATATATCTGCCAAACAATTCACACATTACCAAAATCCCTTTTAATTTCTTTAAAATCTCGCTATCCAATCATACGCAAATTAGTGAAAAAAAATAATGAAACTAGGGCGGCGCTGGACCATAGAAATTCTCTGTTTCAAAACAATAATCTCAGAATCGTTGATTTCACTTATTCATATCACGTACAATTTCAAAGAAATATAAGGGCCAACGGGTGTCGTGCACCATTTCTTGAATGCACCATCAGACAGTCTGTCTAAAACTCATATACAATGACACGTCCACATTTCTGTGCTGACAAATTCAAAGAACATTTAGAGCACATTTGGTGAAGCTAGCAAAAAAGGGAAAACAAGGAAAGTTACCTAAAGAGAAGTCATGTGTAGAGAGAGAGAGAGAGAGAGAGAGAGAGAGCAGAAGAAAAAATGCAATCACCTTGCACTGGAGAAGCCTCAACCTGCTTTCATGGTTGCTGCATGAATCCCTTTCTTGGCCTGCCTGATACCCAAAGTTCCACCATAAGAAGCACTATCACGTCGCAGTATGAATTTGCTATTTCCACGACTACGTATCTCTATCCAAACACCCAATTCACTAACCATGAATCTCTCCCTTCAGTGACAGAATTGTTTTCCAACTTCACCGAAGCATACCCACAATACTTGCAAACTAATCAAGCTGATCAAATCCGAGCTCGAGAGTACTGTCATCTTTCCATTTCCAACCATGTATGCCTTGATTACATTGGTCATGGCCTCTTTTCTTATGTCCAGCAGCAAAGCCATTATTCTGCAGCTCAAATTGCCTCTACATCAACGTCTCCTCCTCCAACCCTGCATTCTAATGCTTCCAATGCACCTTTCTTTAATATTTCAAACAAGTCGGTAAATTTGTATTCTCAGATACTATATGGTGGCAAAGAATCAGAATTTGACTCCATTATCCAGAAAAGAATCATGAGCTTTATGAACATCTCTGAAGATGATTACTCCATGGTGTTCACTGCCAACCAGTTATCTGCTTTTAAGCTTTTAACCGACTGTTATCCCTTCATGTCTAATCGCGCTCTTCTGACTGTCTATGATTATGAGAATGAGGCCGTGGAGACAATGATTGATTGCTCCAAGAAGAAAGGCGCTCATGTAATGTCAGCTGAGTTCTCATGGCCTAACATGAGTATCCAGTCCAAAAAACTCAGGAATATGGTAGTGAGTAAAAGGAAGAACAAGAAGAGGGGATTATTCGTTTTCCCTCTTCAGTCTAAAATGACTGGAGCACGGTATTCGTATCTGTGGATGAGCATGGCACAGGAATATGGGTGGCATGTCTTGCTTGATGCCTCTGCATTAGGAGCTAAGGACATGGATACCTTAGGCCTCTCCCTCTTTAAGCCAGATTTTATCTTTTGCTCCTTTTACAAGGTTTTGGGGGAAAACCCATCCGGGTTTGGCTGCTTGTTTGTGAAGAAGTCCACTGCTTCACTGTTGAATAATTTCACCACCACAAGCATAGGGATTGTTAGTCTTTCGCCAGAATCAAGACCATCTCAGTTTCTTGAAAAATCATCCAGTTTTGACATAGAAACTGAACAACAATCATCAGCATCTGTACTAATGAATTATAATTTAGTTGTGCCAAGTTCATCCTCCAGCTTAGTGTCAGTTCAGCAGAATGTAGAAACCTTTGAGTTGCAAAATAGAGAAGAAGCTGGTGAAAAACAAAAGCATGAATCAGTTTCTGAAATTGCTGAATTAGAAAATCCCCTCAAAATAGGCCAATTCGGAAACAGAGAAGCCAGTGGTAGTGAGAGTTCACGGATTGAATTTAGGGGCTTGGATCATGCAGATTCATTGGGTCTGATACTGATCAGTAGCAGAACAAGGTACCTAGTCAACTGGCTGGTCAATGCAATGATGAGTCTTCAACACCCACATTCAGAATATGGTCTTCCCTTAGTTAGAATATATGGACCAAAGGTAAGATTCGATCGAGGACCAGCAGTGGCCTTCAACGTGTTTGATTGGAAAGGAGAAAAGGTTGATCCTGTACTTGTACAGAAACTAGCCGATAGGAACAACATTTCTCTTAGTTTTGGGTTTTTGAAAAACATTTGGTTCCCAGACAAAAATGATGAAGAGAGAAATTTAATGGAGACGAGAACTCCTGAGCACAGAAATACTTTGAGAAATAAGAGAGCAAAATATGATTCAGGTATATCTGTGATAACAGCTTCACTTGGGTTCTTGACAAACTTTGAAGACACTTACAGGCTCTGGGCATTTGCTTCCAAGTTCCTAGACGCTGACTTTGTGGAGAAAGAGAGATGGAGATACATTGCTCTTAATCAAAGTACTATTGAGGTGTAGGGTAGGCTGTCCTTAATTTTTTCATTCTTTCACATTCTAAAACCTTAAGGTGTAGATTTTTTTTTTTTTTTTGAGAGTCATGTCAATCTGTAAATTCAATTACTTATTTACCTCTACATGACCATGAATCGGATCATTGAGATTTAAGGGGGCATTACAGGATCTCATAAAGAATGTTAACAGATTATGACTTATAGTGTAGTTATTGACATTATATAATCTCGTAGCAAACCAAACCTCACCTGTGTGCATAACAGTAAATACTAAAGACTGTCTGATCCTGTGTCATCCTCATTCAAACTTCAAGTTTCATACATCCAACGTTATGTTTTGTTCAGATGTTTTGACAACATATGATATACACTAACAAACTCTCATCAGCTTTCAACACTCAGATATCATACAGTGTATATGAATCAATGCATAGTTTCAGCCATCAACAAGGGAGGTCCTCAATTTTGGACCTTTTTGGATATTAAGGTATATAACTGCATCACAAATAAAAGGAGGATGAGTTTTGTAGTTCAGACAAAGTGCATTGAAGAATGTATAGAGAAAGGACCTTTTCACAAGTATTTCCTTGTCGAAGTGTTAAAGACTTCCCATATATAACCTTGAAATCGGCTAGCTTCCTATTATCTCTTCAATTATGAAGTGAATCTGTCCCCATATACTTAGTGTAATTAGCATAAACCATTAAATTGTATCACTTCTTAAGATTCCAACAATGGATGAATTTAAAAACATCAAGGACAAAAACATGGTTTGTGTAATACACCCTTTCTTCCGCAAAAAGAGTCCCATTTGCAAAAAAACTTTCTTCTACAAAAAGAATCATATTTTATTGATAGTATTATAAAATGACACAATGTCCTAAAGATCGATGTCAGAATTTCATTATCATGCCACCACTACTAGCAACATTTAATTTTTAGGGATTAACATGAAACAAATATACACCGGCGGAACTAGGGGGGCCCAACCTTGGAATCTGAAGTATGCTAATATTAGTTAAACTTGATCTTTGTTATGAGATGATATTAATTCATTTACTTTCTCATGTCCTTCCACCTGTAATAAATTAACAATATTACTATAAGATAAAATAATGTTAAATAAATTTGATGATTAATTAATTAATTAATATTGCACTCATTTGTCTTACTGAGTTAAACATACATTGGTATCAATTTTTTATAAATGAAAATAACTTAATTCATTTTCTTATTTTGAGCGGCTCCTCTCAGTTGTCTCTAAAGAAAATGACCAGAACCACAATATAAAGTTTTGAATATATAATATTATAATTTGTAGTTTATCTATAAAAGTAGCTAATCAGTTGACTAAAAATTTTAAAGTCTGATTAATAGTCTCATAGTTCGGGGGAAATTAAAATATATATATATATAGTAGAACCTTATAAATTAATAATTTCTCTAAAATAATATATATATATATATATATATATATAGTAGAACCTTATAAATTAATAATTTCTCTAAAATAATATTTTTTCCCAGTCCCGACTTAGGCTAATACGATAAATTAATAATTTCAATAAAATAATAAAATAATAATTTTTAAAAAGACCCTTATATAAATATATGGTCCCATCAAAATCATAAATTAATAATTCTTTTAAATTACAAATATATCTAGGGTAATTTTGTAAAATATGATTCTATTCTCGTTTTGTTTTGAAATTCAAATCTATCTTAATTTCATCCTTAATTTTTCTTGAAATTCAAATCTAATTGAATTTCATCCTTAATAGATGGTCCCATCAAAATAATGTTTTGTCTTGAAATTCAAATCTAATTGAATATAATTTTTTTTGAAAAAAAATGTGAATGTAATTTAAAAAGTGGATACAAATGAACATTATTTAATTATTAAAAATAATTAATATCACTTACAATGAATTCTATTATTACATTAATTTAATAAGTATGATACATTGTATCAAAAAAAGTATGATATAAACATCAATAAAATGCAATAATTTTAATGTAATTAAATTTATGTTCACCGAATAGAAAAACACTCTTTAAATTAATAAATTATTAATTTATCGATTAAATAATATTTCTCTAAATTAATAAATTTTTCCACTTTCAACAATATTAATTTATAGAGGTTCTATTGTATATATGTATGTATATGTATTTAAAGTCATTAGACTCATAACTCAAAGGTTGACAAGGGTTTGAATAGGATGTTGTGAAATACTATAATTGGGCAAAATGAATTTGAAAGAAACACTCCAAGCATCAATAAATATTTTTTTTATTGATGTATTTTGACCCCCTCTAAAAATGTTCTGATTCCACCACTGAATATACATATTTGATATTTGTAAAATTGTAAATGGGTATCCTTTTGTAAAATGGAGGGAGTAATATTTATCCTATTCTCATTAATTATCGATATCAACATAACAAGCTATAACTTTTTCTATATTTGGACTACGTGGGATTTCAAGAACCATTCTTGAAAAATTCGACTACCAGTCTACCAGTACCAGAAAATAAGCTCATAATCAGAAAAGCACAAGTATCTGGCATATATCCTTCACAATATTCATCCATAAATCAAAATATGTAAAGTAAAACCTCTATTTAGGAATAGCCTTTGGACCAAATTATTTGTATTCTAATTGAGAGGTTATTACTAAATAGAGGTATTGGTACAAAATATTTTTCGAACACCCAAAAATATCCACTTTAACAAAAATATTAATAAGAACTCCCTAATAATTATTATTCAAAAAATATTTATGCAAAGTTGTTTGGCACAACGATTTACTCTTTAAAGTTGTTACCACATAAATTATATAGATTTTCAAACTAGAAAAATGTAGTCTTTTATAGAAAATGTAGTCTTTTATAGGAAAATGTGGTCTTTTATAGGAAATATAGTCTTTTACAGGAAAATGTAGTCCTTTATAGGAAATGTAGTCTTTTATAGAAAAATATAGTTCTTTATAGGAAATGTAGTCTTTTATAGAAAATGTAGTATTTTAAAATTAATATTGTCTCTCTCATATATATATATATATATATATATATATATATATGAAATTATTACTATATAGAGGTATAGTTTCTTAATACGAGATTTAAAAAGTATATAACATATTACAATTTAGATGTTATTCCTATTTATAACTGGCCCAAATTGGGACCAAATTTTTTTATAATATTGTAGAGATTATTCTTATATAGAGAGAACGCCAGTGAAAACAAATTCATCACTCAGTTAATAAATAAAGTACAAATATTTTTTTTCTTTTATTATTTTTTATAATAATATTATTAAAAAAAGAAACTTATAGCTAGCGAAAGATGCGGATTTACCTGAATTTCAACTCTTTTTTTTCAACAGCATCGTATTGATTCCAAAATTATGTCTGCCAAGGAAGGAAAAGATTTGCTATTCCTCCTATGGGAGCAACCACATAAACCCCGGGTAAAACCTCCGGCGGGAAAGTGTGGACCCAAATACCCGACTGATGTATACATCCTTGACTGATTTTTTGATGACGGGCCATGCCTGTACAATAGAATGGAGCTTCTCTAAAGTTTGGCCCAATTGACAGCTGAAATTCTGTCGTACTGTTTTGCTAATTCTGATAGAGATCAATGTTACTATCAAATAATTTAGATCACATAAAGATCACATACACACATGTATATTTGCGGATCTTGCATGTCACGCATAATCCATAGTATACATGTGTGTATGTGAATATTATGCGATTCAAAATTATATGATAATAGCATTATTTATTTTTCAAATACCACTCCCTAACCCACCCCAAATGACGTGGCCTGGTGGAGTTTTTAATGACGGTGGCACATTATGTGAGGTAAAATAATTTTTAATTTTTTTTTGAAGAATTGTTATTTCTATAACAACAATTTAATATTTTCACAGGGTGTTATTCATGTGAATATGAATCTTATTATTATTATTATTTATGTGAGGAGATTTTTGTTGAATTATCAAATTCTCTTGTACAAATATTAATTGTGGAATTAATACGATGCCATCGTGTGCTAATTAAGATAAAACAAAATCGTGGAATCAGAGACTATTTGTTAATAACATATTCCATACGTTCCATAATATATGACTTTTTAGAGTTATGTACAAGAATTAAAGAAATAGTTGTATAATGTTAAATATAATATCAATTGTCTATAATACCCTTAAATTCTCATAATTACCATACTTATCTCATTCTTCCTCATCTATAACATTTTTCTATGAGTAATAATTTTTAAAAGATTGTAGTTAATTTTCTTAAATTATATAAAAAGACAAATAAATTGGGATAAATGAAATCATAAAATTATCTAAAATGTCATAATAATATGAGTTCTTCTAGGTGGACATGAAAATTAGACATGAGGTATTTGAACTTCATCTATTTATGTTTTTACCTACTATTGGGGTCAAAATATAAATAAGTGAAATTTAAATACAATTTTTATATTAACACAGAGTTTTTGTAATAATATATTATGGGAGGGAGTAAATGAGAATGATTTGTATAAGAAAACCATGTGGATTTCTTTTTTAAACTTGACACAGTAATTGGCAACCAATGCAAAAAAGTCTGAAAACCATGGGCCAAAACTTACACTTCTCTCGCGGCATTCTTACCTATCTCATCTGACATCTCTCTCTATATATATCAAAGATGATACGAGTATTAAAAATGAACGATTATGGTTCAATATATACGAACCAAAAACCCATATTATAATTAAAAAATTTACGCAATTACTAGTAATAGCAGACTAATAATAGGAAGATAGCATCGACTCATCGGATTGTATATATATATGTATAACGGAAACTTGTGACCACTACTCACCCCCTATCTACACTTCCACTGTAATTTATTTCGTTCAAAGCATAGAGATTCATTTCGTTTTTATATCTTCGATCTATTTGTTTCTCGAGATTCTTTGAGGAAGAAAGAGAACTAATGTCTTCTCAGAAAAATGTCGGAATTCTCGCCATGGATATCTACTTCCCACCTACTTGTATCCAGCAGGTGAATCTACGACCTCTTGATATTTTGTTAATTTTTGATAATTGATGGATCTTTCTATCTATATGTCATTTCGAAGTATCTGCTTTGGTTGTGTGTTTTTGGAAAAGCTATCATTTTGTTTTGCGTACATTAGAAAGCAAATTTTGAAAAAGTTGTGTAAAATATTCGTTTGAATTTTGAAAGTTTATTTGTTTGAGGAAACTTTTTTTTTTCTTCCAAGTTTTACCGGAATATTCTGATATCTCATTTCCAGTATATGGTTAAGAAACTCAGAACTATAAGACTCAAAGGTAAGTTTAATCATTTTCAAAGTTAGCTGAGTGCTTTAGGTAATGGCAAGCAAGAAAAAGGTTTGGACAGTTTTGTGCTTGTGCAGAATAGTGATGGCTAAGTCTTTTGATTTGATATAAAGCTCGGTTTAGATATTGGATAGAAGCAAAAGAAAGGAAAATGAATACCAAAATTAAATATTTGTAAAAGTCCATTATACTTAATTTTAGCATTGTACTGTTATACTCAGGTTTTAAACTTTTAAAAGTTGGATTTGTAATTATTAAGGATGTTTCCCCCCACCCCCACTCCTTCCCTTCAATCTTGCCAAGTTCCAATAGTTGCATTAAATCAATATATTTCTCAAAGTCACACTCCTTGTCTTAGATGCCTTTTCAATTTATTACTCTTCTTGTGAGTTCTTGTTTTGGCAAATCCTTTACTTTTTTGGTTTGTGCTACTACTTTTTTTTTTACTCTGACTCATTATCCATGGACTTCTGCACATATGTACACAGATATTTTTGTTTAGTTTTGCAAATAGAAACGTTGTAAAAATTTTCAGTTGCAGACATGGTAATGTAACTGTTCTGATTTTAGATAATCCTTTCTAATAATCAAAAAAGGGGGGGGGGGAATAGAGAAAGATTATTCTTTATAATAATAGTATAATACCAACAAATATGCAAATATTTTGTTGGCCTTTTAGTCTATGCAATTCTTAATTCTTCCTTTGTAATCACTCTCATGTTTTGTTTTCTCAATTATGTGCTATATAGGAGGTATTGGAGGCTCATGATGGAGCCAGTAAAGGGAAATACACCATTGGACTGGGTCAAGATTGCATGGGCTTTTGTACAGAGGTGGAAGATGTAATCTCAATGAGGTTGTGACTCCAAATCTCATCACTACTAGTTTTTATAAGTGTCATTAATTCTTAGCCTCAGTCCCTTTTCTGCATTACTTAAAATTATTTGGGTTGCAGAATGGGGTACCCCATTCCCTAACCTTATACAGCGGGCATTTGGATAACCTTTGATTTTACGCTGCTAAGCTAGAAAGCTTACATTTTCCGAGTTTCCGTAAAATACAAGTCAAGATTTACTCTTCTCTTTTTCCTTTTTACAAATGATATCCATTTAATAACATGCTTGCATATAGAAAGCATGTGATAATATGAGATCATGTACCAGTGATCTCAACCATCCTCAGCTAAGCCAAAGTTCCAAAATTTTCTAGAAAGTTGATTTCAGAAGAATGAAAGTCTGTAACTTAAAGGATATTTGATATCCAAGTTAAACACGATGAATAAACTGATTCAAGGATCCGCCGTTTTGCGATATTGAAGCATTATTCCTGAACCTTGCCAAGAAATTATTAGCTCCCATGTAACTAATACAATGAATAAAAAAGAAGTAATATTAACTAATTTTCTTATCTTGATTTACATGTCTTTCTGTGTGTGTGTTTTTATTTATAATCAATGAATTTTAGTGCATGTAAATTTTATGAGTGGTTTTATAATTCTGCCATAACAAGTGGCCAATAAAAAATTTCAACTTTGTACGCTTCCGTTGCTGATTTTGACTACACCCATAGCTTACTTGTTTACAATAAAGGCTTCATAATTCTCAAATATATATTATCTTGATCATTTAGTTTGGTAATTTTACTAATTAACCTTTTCATCTTCAGTTTGACAGTTGTCACTTCTCTTCTCGAAAAATACAAGATTGATCCAAAGCAAATTGGTCGGCTGGAAGTGGGCAGCGAGACTGTTATAGACAAGAGCAAATCCATTAAGATTTTTCTGATGCAAATTTTCGAGGTATTAGTCCATTTGTGTTAATGCTGGTGCTTTAGTTATTCTTTTGTTGGTTATTGTGCAAGTATACTCGTGAATTATTCGGGATTCTATCAATTAAGTTAACAGGTTATTTAAATTTAAAGTGTTATATATATATATATATATATATATATATATATATATATATTTTTTTTTTTTTGGGGGGGGGGAAGAGGTGAGAAGGTACTCAGTTTTACCCGACTTCCTTACCAATAATGATTTTTTCATGTGAACGAATATGGACTCCAATCCATAATACAGTCACCAATAGGCTGTATAATTGGTTTCCTTTCAGAATATGAATGTATCAGAGTATATCATAGCAATTGGTTCTTGGATGATTAAGGTCTATCTGAGCTGAACCTGGGACCAGTAACGGGTTACTGGTCTTGGTTCCAAATTACATTTGTTCTTGCATGCTCTTTCTTATGCAACCATTAGTTCCCCTCCTCCCCCCACCCCTGCACCCCCCAAAAAAAAGAAAGAAGGAAGTGCTTTAGTTTACATAATTTTATTCTGGGATTTTTTGTAAGCTTTCTGCTGTAAGATATTTTTCTACTCTGAAGTTTATTAGTATTGCTATTGAATTGCTTATTATGACTGTCAATAGGAAACCCATCCTGCCTTCTTTTAAATAATCAGGAATCTGGAAATTCTGACATTGAAGGTGTTGACTCAACTAATGGTTGCTATGGAGGAACTGCAGCACTGTTCAACTGTGTCAATTGGGTGGAGAGTAGTTCATGGGATGGACGTTATGGACTTGTTGTGTGCACAGACAGTGCGGTAGACATTTTTCTTTTTCTTGAACTAATGACTAACAATTGGAACTTGTGCTGGAAAGTTCACTCACACTTTTGAATTCGAAAATGACACATAACTGCAATTCTTTTCCATTTAAAAATATTGTGGGACCACGTAAGCCTATTGATATGTTGTTTGGAGAGTTGTGCTCATCAGTGGTAGAACTTTTGAATTTCTATCTTCTCATGTTGGGTTTCTCCATTACATTTATCAGTAAAATTCCTCAATATTGTTGAAAAAAAGATTTCAACTCGCACAACGAGCTGTGCATTGCACTCTAAAGCAGCTTTAGGGGTGCAGCTAGACTAGTTGGTTAAACATCTTGGTACGATCAATGTTTCTGTTGTTACCCTATTTCTTTTTTATCTAGGTCTTTTCTTTATCATATCTTCTAGAAGAAGGGGGTAATGGAGGTTGAGCGTACATGCATACTAATCCATTTGTGGCCTATTTTGTTGGAATGAGCATGCCCTTTTATATGTGCACCCTTTGCTGGTATTAGATCTTATAACACTTCTTCGTGGAGAGGTTAATTTCTATTTCTTACCTGGGGGCTTCCTTCATCAGGTCTATGCTGAGGGACCTGCTCGGCCCACTGGAGGAGCAGCTGCTATTGCAATGCTTATAGGGCCTGATGCCCCTATTGCGTTTGAAAGCAAATTCAGGGCAAGTCATATGTCTCATGCATATGACTTTTACAAGCCCAATCTTGCAAGTGAATATCCGGTAAACCTATCTAACCCTAACCCCTTTACTTGTCATGTTCATGTTTCACAATCATACTCAATACTTCCCGTTTGTTTTTGCAAGTTACTTTCACGTTGGTCTCAAGGAAAATTGAAAAAGGCATCTGAAATTTAGCTGTTCAGCCTTGTCTTCTATATAAATTCCAATCAACGAATTGCAAAATTTGATGCATGGGGGACAACTGATGTAAAATGAACTAACACAAATATGTAGAAATTGATATAAGCATGATGAAGTGAAAAGCAAGAATAGTTGCAAACTTTCCTGGAATAATAATTTTTGCTTGCAATTCCCTCACTTGCATTGATGCAATCTGAGTGACAGTAGTCAAGCTGAAGCTATGTTTTTAGACTCTTGGAGACTCGATTATTTTAAAGTTCTAAATTTATACTGAATGTTAGTCAATATCAAACTATTGAAAAATATGTGGATTTTCCTGTTAAATATTATGCCTTACTTTGACATCTGTTTTTCGTATTGTACTCTTTTTCAATTCATCTGTTAATGATTAATTATGTCTATTAGGTTGTTGATGGAAAGCTCTCACAAACTTGTTATCTCATGGCACTCGATTCTTGCTATAAACGTTATTGTCACAAGTAAGCTGTTATTTATATACTAGATATGTGACGCCCCCAAATTCGGGTACTTTCAACCCACAGATATGGTGCTACACGATACTACTAACTATACATTCATTCTAATGAAAACTGCATCAAGATGAACATATTTACTAAATTCTTATTACAATAATAATAAATCCGTTCTGTTAACCATTACATCATTCGTCGTTATATAATAAGTTCATACAAATATACTATTCTATTACAGGATAACTATTTATCCAATTTGGCGTTACCCTTGTCTTTACTGGAACCTTTGGTCCGTTCGCTCTTAGTTGCAATCATATAATTCAAGCAAGAAGTTAGCATAACTAGCTCATCAAGTCTAACAACATATAAAGCAACCACAACATCAAGAAGCATATGATTAATCTTCGATAACTGAACAAATAGTTATGAAGTACTATGAACAATTGAAATAGCACTTTTCATTCTTTTAAAACAATTCCAAAGTACATATAGTCATTTAAGAATTTCTGAGTTGGTCAAAAGACCATGAACATTCTCATTTCGTTTTCATTCATGAAAAGGACATCCCGGCACTAAGACCGTACATCCGATATAACTTATGAGCACTTCTAGGTGATCAACCTTTAGTACTCTATGTTGATCAACACTCATCCGTTAAACGTATTTACTTTTAAGTTTTGGCAACCTCGTGTGCCCGTCGAAAAACGACGTAAAATACCTTTGTTTATTCATACTCAGGCTTAGCTTTGAATCCGTACCAACCAATTGGCATAGGATAGCGTTAACAATACTACTTTGAAAGACTTGTAAATAAATCAATCAAACCTTTAAGATTCGTCTAGCCGAGTTAAAATTGGCACCGACTCTTTTGTAAACAATTCATGTATATTATAACATGAATCACAGAAACTTAACTAACACGAAGGTCAGACAAGAGTTAAAAGAACTTGCCTTCAAGCGTCTTCTACGTTAATTTCAACCTTTCTCGGTCTTTACAGTTTCTACATGATATATTCACATAGCACACTGAAATTAGCTACCACACAATCTAAACACATTGTTTATACCAACTGCTTTCTCTTCTATAGCTTAATCAAATTTATTTCATTAATAGCATTCGTTAAGGGTATTTAATATTCATTACGGCTTATTACCAACTAAAGTTACAAACCGACACTCATTGCTCATCGTTTATGTATAACGATAGTCATAACCTTATTCGGTTCGTTAGTTCGGATACGGTTGCCCCGATTTACCGTTATAGAACCTCGTATTGCGATTACATAAGTTTTATCTTCATTTCTTATCATTTTCACATCACACCTATCTATTACGTACCACGTAACATCAAGACATTCGTTAAACTCGAATATGATACACGATTTATGTTTTCGCATTTCAAGTTTTAAGTTTATTAACTTTAAACAATGTTTAATTCCTAAACTCATAGTTATACATGTTGTTTAGGAAGTTTATTTTCATGTATATTAAGTATATACTTGCTCCATAATTACCACGCGAAAAGTTAGATTAACAAAAGCTCGCGTCGGAAAAATTCCCCTTAAGGGCGCTGCGGCGCCACTCCAAGGAAAAAAGCTGGCGCTGCGGCGCGCCTTGGCAGTGAAGCAGCCCCCGGGCCAGCTCTTCGGCGTTGCTTAACAAGGCATGGGTGGCACTGCGACGCCTGCCCTGAGCCTTTGAATTTTTTTTACAATTTTCAATACACTTGCTTTCCGAGCTCGTAACTCGATCGTTATAACTCGGAATATGCTCGTTCAAAAGCCATTTTCTTACTTAACTTACGTACTACGATTTCCCCCGGGCAGAATAAGTTTTTGAATCCGTTAACGACTAATTTATTGGTTAAAATTTCATTACGCGTTCGTTATACGTTCTTGAGCGTTCTTCGCTCATTTCTTCGTTTTACGTCGAATTCGTCTGCTCTTGATCCACGACTCTTAAATTCATAGTTCTTCGATATGCTAACGAAACCCTAGGTTTCTAGGTTCATCGACGACTTTTCACTATCATCCGGAAATCCTAGTTAATTACGATTTCGACGATTAACGTTTTTTCCCGTAAATTTTGCCATAACTTCGTTACACGAGATTTTTTTATGCCAAACCAAATGGAATCAATCCATTGGTCAATCATCTATATCCTAACCAACAATTTGTATTTAACTTATACGCGATGGTTTTCAAGTTTTATGTGTTCTTCGATTAATGCTTAATCATTTGATTATGATTCTCGTTTATACATGGCTTATTAACGTTTTTGTTCACTAATAGCCATTCTTATTACTCCGGAAGAGACATGCTCCACCAATTCATACTTTTCTATAAAAATTCAATAGAAAATAATCGAACGCTAGGGTTTACGTATTTTACCTTCGCGTTCTTCGCGTTCTTGACTTATAGCTTGACTAGCTAGCTTTTCCTTCCTTTGATTCCTTGTCATGCCCTCTTTTCTCTCTCAATATATGTTGGTCAAAGTTTGTAAAACAACTAATGAACCACTTAAGCTAGCTTATATAGAATTTGCAAGGTGGGGGCAAAATTGTCAAAAGGCAAACCTCCCTACTATTCACCACCTCCTCACCTTTTCACCAAGGAAGCTTGGCCACCTTGGCCGGTCCATGTGCTCCATGGGGGACCCACATGGGTTGCCCCATGGGTTTTACCCACCCGACCCATCGGTTCGACCCACGAGTTCGGTTCTTGGTTCAGGCTTAGAATTAATTTATATCGAGTTTAACTTTGGGCTTGATTTAATTTATCTTTGGGCCTTGATATAATTCATCATTGGGCCTCATTCATTGTTCAATTGGGCTTAACAAAGTCTAAGTCCAATAGCTATAGTCCATTAAGATTTATTCGTATTCTTATCCTATAATTCTCGTATTCTCTTTGTATATACTTCGTATGATATTCATATTATATGTCGTATTAATCTTCGTATTATACTCGTATAATACTTAGTATTATACTCGTATTCTTCACGTATAATAATAATTCTTATTACACTTAATCTTTTCTTTTCTTAGAAATTTACTTTTTTAAGTCCTCAGGCAAAAACTTTGTTTGTCATAACTAAAATATTATTGGATATTCCATCTCGTCTCAGAATTCTATCATTACGCGTTTCTCGAAAATTCAAAAATAATTCCCGAGCAGAAATGGATGAATAGTTATTTTACGGAAATTTCTCGGAAAACTATTATTTTCGTCTTGAAAATTCAAATCATTTAATTTTAGCTCACAGCCAGAATCCTAACCACATTCACACATTCTAAGTCATAGAACGACCTTTAAACAGCTTACTCAGTTTAATAAACATATAATCTCATTTAATTCATATAATCAAATAAAATTAATTCATATAATAATCCGATTTTCTCGGGCGTTACAAGATACACTTGCTTTGTTTTACTTTGGACTTTAGTGAAATGTTGTATAGTTGTACTATGTAAATGTCTTACCATCTTACCGATTATAGGTATGAGAAATTGGGGGGCAAACAATTTTCTATGGCTGGTGCTGACTATTTTGTATTTCATTCTCCATATAACAAGGTTGTTTATCTACGAAGTTTTGATATTGCAAATGATTTAATAGTTTTCTCTATCGAAATTGTCGAACGCTTTATCTAAAGTTTCACATGAACTTTGCAGCTTGTACACAAGAGTTTTCCCCAGTTAACATTTAATGATTTCTTGAGGAATGCAAGGTGTTTATAAACTTTTCAATTTTAGTAATTTGGATCCCTGTGCTGCTGAATTGTTATTCATATCTGCTGTTATTTGCAGCTCGGTTGATGAGAGTGCTAAGGAAAAGCTGGCGCCATTTTCAACTCTAACTGGTGATGAAAGCTATGCTAACCGTGATCTTGAAAAGGTGTGCTTAGTTCCCATATGCATTCATCATGCTTCATGAGGTTTGAGACCTATATGTAATACCATCGCTGCCCCGTATTAATATACTTTTCCCTGTTTATTTCCCCGTAATCTTGAGTATTCTAGTAATTTAATGAGATAGGTCACATTTAGGCAATACAAACCCAAGTTAGCTGGATATGCAAAGAAATTATCTTTTTAAATTATGTAAATGCTGGTATTAAAAAATATAAAGTAGCTGATGAGCTTTGGCTATGCAACTACAGGCGACCCAGCAGGTTGCGAAGCCCCAGTACGATGCAAAGGTTCTACCAACTACTTTGATACCAAAACAAGTTGGCAACATGTACACTGCATCTCTCTGTATGCGGCATTTGCTTCCCTTATTCACAATAAGCATAGCTCACTGGTACATGCTTAACCTATTTTGGGTTTCACAGCTTGCCTGTTCACTTGTGTTCTAACAATTCTTTTCTAAATCTATATTTCCCTTTATCACTCTCAGGAAGGCAAACGAGTAATAATGTTCTCATACGGGAGTGGTTTAACTGCCACAATGTTTTCATTCCATCTTCGTGAAGGTCAACATTGTTTTAGCTTGTCCAACATTGCGAATGTGATGAATGTTGCAGAGAAGTTGAAGTCAAGGCATGAGGTACACTTAAAAATTACCTCCTGACATGTTAGTTGGATACTATTGCCAACCTTTCCAGGCTTTACATTTTTTCACTTGCTGTCGTTTGAGAGATAAAACCCTTTTTCATATTCAGCTTTATTACGTCTCTGGAACGTATTCTGATAGAAGTTCTTTCTTTCTTGCGGTTCCCTCCAGAAAAATTTGTCGAAATAATGAAGCTGATGGAGCATAGGTATGGGGCTAAGGACTTTGTGACAAGCAAGGACTGTAGCCTCCTATCTCCCGGTACCTACTATCTCACGGCAGTTGATTCAATGTACAGAAGATTCTATGCAAAGAAGGCAGTGGAGAAAACCACTAGCACCGAGAACAGATCCTTGGCCAATGATCACTGATAATCAAGGAGCATATAAAAGAATGTAACTAGGCTTCCATAAGCTTGTTACATACTGCTACTTAGTTTGGTATAGCAGAATGTAATATCAATTTATAGAATTCCTTATTTTTTGTGCTCTATCGATTGATGATGATAATAGCGTCATTACATTCTAGTTTCTATTAAAAATCAATGGAGTAATTTTAGTGCTGTCTAGCTTTTTTGTTATGATGATTGTGCTTCAACCGTAGTAGTAGTAGTAGTAGTTTACTTTAAGAGTAGCAATTTAGCGGGCCGCATGATATGATAAATGGGGGCAGGGCAGAGCACGGTAAATCCATAAATGCTCCTATCTGTCCACATGGTGTGGCCTAGCTACGAGACACTCTAGACCAATGGCTTTAATGCAGAAAAGACCTAACTTTCCCCAAAAATGTACCACCATGAACCATTATATTTTCATTGCACATTGGATCTAGAAGACTACAAGTACATTAAATGATTTTATTAAACTTTTTAATAATTCCTCAAGGTTCAGTGTGCAACGAAATTTTCTTTTTCAAGAACCAATCGTAGTTCAAGTTTATTTCATATTCCAGATTCCAAAGACAATTTTGAGGAAGCTTGTATATTCTACCGTAGTGAGCAGACGGAGGAAGCAATAATCAGCCTATGCAAATGACTGTATCGATATAAATATATATAATGTAAAATTTAGAGAATGTATTTCAACTATCCCATGAACCACAAAAGGCTACATCTACACTACATGGTCTCTAGGCAATCACATCCTTTCATGTAGTCAACAGATTAAAAATATATAATAAAAAAAACGAATAAAATACAAATGTGACCCTAAACTTTAGGTGCTTACAAGAACATGCACCACGGCCATGGTTACATCGAGAGAACATGCACCACGACCATGAAGGCTGCCATAGAACAATATTAAGACATTTTGACAGAGATTATTATATATCCTCAAAGTCACACGAATCCATAAACAAACACACTGAGAAAACGAAGTCGAAACAACTGGACTCCATAAATCACTTCAACTCATTTTATTGATAATCAAATACAAATTCAACATTCAAATAGACTATAAAGCAATCATGAATGTCACAGGGGAAGGAGGGGAAACCGAGCCAATATCAAATAATAACAACATACAACAAAAATTTAAATGTCAAGCTTCAAGACACGGGGTCTTCTGATTTGGCTTGAACACGTTTTTTACGAGGGATTCTTTAATGGACAAGAGTTCTGGGAATTCCTGCTTCAGTTTGGTGGCATCAAGCTCATTGTTGCTCCTTGGTGCAATGATAACCTTTGCCTGCTCTTCAAGATTAAAATTCTTCCATGTAAAGTTTGGGTCTACATATTCCTTATACATCTCTAAAATTTCATTGTGGCTAACTACTCCAGGGTTTGTGAAGTTCCATATTCCAGTGAGGTTTCTCTTTGCCATCTCGATGGAAATGGGGAGGAGTTCATCCAAGATAGTCATTGAGTTTGGAATGTTGACCACCTTATCATATCGAGCAATCTTTGTGATGAAGTTGCGAGGGTTCGATAGATCTGATGAGATTGGCATTCTGACACGTAGAGTGCATACATTCTCGTAGTTCTTGAGCAAATCTTCCACCTTCACAAATCAGGAAAAATGAATAAACCTCCTAACTAAAAACATTACTTAGAACTTTTGTGACAATTGTGAGTGACTACATACTCGCCGGCATCAGTAAAGCAAATAATGAGATCAACACATAAAGACAAACTGAATTCAGAACTAACATCAGGACCGCATGTTAAGTTCCGCCAGTCATTTCTTAAATTGAACTGCAATGGTTAATATGAAAGATCATCGCTCAAGGGTGTCTAGCCTGTTGTGGATAAACATGAGACTCTACTAAGAAGACGACTCTTTCATCATATACAAAAGTGAGAAACCTCTTCATTCTTATTTTGACAAGTCAGAAATTTCTTCATTCTTAAAAAGGTAATAACTTTTCAAATGAGTTTGACAGTTTATTCATCTCTAAGTGGTGAATTTTCATCTTATATGATACCTTGAGAGGGAAAGAAGCCCTTGAATTTAAAGAAATCCTATATCCCTTGGTCTCACTTTAGTTACTACCCTTTTTACGTTAATTTTTCTGGCACCATTTTAAGACGCGTACAAAACATCTTTAGATATATTTTTACATTTAATGATATATTTTAACTTGAATACAAATATGTTAAGGTATGATATTTAATGTATTTCCAAAAAGTCTTAAGTCATGCCACAAATACAAAAAAGTGTAGGAACTAAATGGGGACAGAGGGAGTAAATAATTTCCAACAATTTCAAGTAAAATTGTCACCTATAAATAGCAGTGGTTGGTTAAAAAAAGGGAATGGACATCTTGAACCTGGATCCTTAGGATTATGAAATAACCACAAAGCACAAGGCCTAAAATGATACATATATCATCCACCATTTGTAGTAACATATATAGTTCCAACAACACATCCACATTTTAAATGTTAAAAATATCCTACAAATAGAAATTTAGAATAATAGATATACTTAAGCCAAACAAGTTCTATCCCTCAAATACAAGCACAATCAAACTTAATCCCGCATCACTCAGCATAGCCAAAACATGAAGAAGTAGACATGAAAAATCCACAACAAACATCAATAAATCAACAATTGAAATTCCAGAATCCAGATCTAGGAATTAAATAGACAAAAACTACACACGAGATTATCTATATATCACGAACATTTGAAATCAACAAATATATATATATATATAGTATGTTCTAAAATCACTATAACAAATACACATTCAAATCAGAAATGTGATTCATATGATTGAAAATGAACAGAAACACATACCATGGCCTTGGTCTTGGAATAATAGGATCCGATGAAATTGGGAGTATCTTGCTCCTTGAATCCAACGCCTGACCCGAGAGGATGCCCCGCATCGTACTCGAATATACACCCAGTAGCATAATTGATGACGACGAGTCCCTTCTCTTTGCATACATCAGCGAGGGTTAGTGTACCGACGACATTGGTTCGGATGGTGTCCACCTTATGGGACTCGCACCAGTCAACGTTGGGGCGGCCAGTGACGCCGGCGGCGTTGAAGACGTGGGTAGGTTTGACGGCAGCAATGTCACCTTCAATGGATGCGCGGTTCTCGAGACGGCCACAGCCGTAGGAGAATTGGATGCCCAGAGCTTCGCAAATCTTGCCGAGAAGGCCACCAATCCAGCCGGTCCGGCCGTAGATGAGGAACTTGAATGGCTTATTATCAGAAGAGCCGTTGGCCGGGAAACCCATGATAATAGTATAGCTAGTATGGTTTAGAGAGAGAAAGATTAGTAGTAATACAGGGTTACGGGTACAGAGAGGTGAAGCTTAGAGGGATGGGATCTGAGAGTGAGAGAGGTAGTTGGTCCGAGCACAGATTTGATTTGGACATACTCCATATGTTTAAATATAAGGCTGATTTCCACTTCTGTCCCTCCAAGTTGTCATTCACTTTTAAAATGGTCGCTAAAGTATCATTTTTATCAGTTAGGTTTTTAAAGTAATATTTTATTGGCGTTTCTGTTCCTTTAACCCATTTTAACCTAAATCCGATCCATTTTAATCAAGTTTAACCCAACCCGACCCAATTTGACCCATCCCAAATTTTTAATATTTTAAAATATAATAGTATTTTTAAAATAAGTTTAAAATAATAATTATATTTAATATTTTAAAAAAATAATATTTAATTATTTAAAATAAATTATTATTATTAAAATAATAATTATTTTAATATTTTAAAATAAAATAATTATTTTAAAAATAGTTATTTTTAATATTTAAAAATAAAATATTAGTTTTTTTATAAAAAAAATAATAATTATATTTAATATTCTAAAATAAATATTTTTTAAATAATTTTTATTTTTAATATTTTAAAAGTAAAAAATATTTTTGTTAATATTATTTTTTAAAATAATATTTACTTTTAAAATATTAAAAATAATATTTATTTTAGAATATTAAAAATAATATTTAATTTAGAATATTAAAAATAATAATTATTTTAGTTTTTTTATAAATATTTTTGAATAATTATCATATTTATATTTATATTTATTTTATTTTTTTAATATTTACTTTTAATATTCTAAAATAATTATTATTTTTAATATTCTAAAATAATTTTTTTTAATAATTATTGTTTTTTAAGGAAAAATAATATTTAATATTCTGAAATAATTATTAAAAAAATTATTATTTAATAATTATTAAAAAAAATTAAAATAATCTTAATAATTATTATTTTAAAAACTAACATAAGCTTAATAATTATTATTTTAAAAATTAAAATAATCTTAATAATTATTATTATTAAATAATGATTTTTTTAATTTTTTAATAAGTATTTCAGAATATTATATATTATTTTTCCTTTTTAAAAAAATTATTAATAATATTTATTTTAGAATATTAAAAATAATAATTATTTTAGAATATTAAAAGTAAATATTAAAAAATTAAAATAAATAAAAACAAAAATATAAATATAATAATTATTCAAAAAAAATTTAAAATAATTATTATTTTTAATATTCTAAAATAAATATTATTTTTAATATTTTAAAAGTAAATATTATTTTTAAAAATAATATTTAAAAACTTTTTTTTTACTTTTAAAATATTAAAAATAAAAAATGTTTTAAAAAATATTTATTTTAGAATATTAAATATAATTTTTTTTAAACTAATATTTTTTTTTAAAATATTAAAATAATTATTATTTTAATAATAATAATTTATTTTAAATAATTAAATATTAATTTTTTAAAATGTTAAATATAATTATTATTTTAAACTTATTTTAAAAATATATTATATTTTAAAATATTAAAAATTTGGGTTGGGCCAAACTGGGTTGGGTTGGGTTAAACTTGGTCAAATGGGTCGGGTTTAGGTTATAATAGGTTGAAAGAACAGAAACGCCAATAAAATGCCACTTTAAGGACCTAACTGACGAAAATGGTACTTTAAGGATGACTTTGAAAATGGGTGGCAACTTGGAGGGACAGAAGTGCCAATCAACCTTAAATATAACATAATAATAATAAAGAATTTCTTAGCATGTGCCCTAAGCATATGCTAAGCACACAGTTTAACAGAATATTTTCTTGAATTGTGTGCATATTTCTTTGAACTTGGTGTAAATACAGAAATCAAAAGAATATGCACACAGTTCAAAGGAATATTCGCTTGAATTATGTGCTTAGCATGTGTACTTAGGACACATGTTAAGAGGACCCTAAAAGAGTCTATTATGGGAAATAACTAAAATTCTAATCAATTAATAATTAGTAATTGGTTTAGTAATGGTAATTTTTTTTTGTTTGTAATTTTCTTTTCTCCTTATTGTGAAGTTGATATTCTTCTCCCATATATATATATATATATATATATATATATATATATATAGTGTGTGTGTGTGTGTGTGTGTGTGTGTGAAGTTTAATTAATGTTGTACTTTGACGTACTGTTGCTGCTGTTGAGTTGAAAATTTGAGATTGATTATGTAATGTATTTTTCTAAAGCTGTAACTTTTTGAAAAATATATGTAAAAAAAAAGTGTAGACTGTTTTCCCAAGTTCAATTTCCGCAGCAGATTTAGAATATGACCGACCGACGGACGGACAAAATAGTCGTATAACTTAACAAAAAAAAAAAAGAATGCTATAAAGGCATTCCGACGCTATATAAACTAGAGAAGAACATATTCAACCAAAATGGTTACCAAATTTACATATGAACATCCATCCATCCATCCATCCTTATGGTACAAGAAAAATGTTTGAAACTAATCCTCCTCCTAGTGACTGACCATTAGGATTAGGACTAATAAGATGAAGAGTGGGGTGGGGTGGGGTGGGTGGGGGGGGGGGGGTTCAAATGGTGAGATTCTCTTGAATTGCAGTAAACGCTCCTACAATATTCCCGCCAACGTCTGGGAATGACTCGCAGCCAGGAAGAGGTTTCACTTTTCCAGTTGGATCAACTACGACCGGGTACTTGAGAAGGTGACCTTTCATGGTGGTTACTTCATCCGCTGCAAATACTTGCCAGTTGTGTTCACTCACCACTCTTACATGTCTCACACATTCCAGACTCTCTGGTTCCTTAAAACATTCCTCCACACCACCCATGTGCTCCGCCCATAGTGACATTCTGTATCCATATACCTGCACTCAAATTCAAAACCCTACTCAAATATATATATATATATATATATATATGTACATATGTAAATTTAACTTGAGGTGGGCTACACTAAACACGGAGAGTAGTAGTTATGTGATCAAATATTACCTGCCCTTGTGGACTAGAATTTTTGCATGCCCAAGTATGACGAGGTTGATATGCACCCATTGCAATCTCAGTGTCTCTGGTGCCTTCCAACGAACGTTGGTTGATATTTGCAGATCCCAATAGCACAAACTCATCATCTACTATCATTCCTTTTGAATGGACATATATCATGAAGCGCCGGCTTTTTCGTGTGAGGGCCTGCATGACATGTGTAATATCAAAACATCAAGGAATAGAAGTTGCTCATATTTTGAGGAGCACCAAGTAATAAATACAGTAGGAATGAGAGACTTACGAGATATATACCTGAGGAGTATTTGTGGCAGTACAATTTCCGGCATCTGAACTTCTTTCCAAGTCTTCAGCCTCACGATTGCCAAGACAGAAGAAATTCAAATAATCTTGAGGTTCATACGTATTCTCAAGCCCTGCCTCTTCTAAAGCATTGTAAATTACTTCATACATCATTTGCATAGTATTATGCTGCAAAAAATTTACAATATCACCAGGTTCAAAAGACCTAGTATTTTGTGGCTCAATCCTAGGTTGCTCGTATGAATAGCAGTTAAAAATGGGTGGTACATAGTTGAAAGGTACGACTCTCAAAGGAAATAAGAGTTCTCTATGCGAATAAAAGAAATTTGAAGATCATTTGACATATTCAACTACATTCTCTTGAATAATTTACACTGCATCAATAAACCATGAAGCCAATGTATGCCTCGTCATAATCAGTATGTTACATTAATTCTGTCTAATGTTTTATATTCATCTTAACAACTGTATCTGTTAAAATTATAATGCCCAAGTGGCATTGATCTAAGGACACATAATACATCCCCAAGAAGTGATGGCTTGATCTTTCATAAAAATAACTATCTCAATATAGTAGGGAAGGCTAGAACTACATGTGTGTACTATCTTAGATTGTGATTTTCGTAAGGAGACTTCTATGCACTTATACTCAACAGGGTCTGGCAGAGTTATAGTGCTATACTGAATCCCACATTTGGTTTACCAGACAAATTCATCACCTCTAATTGCATCAATACATACAGTGGGAGTCTTCACCAAAACTATGACATATAATCGGTCTACGACTCCACGAAGCTACTCTTCTTCATCTTTAATGGAATATAATTATATAAAAGCACGATAGCTCAAGTATTTTCAGAAGAAAGTGCTACATTAGTCATTACTCTTAAACAATATTTGTAACATATTTACATATATTGCAAATTTTAGAATTTGAATTGTACCTCCTGAATGATTAGGAGTCTATTACAAAGAATAGATGCTTAACAATTTTGAGTCTTATTATAGTTGAAATTCACCTGCCAAAAAAGAATCCTTTGGGTAGCAGTACTTGTAGGAACACCCTCCGGCCACATTGGGATGACAATGTATGCACAAAACCTCTCATTTGCTCTAATTTTATTTGCAATTTTAAGAGCAACTTCCATCGGTATTAAATTGTTTGCACCTGCAGATAAACGAAAACTCTCATAATTTCCTTTTGTTATCATCCAGTCTGATTGCATAAAGTTGTGGAGCAATTAAAGTGAACTTGAAAATCTACAACAACCACTCCAACCTTTCCTTTTTCAAACTTCCAACTTTCTGTTCCTCTTCTTGTGTCTTCTAAGCAATCAAAAAGAGTTGCAAATGGATAGGGGCAATGAAGTAAATTAAGCAAGTCTAAGACACTTGTATAGCATTACCTCCACAAATAGCAACTAAACAACTTATCACATTGCAAGACTATTATAGGTGCCATCATATTGGAAAATTTTACAATTTATGATGACAACACATGCTTATTCGGTTATTTCATTTGTTTCCATGTACTGATAAGGTTAAGGTCTCTCACCTAAGTTTCGGTAGTGAGCCCAATTATAAGAAGAACCAATGAAATACTGATTCTCAATATATATGAAATGTTGGGCAGCACGAATTGCCTTCACATATGCTGTATGTATACTCATGTCTATCAACACATTCTTCCCGCATACCAGGTTCTGTCACAAGAAGAGATTAAGTAATGGATCACTGATATAACAGGGGCAGAACCAAAAGCCAAAAGCTCCCTCACCCTGCTTGTTGCAACTTTTGGGTCTTTGGGGAAACCTTTAACTGAGTTAGAGTCGATTGAACGAAAAACCTACAATTTATGAGAGAGTTAAAAGAGTACCGAGTGTTAAACACATATTCTAAAATAAATTGTGAGAGCTTCTCATGGGCATTTAATACCTGCACATGCCAAGCCTCTGAATCATCCTCGCTTGAGTCGAGATCATCTTTCAGTCCTATGAAGTCATGAATTCTTCCAATTTTGAGTAATGAATCATCATATGACCTTTTTATTTTATTAACCCCATGTGGTTTTGAAGCCTTTAACCATCGCTCCTCAAAGTTGGTAAGTAAATCATGTGCTGCTGGGCCATCAATTAGACAATGTAAATCATGCCATGGTTCTCTTGGACAGCCAACAGTAGACCCCTAGTCAAGTAAAAACACAGAACAGGGAAGAAAGAGGAGGGAAGTAAGAGTAATTACAAATAAAATCAATATAGTGACGGAGTGATCATGCCATCAAGAACTTGATTCATTTCATTAAATCTCTGAAAACTGTGTGTGTGTGTGTGTGTGTCATTACTCACTCCTAATGGATTGAATAAACAATGTCCAAAGATAAATATTTCATTTTAATGAAGGGAAATAGATCACGTCATGACATGATTGGTATTTGATAATGAGATCTGTTCTCTTGGAGCTATCCATATATATCACAATCATGTCCCAAAACACCCATATATCAGGAGAGGGAAAAAAGAAGAGACCATCATAATTGGTAGAATATTAGGTCTCAAAACTGTAAGGATTCACAGAAAGGGTTCATTAATGTTTAATTTGTATGAGAGTTGGTAATTACATATACCAAGAAATACTTACTGTATTTATGTACTGGAAGGAGGAAGCCTCAAAAATAAGATTCTAGTTCTTTATATAATGTCCATCCACATCACATGTCACAAACTATGCCATTTAAAGTTTTTCATTATTCTAGCAGATTTAACCAAATCCAGCTTCGCAAGTAAATCAGAAATAACTGAAGGATAAGAGTAAGAAATCCAGAAAATTTGTGGTTATAATCCAACACCAACAGAAGAATTATTTAATTGATTACCGTAAATGTTGGATTATGATAGTCATCTTTGTGAAAGGTATGCAATGTACTAAATATAGGATGGTCTGGAGAATCATATCGCCCAGTGCATAAATCAAGACCTCCAACAAATGCTATGATCTTTCTTTTCCCAAGACCCGCATCAGCGTCAACTATAATAGTTTTCTGATGATGAGTGTAGATTGTTCCAACTTCCTGGTAATGAAAAAAAATATCAACTAACTTATTGCAAATTCTAAATCTGGAAAAATATATCACAGAACACCTTTCAGGGGAAACAAAATCAAAGCATACAAACAGATTATGACATGAATAGTAAAATTTAAACTTTTATAGCTCCAAAATCTCTAGGTGGTTTAACTCTCATCCAACTGAATATGACATTAATTCAATTATGTGTAGAAAGTGTGGGCTTTACACAGACACACCTCCATCTTTGTTCGCAGAAAGTCCCTGCCGCCGGACTTAACATCCACTTTTACGCTTGCCAGCAAAAGATTTTATGAATGTATCAAGCAATGACTACTACACCAAGTGTAAATGATGTATAGTTCCAAGTAATATAGAATCGAGGGTGAATTGGACTAAAATAAGGTTTGATGATGAAACAAAGTCCACAGACCATTGATATAAACCACTAAGTAAAAACATGAAGAGTTATCAAGGCTAGATATTTAAATTAAATAGGTACTTAAGAAACTGAAAAATCATACATATCTATAGACAGTATCACACTTACCAACACTAGGCATACATGTCTGTACATAATGTTTAAGTTGTTAATAGTTGCTCCACTTAATGTGATCAAAACATAAGGTTATTGATCACATTCTTTTTAAAAGAGATTTTTTTTTTTATAAATAAAGTGGAAACTTTTCTTTTTAAGTTATAGAATTGTTTCGGGTTTTTTTTTTCCATCCCTTTATAAGTAATAGGAATAACATAATTAAACATAATCCTAGTTTCCAATGAAACAAAAAGAACATCTCTCCGTCCAAAAACAAAAAATAAAGAAATAATATCATCCAGGGACAGACGCAAGGGCGGGAAAGTGAGGGCCACTGCCCTTGCTAGCTTTTTTCTTTCTTTCTTTGGTCTACGCACACTTTTGTCCATGGGTCCCCACTTCCAATCCCCTACAGGCTTATACCCACATGAGGATGAGTTTGCCTATTTTATATAAGTTTGGTCCCCACTTTATTTAGTGATTTTTTTACAATCTTTTCGTAGTTTTATGTCACTGTGTTTGGGCATACAATACTTATTTATATAATTATCACTATATTATGTTAAATTTATATTCTGTATTGTTCCACAGCCCCCACTAGGCATAAATCCTGTGCCCCACCCTGAATATCATCCATTATGATAATTAACTAGATAGTCTTTCCTTCTTCCTCTGTTCCGTTTGAGGTATAATTCATTAATAGATTTAGGATTAAATACTCGCATTAGATTTCTGTAGAAGTGTCATAAAAACATCCAAACCTATCAAACGTTCATTATCTTCTTCCTCCTTCCTCTTCTTCCTTTAAACCTTCACTTTGCACCAGTTTCATTTTTCACTTCTTGTTTGTAATAAAAACACCAAATACTGATTTTCCTTCCAATCTTCAATGAATATGACAATTATTAGTATCAGAAATAATCATCAAGTAAATTAATGAAAAGGAGGATCATAATTGACAAAGAAAAGATATTCACAAACCTTCTTTTGGACCCAGCTATGCCCCTTTCCAGCAGATCTGGGGCATAGTAGAACTTGAACTGTAGAATTCTTAAAAAAACGTCGAGTATCCTCATCACAGGTATCCATGATCCCATCCTACATGTTACAGAAAACATTAGTGCTTTAATAACTTTAGTTTTAATGATAAAGAAGTGAAAATTGATTGAGACATGGCCTTTAAGGAGTAGGGTTATTGAACATGAAAATATCAAGCTTTATGAACATAAATACCACAAAGAATTACCACCAATATGATGTCACAAGGATCAACATCCTAAAGTAGCTCTGCCTGTGCTCAGTCTCAAAGAACAATCTAAAGACTCAAGGATTTGTTGTCGTAGACTCTTTCTTTAATTCCTTTTTTTTATACTTGTGGGCAAGGAAATTGTACATTGCTAGGGTTAGGGTTTCGTGTTGGCTGAGGAGGAGAGAAATCCACGAAGAGTACGGAATTGATTGATGAATTGAAGAGGGGAGAAGAACAGGTGAGCGATTACTCTGTGACAGAACTCTTAGGATCCAAGAACCTTATTAGGGTACCAAGGATCTAGAGAGCCTTCTTGAGTGTCTGGGGTTGAGAGAGAGTCTTCAAGTCCTCCAAAAGTCCCTTCCTCAATGGAATGGAAGAAGTATTTATAGAGTTTTCTGAAAAGTGGTCACGTGTCAGCACATGACCTCAGAGAAATTTCCAGAAATACCCTTAGTCACTAGAGTAATGCCCAGATCATTCTGTCCTTCTAGCCACCAATCCAATCCCTCAATCAATTCCCAAAATGAGTTGTCTCCACGAGTCTTCTGCCTCGGGACAAGTGGAGGCTTCTCTCGGGTCTCACCCATTTATTTCTAGCTTTTCCGTCTTTTCATTTTAATTCTTTAGGTCGCATGTGAACCCTAATTTGTACTTGGGCTCACAATACTATACTCAAGTTTTTAGATGTAGCATAGTCCCTGAATCTAGATCTGCTTGGTGACAAACAATGCAGTCTCCGACTGACTAACTGAGAAAATGTAAACAGATTGACATTGATTCTCAAACCCATTTTATAATTCCAAGAATTAGCACTAATGCCACATTCCACTTTCTCGTGTGTTATGATGACTTTCCTCCTTGTTTGTTTCCCACTTCATTCAACTAAAATCTTTTCTTCTTTTACCTCAAAACAATCACATTTTTACAGTATTTGTCAATTGTCTTCTCTTAATTGAGAAGCAAAATCCTTCCATTCATATAGTGAAGTAGAGTTTAATTTATACTACTTTTACGTCTCATGAAGACTCAAAGCATACAAAAACATATATCCTCAAATATAGATCGTCTTAACATTACCACGAGCATTAGGAAATGCTTTACACTAATAATTAAATTGTAATTATAGCACCAGTTATCAATATCACAATTTGGTTTGTCAAAATACTAGGCTCCTTTTCTAGTGGATAGGCAAAGAACAAACCAGCTATCAAATTTCTGTGTCTAGAGAACAGAAAATCAGATATTTATATATATACCAAATAAAAAATCATTTTGGCTCATCCTGTACAGACTTGAATAAAAGGTAGTTCAAGGAAGAGAACATTGTGACAATCGTAATTTACAAGGATGCAAATAAACCAGCACAAGGAGACCATATTTGCAAGTAATTAAAATACCAATTGCAGCATAAAAGCCTCAGTTCTCTTACCCTTTTGATTCCCATAAAGCTTGTGGAAGTAGGATCATCCCATACTAGGAGCAGCACTCTTACACCTTCCTGCGACTTGATTTTGAGAAGTTCACCTAACAAGCTATTTGTTGCATTAACATCATCACGAACAAGTCTAACTTTGTGGACCACAGACCATCCCGTAATGTAGATCAAACGACGAGAGTTCTTAATAGCAACAAAAATATCGTGCCAGCACTTTCCATGCACATACTGTTGATTATCGTCAAGCTCCACATTCGGAAGTAAACAATCAGGGACATGAGCATCTTGATAAAGTGTAACCTTTCCACCTCTCCTAAGAGGAAAGTATGTACCGGGAACACCTTGGTACTCGGGATCTGACCCAACACCCCCATGATAAAGAGGAATTTTATCCATCGAGGTGTACTGAATTGATATAGTCAAGACAGCTCCATGTTTATATGGCTTTCCATTTGCATTAAGAACTGGGAAGGTACCCTCAAATTTTCTTCCCCAACATATTTGATCCACGGGGATCCCAACAACCCCTATAATTTCAGAACCCACAACATCGCTGTCTTTAACTAAAAAGTGCACTTCTGCAGCATAATGCGCAACAGTAACATAAAAATGCTGCATCCAGACTGGATTCTCACTGTCGGCAATCACATAAGTTCTAGCAATTGTAGCATTGGAAATTAAAACTGTGACATAGGGGTCACTTGTATTTTTATTAACCTTGCTCTTCCCTTCACTTTTGCTATTAAACATGCTACCAATAGAATCCATGTTTGGAAGGTTCTTGGCTTCTTTCACCCATATATCCAAATTCCCATGCAACAACATAACCTTCAAAGGCTCCCTAGAGGTCTTAAATGGCATAAATTCTGATAATGCGTCATCATAAAAAGGTTGGGCCATTTAAGCACTTTCACCAGTTCTACAATAATACAGTAGTTCCTTCAATATCTTTAACTGAAACTGTAAAATTGGAAAAGAAGACACAACCGCACCAACCTATGAGTTCGAGATTTAGCAACGTATTCACCCCTTTTATTGAAAATACATCAAAAAATTAAAACACAACTGAGAGAATGGCCAGAAAAGAACTACATGGTATCAGAATTCGACTCTATGATAGAACCCAGTTCATAAAAATTGACAATTAACTTGTTCATGATCGCAAGAGAAAAATTGACCAGAAAAGGATCTGGGTTAGAGCTTAGATAGCAAGAAATTACCAGCATGTTGTAGAACAAAGCTGGATAAGCCAATGCAAGAAGTACCCAATTGAGTTAAGCTGAATGGCCACAGAAAAAACACCTGGGATTGGATTGGATTGGAATCTGGGTATCGCGACTGATGGAAGTTGAATGGGTAAAAGTCTTGCCAGCATGGAATATGCAGAAAATATGGGAATGAAAATGGGCGTTGAGCGGGTAAGAATTTTGCCATGGGATGAGAAATTTTAGGTTTCCGATCAGTGTGGCGAGAGGGGTGGAAGATTGATGAAGACCCCTTGATCTCCATCACAAATTCACGATTGTAGTTTGGGACTTGAAATGCTAATATCTTGTCTTGAGATATGGATGAGTCATGGCCGCCAATTTCTTGAGAACAGTTGGTAATTTTATATAGAGATAGGAGGAGGGACTACCGGACTAGGGAGTGATATCAAGAAAATTGTTTATCTTTATTTTAATGATAAAAATTAAGAACACATTTATTTAAAGTAAAATAATTATCATATTTATATTTTTGTCTTGTTATTTTAATAAAAATACTTAAATAACATCATAATTAAAACATTTAGTTAATATATATCATAAATGAAATAGGTAATTAATAATATGATTAAAATATTAAATTAACATTTCAATTAAAAATGGTGAATGAAATGCAGATATTTTGAGAAGATGGAAATTTACTTAAATATAGTGAACTAGCTAGAAGCTGAAAAACTGATTTCAAAAGCAAGTCCAACTACTAATTACTTGTGAGCCTACAACTTAGAAGTTAGAAGTTAGAAGCTAGAAGGTGCTGCAAAAAGGACTGGTTTGGTAAACGTGGCTTCAAAGGTAGAAATCTACAACCTCCTCTATATGTATAATAGCATCATTCTAAATCCATATATTACATTTGTCAAAGCTGATTCCGGATTTACCTAACTACCCGCTTAACTTTCTGGCTTTAACGTACAATTGTAGGGCAGGGCAGGACAGGGCAGTAGTAAAACTTGGAGGTTATACAATTAGCTAGCTCTATCAACATCATTAAGTACATTAATAATTCTCCTTGATCTGTCAATGATCTTCACTCGAAATTTCTATCTTTTACGCTTGGCCTTGAGAGCTGTCACTGAACTTGAGTTGCTGTGCCAGTTGCGCTTCCTTTGGTTGATGAACCAATTGTTTATTTGCTTTAGCTGCAAGCCCGTCTCCTCCACGAGCTTTGCCTTGTCATCTTCCTGCATGGATAGCAGATTATTCAAGCTCCAAGCAGAACTCTATACCATAAAATTGATGTTCAAGTTGTAGATTACTCAAGTGCAGATGTATGTGAGAAATAGTACAACTATATTATTTTCATTAGATCAAACAAATTTATGTAACATTTTATAGTTATTCAGATTAGTTAGTTGCTTACGGTTGGGTAAGGCCACTTCGAATGTTGCTGCCACCATTCCTTCAGCACTGAAGTTGTGTCACCAGGTAGTTTACCCGCTCTTCTTTTTCTCAAAATTTCTTCTCTAACATCTTCAATTTTCGACCTGAATCCCTGCAAATCAATGATTAATCTCAGTAAGCTTCACAGATTGACATTAAACAAGAGTCTATAATGTATAATCCTTCACATCTCATGGTGTAGATAAAAGAAGCAGGATTTCAACTTCCATGCAACTAAGTATTAAGTATTAACACAAAGGATACATTGTTCTGTATCAAAGCTTCACTATCTTTTTTGGGTCAAAATTCCTGTCCATTTTTCACAATCACCAATATATTAGTGTTAGATTAATCCAGAGGATTCTAAGATTGCTTTGATTAGGCCAGAGTGATTAGTGGTAGGATTATTCTATAAGCATGATTAGCTGTAATCATTGATCACTATGATTTACTTTCCATAAACACTTGGCCAATATAAAGGTATGATATGGAATATATAATATTGTCTTCTAGCATTCACAATTAGAATTAGTAGTAATTAAGGTCCTTTATTTTAGAAATAACCTGTTTCAGCTCGATCTTCAGTTCTTGTCTAACTCTCTCCATAAGAGACCTTTCAGATTCTGTTGGAAGAAGGGGACCAAATCCCATCATGTCATGAGCATCACTGCCAGATTGATCTAAAGAGAAATCCATCTGCAGTTCATCCTCATCATCCGACATAGTTGCTCCCGTTCCTTCGCTTAGAGATACTCCTGCAAAGATATATTGTTTCAACTTTCAAGGAGGCTCACCAAGATTTCACACTACATAAGCTGGAGTGGTATATATATATATGATCAAGTATTTACCCTGTTACTTTCTTTCTAAATATTTACTTGTCAATCTTGATTTTTTATCAAGACTGGAAGGAGACACTAGGTACTTTCCATCATTACCATGTTTGGTGCATAGAAATTTGAACAGGCAAGTAGTCATGAATTAGATACAATATTGCCATTCAAACTCTGCTATATTGCAAATAAAGCTAATTAGAAGTCAATATTCTGCTACACTGGGAGGATCTGAAATGGCAAGGTTGGTATTATAAAATGCATGCCCTTATATAATGCTCCATTTATTACCTGAATTCTTGATCCAACTATCAGGTTTCAGAGCAAAGTGCATGCATATAAAAGAATCTCCATGTGAGATTCTTCAACACAATTAGACGAAACATAGACCAATTATTTCTATGTTAAAGTCATTAATTACTTTTAATTATTGTGAAAATCTTTATATATTGTTTCATGAAGACGTGAATCAAGAAACAGAAATCACAAGAAAATCCTATGTCCACCCCTTTCAAAGCTTATAATATAGTCTAAACTCCCATAGGCATTATCATGAACATCATGCATGGCACCTTAATTAATTTGAGATCACTATGCTTGTGATAAATTTGTAATCAAAGTTACAGAACCGTATCTTTGAATAAGGGATTTCAAAATATTATTATGTAGAGAGATCAAAGTGTTAACCTGGATACCCACGACAGCCAGCTGATAAAATAAACTAGACATGAATATCCGGAGCTTATTTTAGTATGCATTTTCCCAGAAAAAAACTAAACTTGGTCTTTAATAATGTTTTTTAGCTCATAGTCTAAAGGGATGAAGCTTTTTCACAAATAAAATGAAAAAGATAACCCCAAATTAGGTTTTGGCTTAAATTAAGTAGACTCTTGAATAGAAAATGCTAACTAAGCAAGTTTGTGTGCCTTTCTCCTATAGAAGATGAGGAAAAGCACATAAGTCATGAGACTATTAAGTTGATCAAATTTTCAGGCATTTATAAGGAAATGAAGTACATGATCAGTTTTCACCCCACATATTTTATCTGAAACTGCTCCTCAGCAAATACCTCAATAACCATGATGACATAAGATTAGTGCATAGCCTTTATGGGGTGTACCAGAAAATTTGCATATTAGGCTGCAACTGAACTAAATAGTCTATAAACTTCTCAGTAAGTTAAGAGCTCAGATCGGCTCATCTATTATAAAGTATATATAAATGAGTTGAGTTTAAACAAATCAAATTAAATCATTAACCATGACCAAGTTTAAACAGTAATGAGTTTGGTTTGTTAATCGAGAGGATTAATTGATACATTAGGGGCTCAATTGTAATACGGGTGAAACTTTTAGGCTACGTTTGTTTGCAAGGATTACACTTGAGATATGACTATTAATACCAAGTGTGTTGTTTGTTTTTAAATTTGAACTTGGGACTATTAGTCCTGAAATTATAAAACAGCATAAGATAAGGGATTATTATTTAATACAATGTTCTATCTGTTATTATAATCCTTACCATTTGAGATTAAAAATTGCTAGACAAAATTAACCTCAATCTTTTTCTAAAATGATCATCATATCGTGCAATCTCTATTATTAATATCCAGCAACTTAAAGCTTAGTGGTGCAACCTAACAATTTAGATCCCGCCCAACCCCCACCCGCCCCACCCCCTACCGCCACCCTCTACCCCCACCCCCCAAAAAATTAATATTTATTGATCAAGGATAAGGGCATGAACAAAGGAGAAGCTTAATTATTCAGCGGAAAGGGGCATTATCTATTGTGGTTGTCCACTTTTAAGCACTACATTATTGAACTTTAAAAATTTACAATTAAACAGCTGAACTTTTAAAAAAATATTAATCAAGTCATTTGGCCAAATAAGTTAAACGGCCGTCAAATTTAAACGTCTATTTTTCTGACGTGGATTAAAAAAATCATATTATTTCTCTCTTCTGTAAGTTCCTTCTTCATCTCATCTCATATGTAGTCTTCTTCTCATGACTTTGAAATAAGCTTTTTAAAGTATTTTTTGTCTTTCCATCTCTTTCCCCACGAACTTTGGTTCCACAAATTGGCCTCACCATTTCAAAATTTTCAGTTTGTTTCTTCTTTAGAGTTTCCAGTAGATGAAACAATCCTCGTTTATCATCAAATCATGCAATTTTATGGTGTTTTGATGGCTTAAGTTTTTATTTTACAAAGGAATTAAGGATTTCAAATATAAACCATTTTAGTTAGGTTTTTATATCAGATGTGTTCCATTTTTGGCTTCTTTTCGCGAAATGGATATTATGTTGTAATAGGCATCACCAAAACAAAGGTTTGGACACATTACTTGCATGATTTGGAATAGAAACAAGATATTTATTGCTTTTGACCCATATGATTGGTAAACGGGCAGGGTCAATCCGACTGGGGTATGAAGATGAGATGATTTTTTGAAATTTTATTTTTAAGAGTTATATTTTATTATTTAAATTTGACTTTTTATTGTATTAAATAAACATTAAAATCCATCAGGGATACACATGGGATTAGTTCATCTCACGTGTGTTTGCTTATTAGTTTCTACATCATTTTCTTGGATTTCTTTTTTTGTTTTGTTTTGTTTAAATGTCATGTAGATAATAAATAAACGGACATTCACTGAATTTAACATAATGGTGTGATTCTTAAATTTCAATTAATTTAATGGGTTAATTACATAATTTTAAAGTTGATAGTATAATGCTTAAAGTAGACAACCACAATGGTTAAACCATTTTCTTAATTATTCTAAACCTTTTTTGCCCAACATTCTCACCAAAATGGTGTAGCTAAAAAACCCATGCATGCTTAAAAATAGATACTTCTTTATGCCTCATCAGATGGACTAAGATCTTCTCCACTTTCCGACCCTCGAGTGTACAATTTGTAACATGATGATCAAATTAAGACGGAAAAATGTGAAGATTAGAAGAAAAAGATACAAGGATATATAGGAAAAATATTAAATATGGAGGGATCAAATCCTTAATTGTTCTAATTAATTGTCACATTATTGACATATCATGCATGTTTTAAATTTTGTACAGAATTATATATATTTTCAATTCCTCACTACAAAAAGAAGAGTTGAAATATTTTTGGGTGAGAGTTCCTGGCCCGTGCTATATATAAGATCACTAATTATTCATTTTATAGCTTCCATCTTTTCAAGAAAATATATTGATTGACATGTAAGAAAATGATCTAGTTGTCATTAACATATATAGTTAGTTATAGTAATTAGCCAATTATCAATCTCCTGCTTAATTTTGAATAACCCCACTTCTGAGTACTGACTTGGTAAGGCACTTTCCCAGCATCTTCACAGTAAACCCTAATCATCAAGTAGAATTCAGCAAAGAAATATCATGCATCCCCTAATAATGCGAAAACCTAATTAAGGGAACTTAAGGATGATTAGAATATATAAAAGCATAATTTTTATAAAAACCAAATGGCAAATATTTCCACTGCAATCTTATCAGTTGGTCATGTTGTTGGTTCATTGTCACTCTTTCTTTCCTGCTGGATCAACCCAACTAACTCAACTCTCTCTCTCTCCCCCCCCCCCCCCCCCCCCACCCCCACCACCCCCACCAAACTATAAACTATAGTTTCTTGGTAGGCCCCCCTACACCCAACTCTTAGTACAATGCTTAAAAGAAAACCCAAATTGCTTTATTTCTTTCCTTTCCTTCCAACCAAAAGCTTATCCATTAAGCATCTAAATAATGAGAATAAATAAAAGAAAATGATATTAATTTGCCCTCCAAATTTTACCATTTACACTCCATTGTGCATAATATTTTATTTTACACTGAATTGCAAATAGAGAAATTTTAAGGGCTATAGCATTTCCTTAAAAAAAATACGATTTATACCCAGAACAAAAGACCATTAGATAATTTCTTAAGCAATTTGGTACACATATGGTATAATATTATATGATCTCCATGCACTAGTAAATGATTATAAATAATTCTCTCAGTTTTCCAAATTTGGAACTACATTTGAGTTTTTGAAATCAATTTTGTAAAATCTTAAAATTCAATATTTATACAAGTATATTTGATCTTAATACAAACAACTATAACTATTGTAAACTAATTAAAAGATATATATACTACTAATTGTACTCACCATTTGTTGCTATAAAAACTTAAATAAATTCATATCAATTTTAAACTAGAGTAAAAATCAACAACATTCCAAAAAAATCTAACTATTACGGGGAAATGAGGAAGTATAATATTTTTGTAGATTTATATTTCTAGACAGATCTAGAGAGGGAGGAGGAAGGAAGGAGTGGAGAGGGTTAATTACCAGTACTGAGAGCTTGCAAGTTCTGTTCAATATCCCGGCAAGCCATGACAGCCTCAACAGCATGGACTCTGACATGTTGCTGAAGTTGTTCTTTAAAAGAACATAAAACTAGTAAGTACTGTCCCTGTAGATAGTAGCACATACATACATACGTACATACATACATGTTAACCCACAAATTAATTAATATATAAAAACCCTATCTAGTCTACTAATTAATTAACAAACAACATAGTATACATATATATATATATATATGGGCAAAAACAGAATAAAAATCTAACTTTGTAATTAAAGAATAAATTTAACTACCAGGAAATTGTCTAGCTCTTGCCTCTCATGAGGAGAGATAGAATGATAATGATTATGATTATGATTATGATTATGACTATGGCGTGATGATGAGGCATAAGACCGAAGAAGATGGTGAGATTGAGTGAGCTGAGCGTCAATAAGTGGCAGCTGATCAATAGGGGTGGCCACACGGAGGCACGCCACGTGGGCGGCCAGAAGCTGCTCATATAGAGGGTGGCTGGCGATCTCCGTCTTCAGCTGGTGGTGCTGCTCGCCGGAAAGATCACTCAAACCACCAATTTCACCACTAGTACCCATCATGCCCAGAACTTGATTTTGCATTTTTCAAATTAATTAGCCCAAAAAGCTGGAGTTTTTTTCTTTCACTTTTATGTGTACATGTATAGATATGTATGAATTATGAAATGAATGAATAATCAGAAGAATACAGAGTGGTAAATGGTGGAAGAATGACCATGTGAACAAAAGGGTTTGTTGAGAAAGCAAAAATAAGAGGTGGGTTTGAGTTTTAGGACCACAAATTAAAGAGAGTGCTTTGTATTACTTGATATATATATATATATATATATGATGGTGATGATGATCAATGGATATAGATATATATAGAGAGAGAGAGAGAAATGAAGCAGATAGTGTTTCCTTGATATTGGTGTAAAATAAGAGAGCCCCTTATATCGGGATCTGAGACACTAAACTTTCTGCTCCAATCGGTATGCCTACAGATTTTAACATATGCAGAGAAAGAAAATAAAGATGCAGCTATGCAGACTAAAACAGACACCATGAGAAAAAGGAGAGAGAAAAAGAGATGTTGTTCTCCAGCTTTTGATTGCTTTTGTTTTGTAGTTTTTGAGGGGCCTTGAAAAAAGAGTTCATCATATAACAGAGAGTGATTTTGAGAGAGAGAGAGAGAGGGAGATTGAGAGAGGGAGAGAGAGCTATAGAATCATTACTATGATGGAGGAGTAAGAGATTTCAGGGCAGTAGATCACAGATAAAGCTGCATCTATGGCCTGACATTTGGATTCCATATTTTTATTTTTCATTTTCAATTAACCTAACTCAATATTGGGTTTATGGTTGGGTTAGGTGATACTGATCTTGGGTAAGGAGAAAATATTAAGAGCTTTTTGTGCATGATAATCAATTGATTCTATGTACTATTGGTTTTAGTGTATATATATATAATATATATATATATATGTATATATATATATATATGAGTAATGATACATAATATGTATTTTTTATGAGCCAAATTAAAATAAGCACAATTATTTATATCATTCAATATAGGAATCAACAGCTGAGATTAATTCGCGTCCGCTATTATTAGTAGCGGACTTGACTACTAATAATAGCGGACGACAATATTATTTTATGCGTTATCTGTGCTATTAATAGAAGCGGACGTGAATTATTTAATCTCGATCGTTAATTATATGAATGATAGAAATGGTGTATGCCCATTTTTGATCTATAACAAATACCCCCTCCATCCCATAATAACTGTCGTTTTAGAAGAATTTTTTTTTTTTCAATTTGTTTGTGGTTTACAACTTTCTAGGAGAATAAATTATTTACTTTCCTATATCACCCCTACCTTCTCTCATTGTCCCAAGAAATTCTATCCCTTGTATTAATAGTTTTTAATTTTTCATAAAAGGGTAATGATAAAATTTTACACAAATTTTAATTAATAAATAATAATATTAAATAATTTTCTTAATTTATATGCATGAAGCTAAAATAATAATTATTATAAAATGGAGAAAGTACATATTACGGATTATTCCTGTATATATATAATCTCGGTTGTTGGTTATATGAATGATAGAGATTTTTTTTTCTTTTTTATATAATTTTATCTTCCTTTTTTCTCTACGACAGGTAATCGGTCTTCATTGACTTTCAGTGTCACTCTCATAGTTCGTTGCTATCGCATTTAATTTCTTACATCTTAATACTACCAGCTTCACATAATTAAGCAAATGAGATTTAAAATCTTAAATATTTCTATCATACGCAAACAACCTCCTATTTAAAATTTTAAAATCATTTTAACAAAAAAAATAGTTTAAAATGTTTTTTTAAATAATTCTCGAAAATTATGATCGTACTAGCTATACTCAAATGATAAAATACTATCGAACACATTAACTTGGAAAGTCCAAATTATCTCGACCCTTTCTTTTATAAATGAGGGAATATTAATCGTTTCATTTGTAAAATCTCTACTCATGTTCCCTCAAAAGGAGAACATAGAAAGAATATTTTTTTAAAAAAAACAATATAATAAGGTCTCGGCCAATTTAATAAATGGGTGCTCCATTGACAGGAGAGAAAGGTGTAATTATAATCACAAACGTATGTTTTCAATAATAATTAGAAAATAAAATGAGTAGTGGTATGTATTGTGATACATTTATATATGTGATTGGTAAAAATTATAAAATTTTATTTATTATATATTTTTATGAAAAGATTACTATGAATATTTATTTATATAATTAAAAATTAAAAAATTAACGTAAATATTTGTAATAAATATTATTTTTTAATAATAAAATTTAAATACTCCATAATTGTTTAGCCAGGAGTAATTAAGAAAGTCGGCTGAGGGTTGAGCTGTCGTCGTTGTTATGCGGTGCCTCTCCTTTCCTTTCAGTACTCTGTTTGCTTTTAAGCTTTACTCTCTTTTCTACGTTTTTGGAGCTCGCCCAATTGAAACCAAACAACACCTACCTACCTATTTCTGCCTCCTTTCCTTTTAATTAAGCTTAACCCAAAAAAATTAAGTCTTATTTTACATTTTTTTTACCCATCAAAATCTATATATAATGATTTTGATGAACCTTTTTTAAGATTAAAAGTGACTGTCGATAAAATCTCGTAAAAAAAATAATTATATTTTAAAGAGTCGTGTTATATATATATATATATATATATAGTAAAAACGGATCACAGAGCAAATATTACTAGTAGTAGTAATTTCGTGACACTTACTGTAGTTGCATTTTTTCCAAATGTGTGCCTACATTTTCTAACTCTAAACAAAAATCCGCACGAGACTTCCATGTGTTAAATGAAGCACTGAGTAATTATTTTCTTGGAAAGAATAATACTAATGTGTTTTATGATGAATTCATGATACGTAAAGGTGGTTGGCGAATTGTAGGAAAATTCCGCGAGTGGGACCCCTTGAAGAGAAAAATAAAACTAGTGAGTTTCACGCTTGCTTAATTTTGGATTATTATCAAGAATAAAATACAAGTATACTTAGTGTTGTGTTGGGTGACAACTTTGGAAAAAATAAAATACATAAAATAATTAATTATTATTATTAAAAGAATATTGCGCTTGTCACAGCTATATTAGACAGTTATAAGAACAATTTAATTTAGAATGCGTGATTTTGATGAACACCATTGTAAAATGACCAAAATTTAATAATGAAAAAAAATTAAAAAGATAAAATTGTCATTAATAAAATTTTAAAACCAATTAATTATGACAACTCCTATTATATTGTTATGTAATTATAATATATATATATATATATATAATTTCAAAACCAAAATTTGTATTAGAAAAATAAGGTTCATTATAGTTTCGTTTTCCATCAAAATGTTTGTTCAAGTGTTTAAATGATGTAATTATGATGAAACATGGACGGTACTATGCATGTGTGGGGAAAAAAAACAAATTATTATTCTCCCTACTTTCTTTCCATTTTAAGAAGTTACCCACCTATCCCATATCCTTAGGTAGCCACTGCAAGGGCCAACTTTTGGATGTTATAATCATAAGAGTGTGCACAAGTTTATGCACAACAAATATATGTCAATATTCAATTATTCTAGCTACTTTTTATGAATAAATTACTCAGAACATTGTTTATATATATATATATATATATGTGTGTGTGTGTGTGTGTGTGTGCGCGCAACTATAGACGTCTGCATGAGTATTACAAGTACTTTTAAACGTTGTAGCTCTACCTTGATGATAGTCATAGTTATATGAATTCTTCCTTGTGTATTAAAATAGTCTGATTGATTATTTAATTATTTTAAATTTAAGCTAATATGACTTGTATGCTTTAATTTATTCTTTTTAGTACTTTTTGACCTCAAATCCATATACTAGAATCTCTATCTCAGGTCTACGTTTATTTGTACTAATTTATTATCACTACGAAATATTTTATCTAATGACTAGTCGAGTAATAATCATTTTTAAGATTATTTGATAACTCAAAATGGAGATTGTACAATAAAATGTGTTAACTTAAAGCTATGATTCCAAAATTATTTTTCAAAGAGAATTTTCTTCCATCAAGATGACATACTCTCGAATAGCAGTTACATCTATCATACTACATTGTTCTCTCGGATAGCAGTTAGATAAAATAGTTCATAATAATAATAATAATTTATTCGCTCTATCAAAATGAGACCGTCCGAAACCGGCCTGACTCAAACCCCCTACCTTTTGCTATATAAATTGAGAGTCGCACCGTTGAACCAAATTGGTCGATTTGTTGTAAGGTATGAATTTAGATATTATTTGCCTATATCGATTAATGTAACTAACTTCGAATATTAGACTAAAATATTTAAGAAAATAAAGAATTGAAGGAGCCTTAAAATGAATTGAATATTTTTGAGTTTAAATCAATATTATAAATACAAGAGAAAGGGAGCTTAGCAATTCTTAATAAAAGAAATGTCAATTGTATTGCATTGTTAATTATACTTATTTATATACATTATATTTAGTACAATTATAAATACGTAGAGTACAACTATCAAATCAAAGTTGCTAACATTTTCTATCGAAAATTACTAAATTCGAGCATATCAATATAATATGAGCAATCCTACTATCATATAAATATTTTCACATAATCTTCACATACACACATATACATACTGTGAGTCTCTGCCTGACGCGCGGGACCCGCAGTATGTATATGTGTGTATGTGAAGGTTATGTAAAAATATTTATGTGATAATAGCATTATTTATATAATATACATCCGGCAAGAAAGAGTAATCACCTCATTAATTTTGTTATGTATTGCACGCATGAATCATAAGAGGCCTTACTTATTACACATTTATTTAAAAAAATTATCATTAATACTTATCCACGCATCTTACAATCAAATAAAAAATTAAATATTTGTAATATATATTATTTTTCATTAATTATTGCATTTTTTTACTTTTGGGTAAAAATAATACGATTGAGTAATTGGTTTTTTTTTAGTAGAAAAAAATGGCACTAAAATATGAAACATAAATAAAAGGATTCGGTTACCATAAAGTTAACTTCATATTAAGTTGGTGCAATTAATCAATACAGTATTGACAACAAAAGAGAGATCACCTCCCAACCTTCATGTCGACACGGTCAATTCATTATGAAAAGTATGTTCCAATTTTGTGAAGTGACACAATGTCATGTCATTCACACAACATCATCATGGAGCAACGCTACTATCACATAATTTGAATCACATAAAGCTCACATATATTGATACACACATTTATATATTTGCGGACCTTGCATGTCACACAGGACTCACAATATACATGTATGTGTATGTGAGTATTATATAAATCAAAATTATGTGATAGTATCATTATTTATCACGATGTTGGATTTAACGTCCACGTGTCAGACGCTAATTAGGGGATCAGATGGTAGCATTATTTTTACGGAGAGAGGTGGTGAAGAAAACCGAGCCGAGTCGATTTTGTCACCAGCCAAGCCAACTGTAACATTGTCATATGCTCAGTTCTAATAAGCTTCAGACAGCATACGGTAGGGTGGTCCCTGAAATAAACCCTAGAGAGAGAAGAAAGACGATTAGTATTGTCCCTTTCGGTATCCCCACAAAAAAATTCAAATAATGCTACTATCACATAAATAATTTCATATAATTTTCATATATATACGAATATATATTACAGGCTTCACATGTCAGGTGAAAAATTCACAATATACATACGTGTGTATATGAGTATTATATGAGATTTTTTATATGATAGTACCATTGTTAAAAAATTCTGAACCCTTCCAAAGATAATTCTCAAACTTTTAATCTTAAATAAATAATATCTACTTATAACTAACTAATAGGCTGAATAGCACTATTTTTCCCCCTAAAGTTACCATCCACTTTTAATATTATCCTTAAAGTTTATTTTTCGTCAATTAGATCCTTAAAGTGATATTTTTTGATGTTTTCGTTCTTTTTACCTGATTTTATTCCAACCCGACTCATTTTGACCAAATTTTTACCCTACTCGATCTAATTTGACCCAACCCTAATTTTTAATATTTTTAAAATAGTAATTATTTTAATATTTGAAAATAAAATATTTTAAAAATAATAATTATATTAAATATTTTAGCATAAAATATTATTTAAAATAATTATTATTTTTAATATTTTAAAAGAAAATATTATTTTTTTACAAAAAATCAAATAATAATTAAATTTAATATTGTTAAAATGAAATATTTTTTAAACATAATATTTATTTTTAATATTATAAAACAAAATATTCTTTTTAAAAAGTTTCAAAAATAATAATTATTTATATAGGGGTGGTGCAAGTCACCATTCGTAGTGCAGTCTTATTTATCAATAAAAAAAAAATCCACGTCCGTTCATAAGCAAGCAAAACTAGCAATGAACACATCATATTTTATAGCAATGAACACATCGGCAGATGAACTAGCAATAATAGTTTATAAACTAATAATAGTTCATTGCTATAAACTAATAATAGTTTATAGCAATGAACTAGCAATGAACACATCGGCAGATGGACCATATCATATTTTATAGGGTGATTAGAAGCAACGCAATCTGCAAAATTATTTCTTTTGGATGTTTGCTTAGATGATAAACATATTGCAGGACCTGGAGTGCGGTATTATTTACACCTGAAGCTGGATCTAAAATGACATATATAGAAGGAGAGATTAGATTGAGACGAAATGTAATACGTCCAAAAGCCACCATTTACACAACAAACATCTAAGCCCCCTGCCTGCCTGCTTGTATTTTTTACATTACCACACACTTATCCTTTGCTGGTTTTGAATCTGGCTTGGAAGACGAGGCCAAGTTCCTGCCGCTACTCCTTGATACCTGCACAGTGCCCCATTAATTTGTTAGAATACTTTCATCATATCATCATGCTAAATGAGCATCTGTAGGAGCTTTTCAAACCAAATAATAGTAATCAAATTCGACCAGGCTAAAAGAACATTCAAGGGGTATTGGTGAAACAGTTAAACCATTTAAAGTAGGAGGTACTCAAGTTAAGAAAAAGAAGAAGAACCTTTCTAACTACCACCCTCGTCTTCATTTTTTTTTTTGAACCACCCCGAAAAATAAAAAAAATGTCCTTCTGATTTTAGTTCATAATAACTGGTTCTTAGATTAGATCCAAAGATAGTGTCTTAACAATAAGTTACAGGTGGATAAAAGTGCAAGTACACAATCTAAAGAGACTGCTCTTAAAAAAAATGTCCACTCTACTACGTGAAAGGGCCAGGGCCAGGGCCAGGGCGGACTTACAGTAAAAAAACTAAGGGACAGTTCACACGTATTACTCCTGGTTGGTTAGATGCAAATCGGAACCGTTTAAAGAACCATACTGGCAGACTGGTGGTTCCAGCCTTCCAGGTATCCAGAATGGGATTTGGTGCCGATGACATAGGGCATAAATCTGTCTACGTCTCAAGTTAGCAAAAAGGCCAACATAAGGCGGCCTGTGCAGTGAAGATCTTTATACAAAAGATCCGCCAATGCAAACCAAAAAGGAATGTTAACAGGATAGAGTGATGTTAACAGGTAATCAACGATAATAGCAAAATATGGATAGACCAAATGATAGTAGCAAAATATGGATATAATAATCAACTTCGTAATTGCAGGATAGCTTTTGCTATTGCACAATTAAATTGGCCTCAGTAATGGCTTAATGTGTGTTTAGGTAGATATATAATGCCCAATATTAATATGATCCTGAATATCAGCTCAATTTACAGGATGCATATCAAAGTTAATCTTGTATTCCAATATCAAACCATCCCCTATCAGAAAAATTCATTGCTTGCTTGCACAGGTCTAACACAATGTTAAAATGAACAAAATGAATAGAAAGTTTAAAACCTACCTGGGGGCCTGTAACCAGCCTTGAACCACCGCCAACAGTTGGTTGCTGTGAATTACGTTGCGGCTGTTGCTCAAATTCCTGTTGTTGAAGTGCTATTGCCAATTGCAGATCAGAACTGTCACAACAGATCCCACTCAGTAAGACCAAGAAAGGTAGAGTTTCCCCCAACAAATATATTCACCGCACTAAGACTACCAAGATAATATAAATAATCATTAGAAAGTCCAGGTAGCAACCAATTTGACCCACAAACAACAATATGGAACTGAACAAAACAGATTAAAAAATAAAAAAGGCAGGCGTCATAGATGCAAGGGAAAGCTAGGATAATAACTTAAACAACACCGATAAGGGGAGGAAAAAGGCATCATCTTAAATGCAAGGGAAAGGTAGGATAATTACTTGAAACTGGAATGTTCCTGTGCTGGATTGTCAATACTGGCAAGATAATCCTGAAAAATATTAGTTGGAATAAGTCTTTTTGCACAAAAGCCATTACTGAAAAATGAAAAACAAAGTTAAAACAGAGGGAAGAGGAATGTACCGCAGTAGTGGCCATGGCATTTTGTTCATCCCACGTGTTGTTTGCATGATTTTCTTCTACCTTGAATTCCTTAAAACCCCCAGTCATAAACACTGTATTCCCATTGACCTGAAAACCATGAATAATCAATCTTAGTATACAGGCCTGAAGAACAATATACTTCTTACAAGGAAAGGATTATCTCCCATGTTTGGACAACTTTTTCCCCGAGGGAAAGCTGAGTAAAAGAATACAACATTCATATATGAAGCTCAGCCTAGCTAGAAGTTGAATTAGATATTTGTACAAGACAAGTTCTTAAAACAAATTGATCGTACAGGCACATTTGACTTCCCACTACCTACATTTCCGGTTTCTTTAATTATCTGATGTTAATATTTGTTTCAATTCAGTTGTATGCCAGTAAACCATGTGCCATGTGTATGACCAAACTCTCAAATATTCACATCAGAAGGAAAAACAATAGCACGGACCCTAACACCTTGAGATGGCATCTCTTGCAGGGAAACATGCCAAACAAACCAAATATCCGCATGCTGTGGCACTACTTCAGTATCTCATCAGAGTCCTCTAGCAACCACACTTACCCCACCTCACTTGGATATATCTGAATTGTGCTATGCCTACCCCATTCATCACCCCTCTTAGTTGTCTCTATGGCACACCTACAAGCAGCGTAAGCCCCAGGAAAGTGTAGTAAGATTATCCACAATGATATGGTCCAACCAGACATCCTTCATGAGACCATATGCATCCGCATCGAAGGCTAGCATTCACCTTCACAACTAAGCCTTCTAGAAGCCTTTCCAATGTGTAACACTGTAACTAGCAGCTACTCCGATCCTAACAGACCACAATATTAAAACATGTCATTTCAAGCATAGATGTGAAACATCAACTTCACATAGACACATTGTTCGAATATTATTTCACTTTTGGAACAGTAACTTGCCAAGTTAGATAACTTGTAAGTAAGCAGATTTCATTGGAACTCCCAATCCCTCAATGCCTTGTGCTTTAGCCTGTAACCATAATTTTTGGAGCTCACAATTGCCGCTCTCTCTCTCTCTGTCTCACTTTTGCCCTCGACAAAAACCCTCCAAATTCCACTTGCACTTGTGCCATGTCTCTCTTACCAGAACCCTACTACTATCTTACCTTACTCTTATTATCCTTGACTCATAAATCTACAAATAGAGTTTTGACTATGCTAGGGACATTAGCCATCAACAATCTTAAATGAAGGAAAATATTGTGACTCTTACCTCATTCAGTTTTTCCCATACCAAATCAGGCTGATTTATGTAACCTTGATCTGTTGCCAAAAGATATAGTTCACCATCAAACTGCAAATAAGCTTTGCATTAGGTAGACTGCAGATATCCAGTAAAATCATTTTTAAAGGAACTGAAGATGATAAAACTTTACTTATTTCTTAATTTTTTTCCATCAACAACTAATACAGTTGGCAGCTGACATATGCAGCATGAATAATGGAAACATAACCTAAAAAATACAAAAACAAGGTACAAAAACAAGCTATATCCACATAGCTCGTCTGGAAACTGACCTTAAACATGGTGTTGAAGTGATTATTACGAAAAAATACACAAAGCTCACGTTCTTTTAGACCATCTTGCAAACAAAAAAGGCTGCAGAAAATTCAATTTCAACGAGATTAATAACCTATCTCGACCCAGCAAACTGGACGTATTGGTTTTTTAAAAGATAAAATGTCAAGTGTAAAGCCAAGCAAGAAGCCAACATACCCATATACGGTTAACTGACTAGCACTGCTCTTCAGGAATTTTTTGATCAGTTCCCCTAATGAGGATTGAGATGAGAATTAACTTAGAGCTCCAAGATAAACTTGCAAAACCAGACAACACACACCAGTAACAAAAGAGAGCGCAAATGAAATCATTCCTACTTCATTGTTACAGAGCATTGCTTACCTTGTTCTGGTGTGACGTCATTCTTATAACCCATATCACTGGAATTTCTACTGTTTTTGTCCACTTGTTCTGCAAAAACTACCTCACCTTCATATATAGGTTCTCGATCTTCACAAGCTATAGTTCCTGACTCTAATATGCATTCCTCTCCTTCATAAATGGGCTCACTGTCATCAGCACTAGAAGTAAAGGTTTCAGGTACATCTGTAATTCGTCTGCTACCATTGGATGAATCCAAATCTGCATCTGGTGTAAACGAACTAGCTGTATTTAATTTCTCAGTAGCACCCTGTTCATTTTTTCCCTCCTGTACATCAGGCCTAAACACTGATTGCTCCTGAACTTGTTCAGCTCCTTCAGAGTCATGAGTATTGCTTGCAGATGAAGATAAAGGATCTGATCCACAAGAATCAGATACTGCTGCTTCACGCAAAACCAATGCATCAATGCTATTTTTTTCAACTACATCTTTGTATACAACGCATTCTCCAGATTCTTCACAGCTTGATTGACCATTGGGAATCTTTTGAACAATCTTTGAGGACAAACAAACATCTTGCCCTGGAATTGTTTCAAAGGTTATTAAATCATTATTGTAATTGGCTAAGTCATTGCTACCATCAGAAATAGATAGTTCCTGCTGACAAGACTTCTGAATTTCACCAACAACGTTCCCTTCTGATGTCTCCGTAGGAACTACAAGTTCAGAGTTTTTGAGATATGCACTCTTCTTTGCATTGATGGACATAGTTTGCTCGTCATTACTGCCTGCAGATATATCTTCAGATGAAGTTGGAAATGTAGACTCTGACAATTTCAAGGCTCTCAACAACTCTGCTTCTTCTTCAAGGTCGCCTTTTCTAGATTTGTTGTGCTCGGAGATAGAGCCAGGAGACTCATCAAAAGATAAACTTCTTGAAAGGCAAGGAGAAGGAACTCCTAAAGTTGCAGTTGTTGCAGCAACAAAATCGACAGAGTCTTCCTCAGATACTTTCTTGTCTTCGCTTCCTGCATTTGATACTTTCTTGTCTTTGCTTCCTGCATTTTGTGTTTCGAGCTCAACAAGATCCCCCATTAGAGTGTTGTAAGATTTCGAGCCAATTGCATTGACAATGTCATTATCCTGGTTCATATGCACCAAGCAATCTGGTTTATGCGGTGAATAGTAGTAAAAATTAACGAGCACGCATCATAGCCAAAAAAGAAAAGTAACCAGTTGAAAAAGCACGAAAAAAAGAATTAATTTAGTATTATACTAAGAACAGCACCAGATCATTTACTCCAACAAAAACAAAATGAAATATATTATCATCAGCCAAGAACAGCATCTGGCAATTTAACATCAGATTGATGACAGTTAAAATGCCTCAAACATAGATCAAAGCAACAAAAGAAGGATAAGGCAAAAATCGGGTGATGTTATCTTTGTGTCACCAACAACTCCCAAGTCCCAACAGTAAGGCGCCCACCCCCAAAAAAATCGTTAGATTAAACTTCATTTACTACCTGTATTAATTTGCATTTGTGAAGAAAACAAATTTGCTGATATGACTAGTGCATGATGTGTCTACAAAATGCAGCTCGAAAGAAGATTAATTCGATATGCGGAACAGTAACAAGAATTGAAACACAATACAACAGGTAATCTAATACATTGTCTCTAGTGACACAGCGAAAGGCACGATAACTGATAATGAAGAAGTTGTTCCATATTAACAACTTCTAAGAGACAATTTTTAGTCCCTAAACCCTAAAAAGAATCAATAAAAAGTATGCCCAAAATAAACGGACCAAAATAATTAATCTACTAGATTAACCTAGAGTAAATATATATACTCTCTATAAAGCCCAAAAGATAAATTAAATCAAAACTTCACCTGATATTCATTATGTCAGCCAGTGGCAGCTTATTGATGACATAATTAAACTGCATCGATGTCTCCAAAAAACTCGAGCATGTTCTCTTTTTAGAAGGAAATTGTTGAAACAGAATGCACAAGCTCTTCATTTACTTCTTTAAGTTTCTTAAATAATAAACTAGTACCTAAAAAAGTTCTGGAACAAGAGTATCCTATTAGGTTGACAGATTGATGTATGCTACTTTCCCTTCCTCGATCTACACTCGAGCCTCAATTTTCACTTCAAAAGTTTTGCTTTACCAAATACTTGTTCATTACCAATTATATTTCGGCATATAAAGATAGGAGATTGTTATTTTAGAAATTAGATTGTTATTTCCACAAGATCCTCTGTCACGTGAATAGTAAGTGGGTCTCGCACTCATTTAAGAGAGAACCTTGGAAATAACAAATTTACTTGTGAAAATAACAGTTCCCTAAAGATAAAAACCAAAAGATAAGAAATTTTTATTTTGGACGGCTAACTTTATTGACTTCAACATTCATACCATGAAGACCAAGTGAGTCTGATAATTTTGTTCTCCTCATAAAGTTGAAAATTTAGCCTTAAATAGAGTCCATGGATTATCTAAACACACAATTATTTTCTTCTCAAGGACAGGGGAATGGAACTGGATTGAGGTGTGTGAAAGGCCCCACTCAGACGGACCCACCAGGCACCAAATATTAACCACACTGATGATTCTTAAACATCCATTTCAAAACCTACATCAATACCCTTCTTTTTATGAAAACCACTTTCACCTTCAGGCTTCAATTTACAAAATCACCCATCATTTCTTCATCCATATCCCCACCTATTTTATTAGCATCACATAAAATAGGTGTATCTCCACATCCATTGTCATCGCCAAGACGACAACACCTTCAAATGTACACTTAACTTGATTAAGTGTGAGGGTGACTGAAATAGTGCTCCTGAATAAAAACAATGGTCGTGTGAACACATAATTTTCTCAAATGTTCTTTTCTCTATTTTGGGGTTCAAAAAGGTTACTCTACCGATTTGTTTTACTCAATTACTTTAGTCCACCTTCAAATTTTCAGTTTGATCCGCAAGCCAATAGATAAAAATGAAAACCTGAACTTTATATCAATAAAAAATATGTGTCTGTATATATTCTTACAAGTTCTTCTCCATTCTCGGCTAGATAATACAACTCAACGAGATCATGCTTTTCCTCATGCCCTTCCTATGTCTATTTAATTTATTTGTTTCCTAAATTGGATTTAGCAACTCTTTCTTTTAATAATCAAGTAAATTTTTCTAGATTTAGTATTGTTAATAAAGGCATACAAGAATCAAGAAAACAACTACCAAAGATGGTAATAATTATTCTTAAGTAATAGTTGGTGCTTTCTGTGCACTAGAATGTCGGTTTTCCACTGTCGATTGGGGTTTCAGTTTCGTGCTTTCCAGTAAAATGCCAGTAAATGGCATCATTGACGCCATCAACATTAATTGGGATTATTGAGACATATATGTGCATAAAAATACAAATATTGGTATTACTATGTTGTCGACGGTTGTGACTTTGTGCTTTGATAATCGCAGTAAACAGTTCTCACTAAAAAAAAATCACAGTAAGTGACGCTAACATTGATTGGGGCTGATAGTAAGTGGAGACAATACATGTGTGCCACAGTAAATATCAAAACTCTACACACTATAAACAAGGTTGTTTTGAATCAAAGTTCACTCATAAGGGAATAAAATTGCTTTTTGAGTAAGAGGATAGAGTATTATAGTGATTATCATCAATTATCATTTACTGAAATAAACCACCAGATACTTCAGAGAATATGCATTAACTGTTTAGAAGTTTAAGAAACACTCCAGGGGTGAAACTGTACCCTACACATTGAAAAGGAAAGAAAATTCTGATGGACCATCAAATATAACAGAACACCAGCTGCAGGGAAAGTCAAATCTTTGAAGTTTAGTATGGTCGATTCAATTGATAGTTTTTTTTACTTCAAATGAAAATAAAGATGTACCACATTGTACGAAAAAGTTAGGCTATGTGTGAATCAGAAGTGTATATTACGTGCATATCACTCAACTAAACTTCCTCATCCACTTCTAAAAAAAAGAAGAAGAAATTCTTAAATGAAATATCACATCTACTAATATAAAAGTTGAATTCTTTATTGTCATTTTTCTATGGGCTTACAGTTGAGCTATGGGCCTACTAGTCTAGCATGTCCTTAAGTGCAGCGACAGTCGATTCTATACTATACAAAATAATATTGAGAAAAACAGCTTCAAAGAGTCTATAAAACAATCCGGATTCCAGAAGGAATAACTAGTGCCAAGAACAACTGCTTCAAACTCGGAGGTATTAGGTCAAACGATTCGTACCTCGGGATCAACTATCCAACCATGATACAATGGTATATCCAACAAATCAAATATTGCACACTCTCTCGTAAATTCAAAATCATCAATTCTGCAAGAATTACACATATTTCCACTGTCAATATAGATATTAAAATAGAGAAAAGAGGGAATCCACTCCATCTAAGATATTATAGTACCATAACCTGGACTATACAAAACGGCCACTACTTTTTAAAGGAGAAAAAAGAACAAGCATGCAAAGAACAATATTGTACCTTCTAAATTTTATATTCACATCAATCCCAGTTGTAAGTCGAGGCAGCAGATCAATTGCATCAGCAATGTTCTGTTGTTGGTTTTCAACATACCCTGCATCTTTGTTCTGCACCCGAATTATACAGTAAAGAACATTATCTTGGTTTGATCCTCGCCATACAGGAAAATAAATTGTAACGACAAACAAGAACTAAAGCAACTTTTCAACTTTCAAGGACTTTCTTTTTTACTGTACTCATTCACTGTATGAACAAAATAAACAATCAAATAATCAAAACAAGTAAGTCCTTACATCGACATTACTGTTTGAATCTATCAACCGCTCTGCAACAAGTGAGAGCAATTTCTCCTGAGAAACTTCATGAATGTCTGGACTCAAAGTCAAATTGTTCTTCAACAAGAGAACATTACCTAACACAAAAGAAAATGCCCACAACTAGGTCATTAATAAATAAATGCAATTCTGAGCCTAATACCTGCAAGATTAATCACAACAATTACTTATAAGAATCAAATATTTATCTCACTGGAACTTTAAATTAATAAAAGAATCTAGCACAGTGGCCATCAAATCATTTCAATGTGAATTATGAATCATGCAAAAAAAAAACTCTAATTGATCATTTTTAATCATATGACGTTCCATAAACTAAAATGCTAACTACACAAATCAATTGACCATATTAAACAAAATTCACTATGTTCCAACCGATCATTTGATTCCTAATTACACGCTCAAAATTGAAATGATCAAGAAACAGCACGTTAAGACTTAACATGAAGAAAATTAGAAACCCTAAAAGTGAGAGAAGTTATTACAAATTGCGAGAAGAGGGCAAGGGCCATTATCGTTCTGAAGAATGATGGGCGTAGCACGACCCAAGAATTGTATAGCCTTGGTCTTGTGTGCCAATTCTTTTGCTGGTTCAGCTATTCGCTCTTCAGAAGAAGCCGCCATAGATGTAGCTTTCAGTAACTTCCGATATATGTATGTATCTATCTATATATATAAACAGAGAGAAAGAGAAAGAGCCAGATAATCTAGAGAGAGAAACAGCGCGGGTGGGGAAAAGATTTCAGAGAGGGGCCGACGAGATTATACAGAAATGAAATACTTGAGAAAATAAGAGTAGTTCTGGGTTTTTCCATATACCAGCATGTGAAAATAAATGTTTTAATTTATTTTCTAGAATAAGATTTAAATAAATTTGACCAATTGAAAGTTCTTTTTCTTTGGTGCTAAGCAAATATACTTAGGAAGTTAAAATAGTTGTCTTGTTGAAAATGTCCGTCTCCATAAAAAAGATGTTTTAAGTATATATTATCTCGTATAATATAGGTAACTATCCTCACTACTCGTGTCTCACTACTCGTGTCTCCGGCACTACGTACGAAGAAGAAGGGAGAGAAAAAGGTTGTCGGCACTAGAGAATGGAAGAGGGAGAAGGCGAGCTCACGAGGAGGAAGAACGGATGATCTGAGAGTGAGAGAGAGCAAAAAAATTTTACTTTGAAGTTAAAGAGGATATAATGAAGGGATCCTCTTACCATGTTCCTAAGGACACATGCTAAGCACACAGTCCAAGAGAATATTCTCTTGAACTGTGTGCATATTCTCTTAATTTTTGTATTTGTACAAAGTTCAAGGGAATATACACACAATTCAAGGAAATATTCCCTTGAACTGTGTGCTTAGCATGTGCCCTAAGGGCACATGTTAAGAAATTCCTATAATGAATGGTGAAATTTATCCCAAACTTTGAACGGTCCTAATCGTTTATTAGGGTGAGCGAGAAATTCAAAATCATTTGTGTTTTGTTAATTAGATGGTGTAAATGAACTTAGTAGAGTCGAATATTGAATTACTCATATTTAATTCACAAAATTTATCGAGTATAAAATAAGGCTCGTTTAACTATCAAGTTGAGCACGATCTCGAATCGAGCCCGAACGAGAATCAATAAAAAATTATAATTTGAGGAGGTTCGAATAATTTATCAAACTTTAAAATTTGATCATATTTAAAATATTTCTATTTCAAGTCGCGCTCGAATTGAACTTTTAGTCGAGCGAGTACGAATCGAGCCCGAACTGTACATGCATGTGCATGTGTGTGTAATTAGTAGAATATATAAGATAAATTAATAGGATAATATAGAAAAATAAACGGAAAAAAAAATTATTCTATATAATTCTATAGGTGGGGCAAAAATTAAAAAAAAACTTGTAACACAGTTGCACAAAATGGCTTAGCGACTCATGCAGCGGCTTTATTATAGAGATATTTTGCATAAACTAAGACTTAACATTCAAAAAAAAGTAGAGTTAAGTAATAAGTTTTTAATTTAATTCATAATAAACTCAAATAAGTACATAATTATTCTTTCCCGATATAACTTTATAAAAAATGGTTAACAATATTATGCGTATCATGGTTATTGAATTAATCCCTATCCGAACATACTTTGCATATTTAATTTTATTATTACAAAACTAAGTTAAAGGAAATGGTGAAGGAAAGTGTTTTCAAACAGCAATTTTTTAAATTCCAATCTTTTGACAAGCTAAACAATTTTGTGGGTGGGGGGTCCAACATTATTATTTAGTATACGCTAACCGAGAGCAGATCCTCTGTCCCTATTTTCTCTGTTCTCTTGTGTCCCCTCACTTAAATATTAACATCTGTCATCTTTTTTAATTTTAAAGTTACTTGGTGTTAAGTAAAAGGACATGTGTTAACATTTAAGTGGGGGGACACAAGGGGACAGGAAAAATAGGGACAGAGGATCTGCTCTCACGCTAACCCTGTGTTGAACTGTAGAGATTAGTTATTTTTTGAAATATACTCGTTTCGTTTTTAAATATAATAACAACTTTGATTTTTCAAATTAAATGGAGATATTTTTAAGTCTAAAATTAATATAAATTTATTTAATTTTAGACAATACAATTATAAAATTATAAATTATCTAAAGTTACATAATTTCTCATTTTCAAAAGTATGATAAATCACTTTAACTTTTTAAAATCAATTATAAATCTTATATTTTAAAATAAATGAAGTATTTTGCAACAGCGAGTATTAATTTGTAATGTGGTTGCCTACATGAGTCTTAAGCCCTGAAGCCCTTATGCTAACTTCTACTCCTCGGGCCTATCTTTTTCACCATATTCCTTATTACAGCTCAGCCCAAGGTTTCCAGTGTCCTAAGAGGGGCTGGCCTAATATGAGAAGTACAAATTTAATGCAAATCAGTGGATGATTTTACCATTTTCGTTGTAAAACAGAGAAAAAAAAATATTACCTTTATGATTTTGAAAGTATGTTCTACTCTATAATGATGCGATGCAATAACGATTATAAAGTGATTTGGTACCTGTCTCAATTCATAAAAATGTTATACCAAAATCGCACCGAGCTATTCATTATCTTGAAAGGCACCTAATGCTGAGGTTATAGTCTTCAGCTAGACTGTTAGAATTTATAGAGAAAGATAGAGAAAGAAATAGGGAAGAAAGGTGATATTACTTCATTCATGAATAATTCTGTTACAGAATGAGATACTATATAGGCTCACTAGTACAGAATTCTAGAAACTCTATCACAACCGTTCACCTTTCATTATTTGCTAAATAATATCAGCCCTTGATGTCTCAGCTGACAGTTATTAATATACTACCAAATTGATTATTTGTTTCCTTTCTTGCCCCTGATATATCCTTGCAGCCACGCGGGTTCCTTAGCTTGCCGCCTTGACCTTCTCAACTTATTAAGTGTGAGCAAATCTTCCAACTCATCCTCCTCTAAGTCCACTCTCTTGGCTATTTCTTTTTTCCTTAATTCCTCATGGTCAGATATGATATCCTCCTCATTTTCTGTTTCTGTTATTATTAGCCCAGCTGGTTCTTCTATTTCTAGCTCCTTGTTTGCTTCTCCAGACATTTCCTCTTCCAAGTGATGGGTTTGCTCTTGCAGGGCCATGGTTGGTGCGTCCATGTTTGTATCAGCACCAGCAAACAATTATGAATAAAATGAATTAAAATATTTCAAGAAATAAAGCAATAATATGGATTAAGATTTTCATAATTTAACAATAGTTTCATATAAGAACGTTATAACAACACTTATTATGTAGCAGAGGTATTACATATTCTTTCCAAGGCAAAGTGTTGGGATTCCAAAATCACCAACACTTATTTAATATTTTAATATATAATATGTTAGTTCAAAAGTGGTGTACCACGTGTGCATGCACAGTGCGCTGCATCACTGGTTTAACAACAAATACAAGTATTGCACCACACCGTCTTTGATTTCGGTTTAAATTGTCAATCTCTAAATAAAACAAGGAATTATCTTTTGTTTTTATTTGGTTCGTCTTTAGGGGGGAGAGGAGCCATAACTTGAGAACAATACCAATAGATTTTTGGACCTTGAACTGTACTTGTCTGCACTCTCAGTTTATTAGTCCAACAACAAGAAATTAGTATTTGTATTTTGTTACCAATTACTATAGACTATTTTTTATCAAATAGTCTAAAATATTGAAATTGTAATTTGTTACAAAAGATGAAAAGATTATAAAAAATAAACTTAAATAGTAATTCTTTCAAATAAAACAACATTTAATCAGTAAAAATGGTCAATCGTAACAAGTCGCGATGGAAGCGCCACATTCAAATCTGAACAATTCATCTTTAACAATTCATGTGCCGGAAAAAAGTTTCACGAACAAAAAAAAATCTCCGAAACGGATAAAAAAAAATCTCCCAAACAAAGAAAGAAAAATATCTGAAGAGATGATAATGAAATTTTCTTACAAAAGAGAAAAAAATCAATCATCTCATGAAGAAAACAAGTCTCACAAAAGGAGAAAACAAACTCCACAAGAAGGTAGAATAATTAATTAGATCAAAATAATAGAGATCTAGGAGAGAGTATCTCTAAAAAGAAAAGTCCTCTCCCAAATTTAAAATCGAGGTTATAGTTCTTGAGGAGAGAGAAGAGACAAAAACAATGAGAGCATTAAAACTTGTTATTATTTTATTTAAATTTTGAAAACAACAAATATAATAATTATTAGTAGTACTTTATAGTTAATCTAAAATTGTTATAGTTGCTTGTATTAAAACTAAATAATTTTTATATTGATTTTGAATTTTAAAATTTTGTAAATTTATCCCCAAAAAATTAAATTGCACATTTAGTTTTGAAATTCACACACAGAGCTGTTCCGCTCCTCAGCTAGGCATATTCCATTCCCTCGTCTTTTTGAAAAATAGAGTCCTCTTCATTTGTAGTTTTTTCTTTAACTTTTTGTCTAATTATTAAGGATCGTTTGGACCTTATTAGAGTCGGGCTGACTTCTTGTGTTGTCGAAATTTAAAAAATAATATATTTGTATTTTTACGGTCAAAATAGATTTTGCTTTTACATTTTTCACAAGCACTTATCAAACACCTTTCCATTACTAATTTGAAAAAAGTAAAAATGGAAATAAAAATCTAAAACATTTACCAACCAACCCTACTGTTTGCATAATTTATAAGATAAATTAGACCCGACAAATGAACGAATTGCTGGGGAATATAAATGAGTTTAAGTTTATATGAACTCGTTTAAATGAGTTAAAAATTTAATGAGTTGTAAGTGTGCGATTATAAATATGAAGATTTTCAATAAGTATACTAATAATTATTTATTATCAACTGAAAGTTCAAAGCCATATGAAAACTTCCCATGCAAATTAATAAAAACAGTTTACTCTCACGTTGCAACAATTTTTAAAATTTAAAATTTCCCCAAAAAAAGTTCTCATATAAAATACTAGCATAATTTCCTTATATATAACAACACAATTGTAATATTATGCTATTATTATTAAACTAAACATTCGTTATATTTAAAAAATAAGAAAATTTATTTTTTTAGAATGAAAGGAGTAACTAATATGTTTATTGGTACAGGATATTAAAAATATATGTGGGTTCATATATGGTGAAAGTTTATGGGTGTTAGAGCATCTCTAAAAATAGTAGCAACTACTTTGAGATACTCAAATAAGTGAGTCACATAACAAAAATTCTCTCCAACAGTCTCTTCAACTTAAGTTATCAAATCTGCAACCTCCTTCTCACTCTTCAAAACATTTATTTTGTTTTGGGAGAATCAAAATCATATGAAAAATGCTAACAACATTTATTTTGCTTATTGGGTTTGATGTACAACTCATTTTAAAATTTAATATCATTCCTTTTTATTTATTTATTTATTTATTATTTCAAATGTTATTATTTATTATTGTTTAAAGTCAAATACTGTATTAATTGAATTGAAGAGATTGATGAGACACAAAATATGAAAATAGTAAATAATGCTCTTCAAATTGTCACGTAAGTCAACAAATTTTATTTTTCTTTTATTTTTTTTTTATTATTACCGTTGGAGATGCTCTTAAAAGAAGTGATGGCATACACAACAACTTAGTTGATGAAGTTATAACATAATTTTCTGAACGAGAACTTTTACCACATTGTGTCACCATAATTTAAAATCAACTTGACTAAGACAGTAAAATTAACTATTGTCATGGAAAGTAGGAAGAAATGCAACAGAACGTTACTAAAAAAATTAATGAGTTTATATTCATATATGAGATTAACTTACATAATTGGGATCCAATGATCAACTCACATTCAATCACCCACTTATTATGTGAGTAACTTCCATTTATAATTTTTAATTCTTAACTATCAGCTCAAATTCATTTAATGTGAATAGATATGAGTTACCCATTGATTTATCACCCATTTTATCAAGTCTAATATAAATATAAAAAATCAACCGGTTTTACTATTTTATCTATGAACATTTATATGCGGACAAGATAATTGGACCGAGAGAATAAAAAGAATATGTTCCAGTGAATAAATTGATTGTACAGATAAATTGAACAGAATAATTGAACCAATTGTTCGTTAGAACAAATTACTTTTACTTTTTCGGTTCAATTATTCTGTTTTATTTATATGTCGGCGTAGAGTTATTTTTTATCTATATATCTATCTATCTATCAGAAATTAGGAAAGAAGGAAGTCAGGCTCACTGGCCAGAGAAGACTGAGCGGCTTGCCATGGGATTCCGTGTGGGGGAGGCCTATTCATCCACATCAAGTGTGGAGGATCCAGAAAGGACTGGGTCTATGGTGTAATCTGAACCAGATCATCGAGCCCCCAACTAAAATGATTTTAACCTGGAAAGATGCTCAATTTTCAGCACCGGGTCATATTTATTTATAAAAAAATATGTTAGGATTAAAATATTTATTTAAATTTAATATTATTTTGAATTTTTTAATCATTTGACAATGAATTATTAGATTGTGTTTGATAAATTTGGCGATTAAGATCTGAATGATTATGATGTCTTAATAAATTAGATCATCTGAATGGTTATGAGGTCTGAATCTAAAAAACTGTTTGATAACTAAAAAGTAAGTTGTCTCTTAATGACACTATTTTACTATTTTAAAGGGTAAATTTTTATTTAATAATTTTAAATATTCAATTTAATAAAAATGAGAGAATAATATTGTTGAATATATTTATATAAAAAAAAATTATCAAAAAAATTTCATTAAGAGGTACCTCTTAATTATTAAGATTTCATTTTCTGTCTTACCGATTAAGAGGCATTCAGAGGTAACAAAAAAAAAACAAACAGCATCATGCCTCTTAGCGAATAAGAGACAGTCCATTAAGAGGCAATCAGATGTAAACAAACAGCGTCTAATAAAAAATACCTAGTTTCTTTTATCATTTTTCTCCCGTGTATTTTTCAGTATATTTTTAGCTACAAAGTTATTAGACTGTGAGAATTTAATTATTTATGTTGGTCATTGTTAAAAAAGATAATACTTCAGTCGTTAAACATATAAAAAAATTGATTAAAATGTATAATCATCAATACAAAAATATAATAAGGCAAAGGCAAATCGTTTTTGTCAAGTCTGAGTCGGCTTACACGCAGAGTAGTTTTTTGTCAACTCAATAGTCCAAGTATTTTTCTTAGTTTTACTAATACAATAAGTCTAGGGGGATATTGTTGTAGTTACATTTCTAGCGATATTTTTTTATTTTTTTTTAGCAACACCCAAAAAATATATAGTATTTATTTTAACTGAAATTTTTATAAAAAAATAATATTTTAGATGTAATTTAAATACATATAAAAAACAGAGTCTGTATAAAAATATCACTAAAAAGTCACTAGGAGAATATCGTAGTAAAAGGACTCTATATGCAATATATCTTTTGCCCCAATTTAAAATGCAATGTTATAATATATTTTATCTTATCATCTACACTGTGTTTTAATTTTTACTTTGGGACTTGCCAAAGAAATTTTATAATGTTATGACCCTTAGCTTTGCTCATTCATGAAGCTAATTATTATAAAAATATCCCATTCAAGCTGCATGAATATATTATAAATAGGAGTACTCTGACTATACCAAATTACACAACACTTCTTCAAGATCAATATCGACAACATATTCTCTTAAAACAACTATTTTTTTGAAGAAATGATCTTATTATATGAAAATAATTTTCAACTCCAATGTTATCCTACTGAATGAAGAGATGTGCGTTATTTTTTTAATTTATCAATTAATATCTCAAAGTATAAACATTTTTCTTTTCAAATGTCAACATAACTCATATAAATATTACTCCCTTGATCCAGTTTTATTTGTCCTAATTGACTTTTGATAGTCAAATTGACTATATTTATAATAAAAAAATTATTCTAAAATTTATTAGATATAGACACAATTATAATTATTATAAGAAAGTACATTGAATATAATATTAAAGTCAACTTATTTAATTTCAAAATTTATAATACATTTGTAGAATTATTAATCATAAAATCGGATAATTTAAATTTAAAAAATCAATTAAAACAAATAAAATTAGACGAAAAGAATATTATTATTAAAAATATTTATTCAAATATATCATCTTTAAAATTTGGTCAATCTGTAATTCTTAAAATTTATCCATACTTATGAAGCTAGTGGGTGGTAGATTTGGCAAAATAATTAACACAAAAGGTTTCACATCATTTCATAGAGTTTATTTAAAATATACAAATAAGCAGCCATTATATAACACTCCAGTCTTATATTGAAAAATATGAAAAAAAATTATATGTGTATAAAAAATTAAGTTGCTACTAATAGTATTTTCAAGTCATGACCTTTTGGGTGAGCCTGTGATGGCTAAGATCACCCAAAAAGATAGTATTGGGTCAGTGGTTTAAGACTTATTTGGATGAATTTTATTCGATTCAGATTTGATATTTGACTCAAGATTTATTTCAAACCCGAGATTTGACCCGGGTTGTCATATAGTATCAGAGCCGACTCTCAAACACTCGGGTCGGGACACATCCGATCGGGGTTGCCGAAGGTGGGGACACGAAGTCAGCCAGTACTATCCCACAATGGCTATAGAGGCAAAAATCTGTGGACATTGTGTGACCGGTTCTGACAGAGACGTCAGAAATTTAAGACCTTTTGGGTAAGCCTGTAGTAGACTAAAATGACCCAAAAAGATACTATTGGGTCAGTGGTTTAATGTCTTATTTAAATGGATTTGATTCGATTTGGACTTAAAATTTGACCCAAGATTTATTTCGAACTCGAAATTTGATCCTGTTGTAGATACTCAAAATTTTGCTTTCCTTGGACTAACCTTGTAGGATGGTAAAAATGTCATTTCATCTCGAAGACAACTCCGAGGGAGGGCAAATACACAATTTCACCCCGGAGACAATTTCGTGGAAAAATTAAAGTGCAACGACGCCCAGACAAAACGTGGTGGGAAAGAGGACCGCAAACCTGAGAACATGGTCACAAGAAGTCATCACATCAATCATTAAACTGCAAACTATCCAAGACGAGCCAATTGATGATCCTCGGGAACCGAAAGATACCTTTCAGTTAATTGCTTCATCTTCCCGGACTCCGATTTAATAGGAGTACTCGACCTCATTTCGCATCTTTTAGCATAAGTTTTCTAGGATTTTTGGGTACAGATCTTAACTTTCACCGGATTAACGACCGAAGAAACGAATTTTGAGACGGCAAAACCCACGGGGCCCAGCCGCAGGTACAACTGCGGCTGGCCTAGGGCCTTTAAACAGCAGCCAACAGCTCATTTGGAAAAAAAGAAGAAGCTAATTTGAAGAGATAAAGGAGATCTAGAGAGAAACCCTCGGGTCTCATCATTTTACACCATCTTTGAGTTGTTTGATCACATATATTGTACATCTTGTGTGTCTAAAGTGATATATATCAAGTCCAAGCCAAAAGAAGCTTGTTTCTTTGCTCCCCAATGTGAAAAACGCACATCTTTGGTTAATTATTATTCCCTTTGTAAATGTTGTTCTAACTACTAGATCTTTTTCATATATTGTTGGTATCTAGTTAGACTTTTTGTGTTGTACATATTTTGCATATTAGTTGATATATCTAGAGATTGTACCGATTATTTTGTACATATATAATTATAAATCAAGTCCATTGCATAGATCTACTTAGATGTAGTCGGATCTAACCTTTTAACCGGTTATGGAGCTCAAAGCTCTAACCTATTGTTGGGTTTGTACGTAACGCAATCATGCAATCAAATCACATAAATAGGGAAGCGCAAAAACTAGGTTTTCAAAAATTTATACAAACCCATAACCATGATCATGCTTTGTGCTAGTTATCAATAACAGAAAAGAGAGAACATGGAATTATACATTTGAAGATCCAAGCTTCCTCAGGTACAAGTTCTACTCCTTTGATTCCTTTGATTCCTCTGTAGTGGCTCCTTCCCTTGATCAATGTCAACCACCCAATTGTTTGGCCTCTAACAGTGATCCACCAAGGAAGTTGAAGAGCTCAAGAAGATGGGTTATTGGCTTAACCCTTGTTTCTATCTATATAAAATATGTGTACTCCCAACTCTTGGAAAAATTCACGTATCTTATTTCTGATATAAGACTCTCTTATATAGATATTAGGTTAACCCTCCTAATTCAATTATAATAGGATTTTATTTAATTAATTAAATACTTTTAATTAATTTATATCCTAATCTTTATTAGGATTGAGAGAGAGTACTGATATTATATTAATTCCTAAACTCCTTTAGAATTAAAATAATAATAATAATAATAATATTAATAAGACTCATCTTATTAATTTATATTTAATATTTCTAAAATATTAAATAATAAACATTAAGCTATTTAATTTATTCTATCACCATAGATTAAATTAATTATACTTAATGCATTATTACTATCATGCCATTTTCTTCTTAAATAATTCTTCTTCCTTTTATGGTGTGACCCTTTAGGTTCTCCATATTAAACCGGTTATGAATAAATCAATTAGAACAATTCTAATCTTATTTAAATAAATAAATTAAACTAATAATCTATTTAAATAAATAACATTTATTCTACAATAGGGATAAGCCTCCCTATCGATCAACGACTTTCCAGATAATATAGATTTCAACATTAATCATAAAAGAACCTGTGAGTTAATAGTTACCGTACAATTCAATCCTTCTACCATACAATGTCCCAATTAAATATAAGACATGGATTTACTGTCAAGTCTTAATTTATTTAATCATATGTATTTCGATTAGAAAATGCACAACTCCAAATAATGCAAATTAGAAACCTTTTTCTAATTTCATTCTACCTTGGCCAAGGATTCCTGGGTTGTCATTTAACGAATCACATAGGACATATCTCCTCTTTTACTAGAGGCGATAGATTCTTTATTGATCATTCATTATCTCCATATGTAACTCATTATACCCAAGCATACCCTATATATGCCTTAAAAGGCCTTAAGGAATTAGTCAAAGTATAATTTGTTACATACAAGATACTATGATGATCTCAAGTCCAAGGATCATTTGTACTACTATCACATTAGGAATTCCTATTGACAGACGAGTAAAACTCCATTAGGTATTCCATAGCGAGTCACGTTCAGTGAACTTATTCTCCAATAAGCACCTACATACTTGCTTTAGTGTCTCCACACAAATGACCATGAGATCAGTCATCCTCATCCAATGAGCAAGCAACATATGTACCAATCTATCCGAATTTACTAATCCCCATTTTAGTAATCCCACAATTGGGAACTATTTTAGTTTTTAAGCTTTCTAAGAATTTAGATCTCATTATCATGATCTCATCATGATTTTAAAAGCATTGCTTAAAACTATGAGTTATTTACATATTATAAAAAATAGCACCATGTAGATAATTATATGCCTTAAATGAATATTTTATTAATAAATAAATAAGATTATTTACAAAGTATGTGCTTTATCATCATACATGATTGGCTTGTATGCACACTACTATCAATCTCCCACTTGCACTAAAGCCAATCGCCATGGTATCTCATACCGATCTTCTCTAGGTGACGATCAAACTACTGTTGTGTTAGAGCTTTAGTAAATGGATCTGCAATGTTGTCTTGAGAGTCCACACGCTCCAAGGTGATGTCTCCTCTTTCAATGATCTCCCTGATCAAGTGAAATCGCCGCAACACGTGTTTAGATTTCTGATGAGACCTGGGTTCCTTAGCCTGTGCAACCGCTCCGGTGTTGTCACAGTATACGGGAATTGCTTCTTCGATGCTAGAAACCACACCAAGTTCAGTTATGAACTTCTTCATCCAAACAGCTTCCTTTGCAGCTTCACTTGCAACTATATACTCTGCCTCTGTCACTGAATCAGCAACTGTTTGCTGCTTAGAACTCTTCTAACTCACTGCACCTCCGTTCAAGGTAAACACATACCCTGAAACAGATTTACTGTCATCTTGGTCTGTTTAAAAACTTGAGTCCGTGAATCCCTCGAGTTTTAATTCAGACCCACCGTAAACAAGAAAAATATATTTAGTCCTTCTCAAGTACTTTAGGATATTTTTCACTGCCTTCCAGTGCTCTTCTCCTAAATTCGAGTAGTATCTGCTTGTTACACTAAGTGCGTGAGCAACATCCGGTCTAGTACATATCATACCGTACATGATAGATCCTATTGCAGAAGCATAAGGGATCTTACTCATACGGTCTCTCTCCTCAGGTGTCTTTGGGGCCTGTTTCTTGGAGAGATTTATTCCATGGCTCATCGGCATGAGACCTCTTTTAGAATCTTCCATGCTAAACCTCTTTAGCATCGTATCAATGTACGTTCCTTGGGATAAGTCGAGCATCCTTTTAGATCTATCTCTATAGATATTTATCCCCAAAATATAGAATGCTTCACCCAAGTCCTTCATGGAGAAGTTTTTAGATAACCAGATTTTAATGGATTGTAACATAGGAATGCCATTCCCTATCAGTAATATATCATCAACATATAATACAAGGAATGATATTGCGCTCCCACTAACCTTCTTGTATATACAAGGTTCATCCTCATTTTTGATAAAATCAAACTCTTTGATTGTCTCATCAAAATGAATGTTCCATCTACGAGAAGCTTGCTTCAACCCATAAATGGATCGTTGTAGCTTACAGACTTGATTTTTTCTAATTTTTGAGATAAATTCCTCTGGCTGTGTCATATACACATCCTCCTCAAGTTTCCCATTGAGGAAGGCCGTTTTCACGTCCATCTGCCAGATCTCATAGTCGTTGTAAGCTGCAATCGCAAGCAAAATTCGAATGGACTTGAGCATGGCTACTGGTGAGAAGGTTTCATCATAGTCAACTCCTTGTCTTTGTTTGAAACCTTTTGCAACCAGTCGGGCCTTATAGGTCTCTACCTTTCCGTCTGCTCCAGTCTTTTTCTTAAAAACTCATTTACACCCAATAGGTTTAATACCTTCAGGTGGTGAAATCAAAGTCCATACTTGTTTTCATACATGGAGTCCATTTCGGATTTCATGGCTTCAAGCCATTTTTCTGAGTCTTTATTACTCATAGCCTGTTCGTAATTCAATGGATCATCATTTATGATGTGTACATCATCGTCATCCTCTATAACGAATCCATACCTCTCAGGTATCTGCGGTATTCTTCCAAATTTACGAACAGGGTGTGGTACAGTAGGTTCTTCTACTTGGTTAGGTACTTGACTTTGGTCCGTGGTAACTTGTGGTTCTTGAACTTCTTCAAGATATATCTTACTCTCACTGACCCCTTCATGGATAAACTCTTTCTCCAAGAAGGTAGCATGTTTCGCAACAAACACCTTTTGATCAGTTGGATGATAGAAATAATACCCTACGATTTCTTTAGGGTATCCCACAAATCTATATTTATCGAATTTAGTCTGTAGCTTATCATTTTCAAACTTTTTGACATATGTTGGACAACCCCAAGTCTTAATATGCTTAAGATTTGGTTTCTTCCATTTCCACATCTCATATGGAGTCTTTGGGGCGGATTTGGTAGGTACCTTGTTAAGTAGGTATGCAGCCGTTTCTAGGGCATATCCCCAGAAGAAAATTGGAAGGTCGGTAAAACTCATCATGGATCGAACCATGTCCAACAGTGTTCGATTTCTCCTTTCAGATAATCCATTTAACTGTGGTGTACCTGGAGGAGTCCATTGTGAGATTATACCATTTTCTCTGAGACAATTGAGAAACTCACTGCTTAAGTATTCTCCACCTCGATCTGATCGAAGTATCTTAATACTCTTGCCCGTTTATTTCTCTACTTCACTTCTGAACTCTTTGAACTTTTCAAATGATTCTGATTTGTATTTCATTAAATACACATATCCAAATCTTGAGTGATCATCAGTGAAAGTAATAAAATAAGAATACCCACCCCGTGCACTTGTTGTCATAGGTCCACAAACGTCTGTGTGAATCAATGCCAACAATTCTGTAACTCTCTCTCTTTTTTCACTAAAAGGAGATTTAGTCATTTTACCCATGAGACAAGATTCACAAGTTGGATATGATTCATAATCAGATAGCTCGAGGAGCCCATCTTTATGCAACTTGGATAATCTTGTTTCATTGATATGACCGAGTCTACAGTGCCACATATAGGTATAATTAATATCATCTCTTTTCTTTTTCTTAATTTGTTCAATTTGAAATATATTTTCTTGTAAGTCAAGTGTATAAAGTCCATTTCGCAAATTTTCAATAACATATAAAACATCGTCTTTATAAATAGAACAACCATTGTTCTTTATAATAACGTCAAAACCTTCCATATCCAATACAGAAATTGAAATAATATTTTTAATAATATTCGGAACATAATAACAGTTATTAAGATAAATGGATTTGCCCGAAGGCATTGCTAAACAATAAGTTCCTACAGCTAATGCAGCAACTTTTGCTCCATTTCCCACTCGTAGGATCATCTCATCTTTGTTCAGCTTTCTACTTCTGACCAGTTCCTGCACAGTATTACATATGTGAAAACCACAGCCGGTATCCAATACCCAAGTAGAATTATGACTTTCAGAAAAATTAATTTCAATCATAAACAAACCTTGATTGGAAGTCGAAGTTTCTCCAAGCTTCTTCTCTGCTAGAAACTTCTTGCAGTTTCTCTTCCAATGTCCCGACTCATTGCAATGAAAGCACATTCCTTTAGCTGGTTCAGGTCTCTTTTGCTCCTTTTCTTTCCCTTTTCCCTTAGCCTTCCTAGATTTTTTCTTTACAGAAGACACCTTGGGCCTCTTCCTTTTATTGGAAGAATCCACCATCAAGACATGATTCTTCTTAGATGAGAAGTGACCTTCTGCAGTTTTCAGCATGTTAAGCAGCTCAAGCAAGCTGACATCTAGCTTATTCATGTGAAAATTAACCACAAACTGCGAGAAGGTCTCAGGAAGTGACTGCAAGACCAAGTCTTGACTCAACTCTCCATCCATGACGAACCCAAGCTGTCCAAGGCATTCAATCAAATTGATTACCTTCAGAACATGAGTCTCGACTGGCAGTGCCTTCGGTCATCCAAGATCGGAATAGCTCCTTAGATATCTCATATCTAGCAGTCCTACTCTGTTCACCATACAACTCCTTGAGGTGAAGCAGCATAGCAGGAGCATCTATTTTTTCGTGCTGACGCTGAAACTCGTTATTCATGGATGCGAGCATGATCCATTGAGCCACAGATGCATCATCTTGCTACTTATTGAAAGTGACAATATCTTCCTCAGAGACTGTTTCTGAAACAGATTCAGGGATAGTGGAATTTAGGACATAAGAAATCTTTTCAGCAGTGAGAACAATTCTCAGATTTCTTAGCCAGTCCTCATAATTCGGGCCGGTAAGCTTATTTGCATCAAGTATGCTTCGTAGTGAGATTAGTGATTTTGACATTTTTAAAATTCTGCATGTGAAAAGACATCATTTTAGCAAACATTCATTTTATTAATTTTGCATACCAAAATAAATTTAGGTCTTTATTTTAAATTGGTCTATCCCACTATTTTCATCAAACTATATTACCCTCACTTATATAGTTCGACAACATCTAATTAAAGATTTGCTAGTGAGATTAAGGATCCCATTTCAAATGTATATAACCTTGTGGATAGCACAACAAGCGATATACAAATAAATAGGTAGACAACTCTTGTCAATTACATCACCATGTAACTCCTTTTATTTTGCCTCTTAAATCATAATGGTCATGTGTGTTCACATCCGAACTAAAATGATTTAAGTTAAGTCCAGCCTAGCACTTTCATAAATTCAAAAAAAAAAAAATTCGTCCTTGTGAATAGCACAACAAGACTAGATCAGTTCAATTTTTTTGATAAGCATCAAATGTGATTAATTAACATCTTAAATATTCAATACTCGCCTTGTGGATAGCACAACAAATTCATATTAAATATTTAATACTCTATTAATTAATCATACTAGAAGGCGACGTTCGATATTTTAAATATCATTTGAACGCTTCAGACTTAATATTATTTCTTTGAGGAATTTTTTATTATTTGTCTCATCTTGTTAAGCGCGCATGCACACACACAGATATATATATATATATATATATATATATATATATATATATATATATAAAATACGCGCCATTTTATTAAACATGCGAAGCATGTTTGCATAAAATATAATATATATAATATTTAGCATGCAATATAGAATACTATATTCTACCCGGATTGATTATGGACTTTTATTCTAGATTGGTTCACTAGAGCCACCAAGTGAACCAAAATGTCAAACCTAAGAGTGCAAGAATTTAAATTTAAATATAACTATTATATTTAAACCCTGGTTCCATACAAATGGGTCTTCATGCGTTCCTTGCTCCTTGGTCTCCAGTTTCTTCAAGATAATTCTAACTATCTCTATTACATAAACTATTTTTAATTAAATAGAAACCTTGATCAGCAGCCAAGGGGAAGTACATAAGAGGAAGATAGAATTTTACACAGAGAATAAAATCAGAGAAGACGAGGTACGCAGACCCCATTTTATAAAATCCATACATTCAAGCATTCATCCAAAATAAAAAAATAATCACATTGGTCATAGTCCATAATCAACCCCATTTATTATCATACACATCAACATATGCATCAATAAATATCCATTCATCTCATGAATAACAATGCTATTCCATATATGGATCGATGTTATTTAATGGACAAAAATTTTGCTAAATTTTATTTTTGAAATAAAATAAACACTTTTATTTTAATCAAAAATAAATTCAAATTAAACTCCTTTAATTTTAGCATTCTGAAATCATATTTCAGATAAAATAAACTTCTTTATTTTAAAACTTTATCAATTAAATATAAAATTTACTTAATTAATTAAAATCAATTTTCAGGGTCTGTCCAGGTACCGGCGCAGCTGCGCCAGTAATGAACTGGGCAGCTGCGCAGGTAGCCTGAAGCAGCAGTCCCAGTAATGAACTGGGTAGCTGCGCAGCTGCGCCGTTCGTCGCAAAAACTTGCAGAAAACGATTTTTGTCCAGAAAAACGATCCAATTCTCACATCAATTCATACATGAAATTATAAAATTGATAATTAGCACAAAGTTAGGCTCTGATACCATTTTTGGGTTTGTACGTAACGCAATCATGCAATCAAATCACATAAATAGGGCAGAAGCGCAAAAACTAGGTTTTTAAAAATTTATACAAACCCATAACCATGATCATGCTTTGTGCTAGTTATCAATAACAGAAAAGAGAGAACATGGAATTATACATTTGAAGATCCAAGCTTCCTCAGGTACAAGTTCTACTCTTTTGATTCCTTTGATTCTTCTTTAGTGGCTCCTTTCCTTGATCAATGTCAGCCACTCAATTGTTTGGCGTCTAACGGTGATCCACCAAGGAAGATGAAGAACTCAAGAAGATGGGTTATTGGCTTAGCCCTTGTGTGACGCCCCCAGAATAGGTCCATTCAACCCAACCCATTCTGAGTCGCCAAATACATGGTACAGAATTCAAATACAAACTTTATATCATACGGTCGTGCAAAATACGACCACACATCTGTGAGTGTCAATACAAATATGTAGAAAATATTAAGATTCAAACTAAGTCCTCATTACAATTATTATCACACTATTTATTCGAAATAGTGAGGACTACTACTGCTCTAACTCGGACCATCACTCTGTCCCCCGACTAGTCCCCGCAACTATTCTCATTTCCTGAAGAGAACAACAGATGAAAAGGGTGAGCTCAACTAGCCCAGTAAAGAATATTATGACTAAATAATGAAAAATAAATTATCGTTAGCCTTCAACAGTTCAGATAAAATATTATTGATAACATGTTTTAGATCAATATTCGCAGCGGGAATAACTGTTCATCATCAATATTTTATCCCTGTAACATCAATCAATATCCATCTCATCAAATATTCATCTTTGCACTACAGGCCAAAGATATTCATTTGTATCATCAGTGGTCATATTCATCTCAACACCTGTCATCTTTGCACTACAGGCCAAAGATATTCATCAGGTAATCATTCATCTTTGCTCTACAGGCCAAAGATATTCAGTTCCATCACCTTTTAGGACTGAGGATGATGAAAAACATTTTAAAGAACGAATCTAGTGAGATAAAAGACAAAGATTAGGGATTCGTCATTTAGTTTATTCAAATTTAAGAATAATCCATAATAATACTTTGTGGAGCAAAATTCAAGAATAAAGCCCAAAACTTAGATACAATCAAAGATAGTAACTTTAACAGATAATTTGGACAAATAGAAGAAAAATAATTTTTCCTGTGAATAGTGTCGTATACGTGAATAGTGCCGTATACGTGAATAGTAATCCCGACGGAAAAAGTAAGAATTTCAACATAAAATCCATGACAATATTTTTGTATAATGATATTGAGAAGAATAACATCATTTACGAAAGAAATAACATTCCTTACCTCAAAAAGAACAGTATCTCTGACTGGAATATCGGATATAATACCGACGAAAGCTTGTACTGAATAGTAATACTCAAAGTATTGAAATACTCACAAAAATACGCTCGATATTATAGAGAGAGAAAACTTCTGATTCTGGTGTGATTTTCAATTCTAACCTAAGCACCCTATTTATAGGAAAAGCTTAGGATGCCAAAGGAGACTAAAATAATAAAATAATATATTTTTTTAAAAAATTTCCGCCGCCTGGCGGCTAAAATTTCAGATTTTTCAACCAAGAAACAAAAGTGGGGCCCACCATTTTATTTAAAAAATATTTATTTTCTGAAACTTCAATAATTCATAACAAATAGCACCTTTGTCAGAAAAATACAAATTCTATGTCGTTCCATAGAAAATTTAATTCTCTACAACTTTGCAGAAGAAAGTTTTTCCAAATTCCAAACATAAATTATCCGAAATCCATAAACAGATGATTTCCCACACCAAAATACTGATAAAAACACATCAGCACTAATTCCTTCTTTAATATCCACAAAATAAATATTTCCTTATCATATAAATCAATAATTAATTATTCACAAATAATATTATAGAACTACAATATTAACAACCAGGTCGTTCCCAGGACAGAGGGGGCCTTCCGATAAGGACTTCTCCTTACTGGCGCGCAATTAAATAACCCCTCATAGACAGAACTTCCTTAGACATTGTCAATAATGCTATCTAATAATATTATTCAAATAATATGAATTATTGAGTTGATAACGTGAAATACTGTGCAACGACAATTATTGAATCAATACTACAAAATATCAACTGTAGCCATTATTGAATCAATCATAAAAAAATAGCAATGTAGCAATTATTGAGTCAATAAAATATCAATGCAGTAATTATTGAGTCAATAATATAAAATATCAACGTAGCAATTATTGAGTCAATAATATAAAATATTGAACAGTAAATACTGTAACAATAATTGAGTAGGTTCCTTCTCACGTAAGACTCAATAATTCGAAATACTGTGCAATACCGTGTGCTACTGCGCACCACCGCGTACTGTATTTTAACCACCGGGTATTTCAACAGTACTAACGGTAACAACTACGCCGTTATCTTGTAAAAAAGTTATTTCTGTCGCTTTCTATATCCGACAATTATTCCGTTGTGGGGGCCCACAAATAGCTGCGCCGTCGTACGAATATTCCCCGACAACAAGAATATTCCACGACCAAACGAATATTCCCCGACAACAAGAATATTTTATAACCACTTGCTCATTTTAAAAATATTTGCACATTTCACCCATAACTTTCATATTTATCAAATCAACACCTTACTGTTTCGAAATAATATAAAGAAAATTAAATCTTTATTCATAAAAGTTGGGGTCTTACACCTTGTTTCTATCTCTATAGAATATGTGTACTCCCAACTCTTGAAAAATTCACGTACCTTATTTCTGATATAAGACTCTCTTATATAGATATTAGGTTAACCCTCTTTAAATAAATTAATCGATATAGCAAAATATAAATGGTGAAAACAATATTAGGAAGCGAATTTACGACGTCGACACCATGTTGTTTCACACTCACATATCTATAATACTTCACGTCTCCACATTATACTAATCTACAAGAGCATAATATGAATAATAAAAGAATAAAAAAAATAAAAATTGGACATTGGTGTATTTAAATTTTACTTATTTATATTTTGATCCAAAATGTGAGATAAAAATACAAACACTCATGTTCAATTTTTATGTCAGTATAAAAGAGCTCAAAAAAAAACAACAATGCTACTATCACATAAAAATTCTCACATAACTCTCACATACACACATAAATATTATGGGCCCTGCCTGACATGTGGGGCTCATATTATTTATGTGTGTATGTGAGAGTTTTTATGTGATTATAGCATTATTTAAAAAAATGAATAACCCACGTGACAGTGTCTATGGATTGATGACTTGGCGTCCACACATTAGCTTCCTTCAATTGGCGTTGTACGGACTAATGCGGAGGTATATCCAATCATCGTACGGACAAACTATTACATATGCTGGATGTGACCGTGAGGTGCGCTCCACAAACTACTGACGCGCTTCACAACTACTGACCGCAGAACTGGCGACCCTCACATTTCAATGCATACAACTTTAACACGGTACGACTCCCTATTCCATTTGTATAATTTGTAAATTGAAAAATGTACTTTTTCATTTCCTCTTTAAAAATAATTAATATGCTTCATATTAATTTTACAATTTGATTTGAATAAAATTTGAATTTTTTTTCATTAACTTATTTAACATTCATTTGTCCCCACCGAGTCTGATTTACTAGTCATGTTACATCAAAGTCTTTGTGAAAATATTAGACATATTTAATTTAAATTTTAGATTAATAATTGGTGAAATTAAGTTGCATTATATATATTTAGGAATTGGTAATTTCATATAAAAATATAATATTTTTCACATATATTTGCCCCTCTCTCTCCCTTAACGGGTATTTTAAAGATAAATTGGCTAATCTTATTATTATATATAGCCAAGCCAGTATTCATGATTTTTTTGGCCAATATTCCTTAAAAACTCCAGATCTATCTATCTACTTGTCCTCATTTATTAATTTAGAAGGGTTTGAAGGTGAGCAATGGTTGTGGTCCTTGTGGGTGTCTCTCCCTCCTGCCCTCACCCATACTTGTAGTCTCAACAACAACAACAACGGCTAACAACAATAAAATTAAAAGGAAGACGAGGAATATTTACTTTTTAGAGATCCAGCCGGTCAAATTAAAATAAGGGGAATTCATAATATTTTCGATTGGAGAAATAAATCATGTAAATGTATGACTTTAACAAATATGTATGTTACACGTACATTACGCTACGCTAGATCAAATATTTGAATTAGGATCCTCTCTATTTTATCCTTTATTTTACTCTCTATTTCATAGTCCAGATTTAAAACGTGCGCTCTCTTCCCTGTCAGTATGATATCACATTCCCTTATATTTTAAATATGAACCATGAAATGGAGAGTGAAATGGAGGGTGAAATGGAGAAGATCCTATTCCCAAATATTTATGGCTTGATATCATCTTTTCACAAATTTCAGAATGAATGAATGCTGGATATATAGGAATTTCTTAACATGTGTCCTAAGGGCACATGCTAAGCACACCGTTAAGAGAATAGTCTCTTAAATTATGTGCATATTCCCTTGAACTTGGTACAAATGCAGAAATCAAGAGAATATGCACACAGTTCAAGAGAATATTTTCTTAAACTTGTGTGCTTAGCATATGTCCTAAGGACATATGTTAAAAGGACCGGATATATATTGATTATATATAGGAGTCGTACGTAGTACTAGCTATATTCCATTTATTTCTTTTTTGGGGGGGGTGTCTTTCTATAAGGAGTATATATTACTAGTAATTATTTACTACTACTATATATTACCTTACCTAGAATATACTCCTCCTCCTCCTCTTTAGAGTTGGGGTCTCTAGCTATATATATATTCTAGATGATGGTGCCACTTCTGAGCTTAATTGCCAAAAGGAGGAAAACAAGACGAGGTTCTTTCCTTAATCATTCACGTCCTTTGCTCCAAACTATATTCAAGCAAAACATAAATTACATGTCTCTACTAGCTACTAGAAAAAAATATTTGATAATTTCTCCTCTAGCTACCTCATCATCTTAATTTCTAGCTATAAAGTTTTTTCTTTAATTCCTAGCTAGGGTTTATATTTGTACCATTACTTTCTTCGTTATCCCCATAACTTTCCTTCCTTTCAGATCTGCTTAATTTTGTCTAGGTTTCCTCGATCTTTTGGATCCGATCAACTTCCATCCCTAGCTAGCTATATACGGCCAGCCCCCTTTCCATACTTAGAAACTCAACTAAGCTGCGCTGAGATTTTCTTGGAAACCCTTGTACGTATTACAAAATAAATTTATTAATTCTCTGGGCCGGCCGGGTAGTACGTATATATAATTAACTAATTTCTTGGAAATATATATATCGTTGGGTGAGTATATATAATATAGTTATAAAAATATTAAATATAGTGAAAATATAAGATCGATCGAGGGAATGGTGAGAGGAAAAACAGTGATGAAAAGGATAGAGAATACCACAAGTAGGCAAGTGACCTTCTCAAAGCGCAGAAGTGGACTCCTGAAGAAGGCCTTTGAGTTATCAGTTCTTTGTGATGCTGAAGTTGCACTTATGGTCTTCTCTCCAACTGGGAAGCTCTATGAGTTCTCCAGCTCATCTAGGTACGTACACTACCTACATCTTTAATTTTCTACTTTTAATTTCTACATCTCCATCTCCATCTCCATCTCCATCTTCACCTTCATATATAACCACCAGATCGATCACTTTTTTTGTAAGTTAATTTAATTTCCGCATCGAATTACATATGGGCTTAATTAATTTCTACTTAATTACTCCTATATATGTATGTATACTCACATATACTTTTCTTACACAAGCTGCTAGCTAGCTTAACAAGTACAAGTACAAAATCTCACCCTCTTATTTTCTGCACAATTAATTAGTCGTCCTCTTATTTCGTTTCTAGCCAGCTATATATATGAGTATTAAAACTTTCTTCTTCTTCTTCTTCTATGGAATCGAATCTTACCTACTGATTTTGTTTCTATATATATATATATATATATATATGAGTGCATCTGGTCTTAATTTGAGATTAGTTTGTTTGCTTTTCTCATTATCCCAAACCCCACAACAATATTTATCAAAGGGCATTGTGTGATATTTACCCAAGTAGTGGAGATGATATTAAGATTAATTAATATCAAGATTGTGGATCTATATTAATTCCAAAAAAAATAAAAAAATAAAATAATACTATATAGCAAGGAAGCATTTTATGCGAAATATGAAACAATTAATACTATCTCCGACCAAAACTATAAAGAGTAAAATGACTTTTAATTTTGTTCAAAAATATGAGCAAAATGAATTTTGAAAGTATAAATATACAAATGAGTGCTTCATTGCTCCAGAGGATAGCTATCCACTTAATTCTTACATTTTCAGTAAGAAGTTGTTATATATATTTTGAAATATAGGGAGTACAGTTTTGACATATGGGAAGGTACAACATCTATTAGTACGTACAACAATTTTGAATTCTACATATGGGAAGACAACAATTTTGAATTTACATATGGGAAGGTACAACAAATTTTTCTTGATGACCTCATTGGGAAATTAAATTCTCTAAATGAAAGCATGCTTTTGTGCAAAGGTTAGCTAGTACTTCTCTCTATATCTATTTATTTTCTATTCTTCTACATTCAGTGTTTGTAACACACCATCTAAATTAATACATAGTATAAGTAGATAATTTTTTCTCAAAGGCTTAGTTCATAACTATCCTATTAATTCTGTACTTTTCTTCAAACTAGAGAGTTTTAAAGCTTTTCAGAAAGAATGGTTACATATACATATTAAAACTTTTGTTTGAACACTTTCCCTATATATGGAGCACTCAACAAACAACTATATCTGGAATCTTGGAATCTTAAAATCGACCCGCACTAAAGAATAATGCTACGTTTGAATTGGAGTAATGAAGGTAGGAATGAAATGACTCATTTCTATGAAATGAAAAAAATTGTGTTTGGTTACGATTAGAATGGATTGAACCATTCTTATTTCTCTCAAATTTATGAATTTTATTTTTTGGGAGAGTGAGTATCCAAACCTAGCATAAGTGATTATATTATATCAACTTTGTTTTTTCCCTTGTTAATGGGATTAAGTTTAGTTAACCATTTATTAACATTACAGGAAATACTGATATTTAAAGCTGTAAACGAGCCAAACAGTTCGGTCTCGACTCGATAAAATACTAGCGAGACTCGGATTCGTTAATAATATGATCCAAATCTGAACATAAAAAATAGTTTGAATAAAAATATAGGTAGAATTTGAGCAAGGTTATACTCGACTCGTTTAAGATTCAAATTACTCGAATTCTATTTGATACATTCTCGTATAATATATACAAAATTAAATTAAATTAGATTAATTATAATTATTATATAATTTTTTTTTATTTTTAATTGAGATTTTATATTTGTAAAGTGTAATAGTAAATATATTTTCTCATTTCTAAGTAAAATAACAAATTTAATTTATAATTATATTTATTATAAAACTAGTTATTATGTGGAGACTCGAATTCGAGCCTGAATTTGAAGCTTGTGAGTAGTTTGAATATAATTCGATCTGAGTCGGATTGAATTCAAGTAATAAATATTCGAGTCGAGTCGAATCTAAATAGAATTTTTCAAATACAATTCGAATTCAAGTCGAATTCGAGCATGAATTTCACATTTCGAGTCGAATTTGAGTAATTCTCTGTTCGATTCAGTTCGACACGCTTATACTTACTGATATTTAATTTGTATGCAAACATATCAAAGTTTAATCAGTAAACATTCCACTAATTTTTTATATATATATGAAGCATCTAATCACTTTCTGTAAACTCTTAATTACAAAAGCTTCAGATCATCTATATGTCCTCATTTAGAATTCATACAAATTGCTTTTGAAGAATTTATCCTCGAGTTTGAAATTGACGACAACATTTCCCAAATTTCATTGTCTTTTCTCGTTTTGGACATGAGAAAACAAAACCCCAAACTTCATGGTCTTTTCTCTTTTTTGCATGAGAAAATAAAACCCCAAGGTCTATTTATTTTAGTTGCTACAAGAAAGAGACTTATTTTTAACGGAATATTCTATCGGAAATAGCCTTGTTCCATCGAAATAATAATATTTTTGACGAAATATTCAGTCGAAAATTCAGTCGCATATAAATCGATCGGAGATAAGTCCATCGAATTCTGTCGAAAATAGCATTATTCCGACGGAATAAGGTTCAACGGAATTTTCGTCGACATTAAGGTAGTTTTGACGGAATATAATTCTAACAATATTTTCCATTGGAAATATCTTGCCATGTGTTGATTTTAAATTGATTATGGAGAGATTATGTTTGTCGGAAATTACGTCAAAATTAGCTTATTCCGTTAGAAATATTACTTTTTTTATAATGTTTTTTTCGTTTTTATAATTGTCAGTTTTTTAAACCCCAATTTGTACCTGTACCTGTTTTCAACCAATTTTTTTCAACAACACCACATGCATACATATAAATCGTAACGACTAACATACACGTCAAAATGGCTAATCATCCAAACAATTCCTAACAATTAACACATACATATAACTGTAAATATCTTTTTACACCTCATACTTGGCTAATCCTCCAAACAACACATAAATAGTTGTTTCAACTTTAACGGTAGCTAAGCCAAGAAAGAAACAAATATAAACTAAATTATGATGTATAAAAATATAAGTTAAACTGAAATGATAATCAATAATGATGTACAACGTAAGTAAGTTTATTAACTACAATTGACGATATAACTAAGTATAGCTAGCTACAACTATCTATTGTTATCATCGGGCGATAATTGACGATGCTGCTTCGATATTTGAAAATCATCGCCATTATCCCCCCGCTTATTATCTTCACCCCGTTCGACATTGCCACCTTGTTGATACAATTAAAAATATAAACTATTAGTCCGTAATTGAGAATTAAAGAAACAACTAAATGTCATTTTAAGTAACTTGCAAAATATATATACAACTTAAAATGAATAAAATACCTGAGTAGTCGGGGGCTAACTTAACATCGACCTAAAAGCCTCCAACAGTAGAGTAACCACTGGGGCGGATCCAGCCGGATAATTCAGTGGGGGCAAACTCGAATTTTTTTTTTTTGGGAGAATAAAAATTTAATAAAATGAATAACAAAACTAAACAATCCTCAAATATTATTTACAATAACATTGTTTGAGGTTTCATTGCTTAAAATTGTTGCACAATAGCCTCATTTTTAATAGTTACAAAAATATCACACTCAATGTATGTTACTAAACAGTCATTCATCCATTCATCTTCCATTTGATTACGGAGTTCATTCTTCACGATATTCATGGCTGAAAATGTCCTTTCAACAGTTGCAGTAGCAATGGACAAAAGTAGAGCCAATTTCAGCAGCAAATAAACTTGGGGATACACATCATCCTTTCTTTTTCTTAACCAACATTTGAGCCAATTCACCAATTCCTTTTATACTCGAAAAATTGGGATCGCTTCTCATATCTACAATATAATTTTGGAGTTGACCATCAAGTGCCAAAAGTTCCATATCATCAAATTCTGAAGGGTAAAGTTTCGCAAATTCAAGTAATTTTGTATTGTCAAATGCTGAGAAAGAGTCACGTGGGTCAAGATATGCTATACTTGAAAGTAAGTCTGTATTTGTGTTATCAAAACGGTCATTCAACTCCCCAAGTTGACTATCAATCACAGTGAAAAATAATTGAATCCTAAAGTGATGAAGGATTGTGATTTCTTCAATATTGCGTCGTGGTCTCCCTTGAAACACAAAATATCCTCCATCCTCGGGACAACTATGCTATGCAATGCACAAAATTCACACGTTATCGCTAACAAATCATCTCAATTTTCTCTCATGCATTGTAATCGTTGCTTGGTTACATTAACTAGAGCTATTGCGTTTACAATGTCTTGATCTTTCCTCTGTAAGGCTTGTAATAAGTCATTTGTAATTCCCATAACTCATTTCAATAAGTGTAACAAGAACATAAACTCAAAATCATGCATGAATTTCAAAAGTGTACTACTGTACTTTTCTCCCCTTCAACATCTTCTGCTATAAACTCGAGCACATCCATTGTTGGAGAAAACAAGATAATAACACTCAAAATTGTTTTAAAATGTGAACTCCAACGCGTTTCTCCAGGCCGTTTTAATGTTGTTTCTTGATTCAAACCTCGTCCACTCTTGATTTCGCCACTAGCAACCCCTTTAGCTACTTTTTGAAATTGCTTCAATCGGAGAATTTCTTTTCGCTTGCAAGAAGCCCCAACAACATTTGCTAACAATCAAAGATAATTAAAGAAAGAACATAATGACTTATGTTTCTTAGCAACTGCAACAAGTGTCAACTGAAGCTGATGTGCAAAACAATGAATATAGAAAGCACATGAATTTTCAGATAATATTAAACTCTTAAGACCTTTAAACTTTCCTGACATATTGCTAGCTCCATCATAACCTTGTCCACGCACATGCGACATGCTCAATCCATGTTTAGAAAAAAGTTGATCAATAGCAGCTTTTAGTGTCAAAGCAGAAGTTTCAGGAACATGAATGATGGCAAGAAATCGCTCAATGATACAACCATACCTGTCCACGTATCGTAAAATCATTGCCATTTGTTCTTTGATTGATGTATCATGAGCCTCATCAACCAACAAAGAAAAAAAATCCATCCCCAATTTCTTTAATGATAGCTTGTGTAGTCAAAAATGCAGCGGCTCTACAAATATCTTTTTGGATTGAGGGTGCAATCAATTTATGATTCTCTGGAGCATTTTTTAGTACAACTTTATGCACCTCATCATTGTTTTCTGAAAGAAACTCTAACTGAGAAACAAATAGCCCTCGTTTTCTTGAACCCTCTGACTCATCGTGACCACGAAAAGACAATTCTTCTTTCAAAAGAAGCCTAACACATTTAACTGATGCAAGCAATCGAAGACAGTAATCGATCCTTTGTTACTCAGTTATGTTAACAAGATTGATATCGATGTGTTGAGGTTGATTCATTAAATCACGACAAGCTTGTTCACATTTACGATGAACGCTACCATGATCTCCAACATGTATTTCCAATCTATCCATTTTCTTCCAATTTCTAAATCGCTCGCCAACAAATGCATCCCCGCCACCTTGGTTACCATGATCAATTTTAAACAGGTAACAACACAAACAAAATAGAGTATCTTCACTTCAACTATATTCCAGCCAACTTGGATATTTCTTGTACCAATTCTTGTTGAATTTACGAGCAACTCCATTAATTAGTGTATTGGGAAATTTGTGAGGTATTGGTTGAGTCGCCCCCCAAGTAAATAACTTCTTCGAAAATTCTCTCTTTCACTAGCGGGATAAGAATTTATTGGCGGTCTTTTACCGGGATTCCCCTCAATATTAAGGGAAGGAGATACCGGTGTATGAGTTTGGAACTGAATATTTTGGGCAAAAGATTCTGGTACTTAGGTTTGGGGATTGACATTTTGCGGGTGAGTTTATTGGTGAATATCAGCACTGACATGTTCTCACTAGTCCCTTCGGCTTGGACATTTTCAGAAATAGATTCAAATTTTGTACGTTTAGTTGTTGTAACCCAATTACGTATGTCCATACCTAACAATCATTAAATATTTAAAACCTAATTCAACATTAAAACAATATACAAAATAATCAATCTCAATTAAACCACTAACAAGTAACAAGTAACATTACCAATAAATTATAAAATTTAAAGAAAGTAAAAATAGAATAGAACACATACTTGAACTTGAAGAACTTTTATTTGATGGAGTTCTCTTCATTGTTGAAGTATTTCTTTAAGAAGTAAAAAGCCCTTATTTTATAAAAGTACACAAACAAAGAATCTATAAACAATTACAAAAATTTCTAAAGCAATTGTTAAATTTGTGAAATTAAAAAACTAAAATTAAAATTAAAATATACCTGAATCTGAAATCTGAAATCTGAATTTAGAGTATATTTTCTGCTATGTTGCGAGATTGTTGCTTGAATATGGCGTCAGAACGGGAACCGAGAGGACTCTCCTTGAGAAAAAAATGAAAAGCTAAAAAGTCTAAAAGATAAAAGAAAAAAGCTAAAAGTTCACCCCGTGTAGTGCACTAGTGCTGTTGGCCTGTTGCTGTAGCCTTTAAAAGTCTTCTAATTTTTTTAAATGACTTATGTGCCCCTGACCAATAAAATTTCAGTGGGGGCAGGTGCCCCCCCTGCCCCTTAACTGCGTCCGCCCCTGAGTAACCACCATTCGTACCACCTTGTCGCATATCGCGACGAACAGTTTTGGATGGATACATGTACTCTCGACGGTGGCCCAGTTGCAATATCGTGAAAAAGCTGATGAAAGCGCGCACGGTTAGGTAAGTTTTGACGACAGAATATCGGTTGGTCTACATTGCCGGTCATTTCACTCAACTCAGCTGATTTCCCGTGATGAATCTATGTAGAATACCCATCCACAAACCCACGTGAAAACAAGTCAAATTTGTTGTCGTCGAGTTTCTTCCAAATCAGATTTTTACACTTGACACATGCCCATCACGGTACTGAGCAACTAATCCCCTCCCATCAAATAGTATTCTACGGTACATCTAACTCCGGTCGTTTGACATCTTTAATTAAACAAAAGACACAATTAGACCAGAGTTAATAACATATGTGCTCCATGCATAAATCCTACATATCTTTATCTTTAGTCTACAGGGGTTAGACTTTTATCCCGTTCCTGAATGTGTCTCCTCACTAAGTGCCAACACCTTGAGCATGTTTATTCTGTTTCAAGAAAATTTGGACAATGCTTCCCTATAGTCTCCAAGTACACAAAATAGACCAAAATTACTTGGTCTAAGTATGCACAGCCGAAAAATTCTCAAAAAAAAAACGTACTTAATCTATTGACACCGGCCTAAGTGAAAGACATAACATTCAGGAACAGTTCGTGATTGAGGACTATTCGGCATCAAGTCCTAATGAGTGAATGTCGAACGAATTTCTAAGGTCCTAAGTATACTACATGCATATGTATTCAATTTAGTTGTGGAAAACTAAGAAAAATGTTACTTAGGTAACTTTATTTTATTATATTATATTATAACAATGTTATTTTATTTTGTTATATTATATTTTATTATTATATTATTTTATATTACTTTAAAATATTTTAATTTAATATATTATTTATTATTTTAATTTATTTTCTTTTAGTTTGATTTCATTTATTATTTATTTTATTTTAAATTATTATATTATATTATTAAATTTTCTTCTTATTTATTTAATATTATTTTATTTTAAATTATTATATAATATTATATTACTTTATTTAATTATAATTTATTATTATATTATATTATATTATTATATTTGTTTTATTTAGAAGTTGAAAACTAATTAAGTAAAAACTTCTTAATTAGTTGATTTTAGTAGTGAAAAACTAAGAAAATTCTACTAAGTTTATTATGCAAGGTTATATATTATATTAACTTTTTTTGATAGTTAAAAACCAAGTAAATGCTACTTAGTTAATTTTACTTTATAATTTTTTAAGCTATATTATATTATATTATAAAATTTTATTATGTTTTTATATTTTAATTTAGCTATAGCAAATTGAGTAAGTGCTACTTAATTAGTTTATTCTAATAGCGACAAATTATGTCCAATTTGTTTTTTGTTTTTTCATTTTTTATTTGTTATATATTTTGTATGATTTTAGTTTAGTTAATTAGTATATTTAGACTAGTATTAGATAACTTAATTGGTTCAGCATTAATTAATATATTTTTTATTTGTTCTACAGCTTTTACGGAAAATTCTGTCGGAAATAAAATCAAAACCAACAACATGTCAACAAAACCTTTCGATGGACACTAAGAATCATAAGGCAAGATGAAGACAGAAAAAAGAACTGAAGCTGAAATAATGCTAAACAAAGATTCCTCCTTTCTTAATTTTGACAAAGACTCAGCTGCTTCCATAAAATCGAGAGGAATATGTAATTTCCCTAACGTAACAGTATAGTAAGTTAGTAACAGAAGAAATAAGATTGTTCTGAAATCTTGAAATCAAAACCCAAATCATGAATCTCTAGCATAATGAAATTAAATGAAATATCATCATCAATGAAATAATATATTAATTCCGAATGAACCAAGAAAACACAAAATTAGTCCAAAATGATCAGACAGTCCCATTTTAGCAGTCCCAATTCATAATCATATATGATAAAATCATTAACAAAATATGAGATTCGTAAGGAAACATAATAAAATAAAATTTTCCTTAAGCAACTTAAAATCAATTTTTGGAACAAAAATAGGGGAAAAAATTAGGGCAGAAAATTTAGGGCAAAATAGTTGTGTTATGCTAATCTTTAAGCCTTAAGCTAGTTACTAATGGTATCTCACACCTCAATGTCGTAACAGGAACACCCGACACAACACCGCCACTAGCTTTTCCACAGAAAAAGGAGGAGGAGGAGACGATGGGAGGGAGGAGGTGAGATCGCCGGAAAAATTGAGAAAGAGACGACGGAAGGGAGGTGGGGTAGCGTCCAGATCTAGGGATCAGAGGTGGAAATTTCAGTGAGAGTTTGAGGGAAAGCAAAGAAAAAAATGCAATGTGCGGCGGAGAGGGGATGTAGCGAAGTAGGGATTTAAGTTGGATTATTTTCGACGAAATTCTGTTGAAATTAATTCTCTCATAAATACTGTAATTTCGACTTAATTTTCGTCGGAATTATTATTATTTATGTCGATTTTATGGTGCGTATTGGCGGGAACTGTTTGCGCCCTTGGTTATTACTATTCCCGACGGAATTTGGTCTGGAAATAACATAATTATGAGAAAATTTAATCCATAAAAAATTATTTCGGCAAAATTAGTCTTTTTGCTTGAAGTGAGCTATTTTCCAATCTTAAGATTCGTGGTTGTTTTACTAGCGGAGACTAATGTATAATTGCCTATTCAAGCTACGATGGATATTGAATCAAGGCTCCTCTTAGATCTTGGGGAGATTAATTAGTAGATGCAAGCTCATTAATTGATTTCAATACCATTTGCTTAATAATCACTATGATAAGGGTTAAGATATAATTAAAAGTTATTGGTAATACCAATTCCATCTAGTAGGTCAATCGCAGATGGGTAAGTCTCCTTTTGGAACTCCACAAAAACCTTGCGACACAGCAAAAGACTAGAAATAATCTCACAAATTGAATTTGTAAACTTTACAATCACATAAATTTATAAAGGTAAAATTGATTAAGTAGCTACAATATATTAATAAAATTTTAATAGTAAGACATAATCCTAAAACACCCGAAATTATCATTTAAGTACTAAACAATAAGCTGAAAATTTTAATTACGAAAGGACTAGCAAAATTACGAATAGATCAAATAAGTTCAAAAATTAGTAAAACTTTGAAAGGCCCAAACATGACTTTCTAGATTTTTTTTGGCTTAAAACAACATCTATACGCCATGGCCGAAGGTGATGAATATTGTAGAGTTTTGATTTGATATATTACGAACTCCGTAATTCCTAAAGGATCAAAAGTTATTATCAAAACAAGATTAACTCCTTTTGAACTTACTTTTTTCCTTTCCTTTGCGCATGGTGTCACCTTCACAATTAGACACTGATTTTCGAACAAGGAACTGATGGACAGAAAGTGGCATGGTTCAACTATCAGCAAAATGCAGTAACCTTTCTCCGTTCCTAGGGATAGAGTAAAGTAGTATATTTTCCTATATCTGAAAAAAAGAAATAATTATTTGGGACAACCAAACATGCCATCAAAGTCATGATCCAAAGTAACCACTATAATTGGGATATATACAACTCTTTTGTATATATACTTGCAATATAATATTATTTACTATAAAGTAGCTAGGGAGTCCAATATTGGGTGGCTTACAATCAGCATTAAACTAGTATAGTTCCATACATGTTAACTAGCTAGTCTAGAGGGCTTTTTTTTGCAAAACCAAGTTTCACTAGTTAGGTTTTAAAACTTGAAAAGTAATATCTGGTAATATGAAATTTTATTTGTGTTGTGTTTGGAGCTTGAAAAATAAAAGGGAAAGAAAAAGAGAAGGAGAGAAAATTGAAATCCAAAATCTATATATTGACAGTTTTGTAGTTCAATATATATCTTTTTTCGTTTTATGAGTCATGAGTTCTTGCCAAATATTTGGTTTTAGTTTAAATGCCTTTAATAATTTTGAAAGGGTGCATGCATGAATAACCTGTGACATAAGTAATAGATGTGATAAACATGAAAGTTGAAAAATGTTTCCAGCAGTACTATTTGGCCTATAATTAGCCAAGCAGCAAGGCTTAAGAGTTCAAACGTTCCTCCCTCGGAAGTTGTATTGTAAAATAGTTGTTGTAAATACTTATCATGCATCAGAAAATAAACTTAATTACTAGCTAGTTTTTATGTGCGTGTGTGTACATATATATAACTTAATTGTGCAATATTTAATTTCTGAATTCCTTCAGGGTGGGGGGAAATAAATTATATAGTGCAAATATTAATGGTTGAAGAGAGTTTGAAAGATATTGCATGTCGATATATAATTGATTTTCACTGATTTATATTCTTGAAGTTGCTTTCAGTAATAACAAGACGATAGAACGGTATCAGAAGAATGCCAAGAACGTAGGAACAGGAAAAAGTGAAGCAGATGAAGAACATATGCAGGTTAGCGCGCAATTCTTTTCCCAATACTGTTGGTTAGCAAATAGCAACTGATGCTTTTAATTTGTATCAGTTTCGATCGATCATGTTTCATTAGTAGCCAAGTAGTAATTAATGTTTATAAGTCCATACTATTGGGTTTACGATACTAATATATATATCCACATGGCTCTGGTGTCATGGTAACAAGATTGATTGTCGATCCAACACTAGCTGCTATTTGATAATTAAGTCTATTGATACACACCATGTTCCTAGCTAGTGTCGCAAGCATAATTGATCTCTCTCTCTCTCTCTCTCTCTCTCTATATATATATATATATATATATATATATATATATATATATATATATATATATATGAGAAACATTAATTACCGAATCCTTGAATTTTGTGCAGTTGTAGCAAGTTTCTAATTCTGTGCAACTTCTCTCATTAATTTGTTTTCGCTTGCTATAAGGGAGCTCGACCCGTATAGCCTCTTCAATTATATAACCACATGAATGCAGAGAATTGATCAGATCTCTTATGTTGATACTTAAAAATGGTCACTGCCATATGAGCCCCAGACGTACAACCAACTAGCTAGGTTCTTTGAATGTTTGACCAATTAGTCATGGGTCCCATAAGTACACAATGGAAATGGCTGGGTGAACAAATAGACCACCATTTGATAAGTGTGATGAACTCCTATGAAGAATGGGCAAAAATAAACATGATAAAGCCCACAAAACCTGAGATTAGGGTTCCATCCCCAAGTTATGGGTCTACGGGGGCACTCCCCCCATTCTTATGGAATGACTGAGCTTGAACTCAAGATACAGATATATGGGTTAGATATGTCCCCACGAGTGATGAATTCAAGGCGGAAGTTCGCCTTGGGAAAACGTTAAACCTGAGTAATATTTCTTGGTAAAGAATATAAAGAGCCCACACATGAATGAGGCAAAACCCATTTTAGAGAATGGAATAAGGTCAAAAGGGCCTTTTGCATATCCCATATGAATGTGGCTAAGTGCCCATTAAAGAATTATTGGTTCCAGAGGATGTGGGGAAAAGTATTCACATTAAGGTGACTTGACATATCCCAAGTGACAAGTCATTGAACCAATTTAGACCAAGGGTGATGATATGGGCTGATTTGGTAACTAGGAACGGAAATGTGACTTTAGACCTTGAATGGACTCTCTTAGGGTGACCTACCTTCCTTTGGGCAGGAAGTAGGAAGCATCCTTAAAGAGCCTTGCGTGACTTAATCTAATCCTAAGCATAGATGGAGGACAAGTTCCAAGCAGGGACGGTTCTATATACGAGGCATCATAGGCAGCTGTATTTGTTGATTTTTTTTTATATAGATATAGAGGCATGACAGATATGTAAATTAATAAATTTAAGGGGGCAAATTAATAGAAGAGTTAAACTTGAAGTGGACAAAACAAATTTCATAAACCAATTCTAAATACAATTAGTACAAAAATCTTCTTAGTTTTAAGGCCGGGTGAAATCTTAGAAGTACAAAACTAGTTTATGTTTTGAAATTAATTCATGGTTTTGTTTGAATATAGAAAATAAATTTGGTTTGAGGCTTTGAGTATTTGGAGAATCATTCAAATTGAATTATGACAAATAATCAAAATAAATTTCTAAATTGTATCTAAATGTTTTTTATTTGAAATTCCTTTTTTATATGAATATTTATTGTAATTTGTAAATATTATTATGATTAGTTGAAGTTTTCTTTATTTAACTTCAACAAAAATAAAAATTAAAATCCGTCTCTATTAAGAAAAATTCGTGAATCCGTTCCTGGTTCCAAGCGTACAGGATGCAAGAGCACACCCTGAAGGGTGGGGGGGGGGGGGGGTGGGGGGGGGGGGGGGGGGCACCAAGGGAAAAAGGGCAGGAGGATTGATACTGGCATATGAAATGATGGGAATATTCCTTTTCCCAAGCAAAATAGAGTAATCTCCAAACTTGTCCCCTAATTCTAAACTCAGATACCTACGGACTTATTGGGAAGTAAGAGATCGATCTTAAAAAAAGATATTCATGGATATCTTAGTAAGTAGTAGCAAGATATATATTGGCTCTAACCTAAAGATAAAGCCTAGGGGGTTCCAACCTAAAGAGAGAACAGGGACGATGGGGAAGGGATACATAGCCTAATATGTGGGTAATTAGGCTAATAAGATGGCTGACCAAGGGAGAGACACAAATATAACAAAAGAAGAGGAGTTATAAAGGATTGAATATACTATTCATTCACCATGCATGAACCTTGACGAGTTGGTGTAGAGTGACAGAGAGAAAGAGGAGGTAAACCGAAGAACTAGAAACCACCATGAACTCTCTGATCCCTAGGATTCTTATTCCTTCTGATTTGTGATGCAGTTTCAGGTGTTGCCGTGCGCTCCACTAATTATATGCTCTTGAGATGAGTTACTTCCTAGTCAAGTAACCAACCAACAAGTTCAGGCCACCATATATAGGCATGCAACTTTCTAACAAGTGTTACTTTTCCTTCTGATTATTCTCCTTTAATACTGCTCTATATATATCCATTTTCATGGTCAATCCTGTGCCCTAAAGTCACAATCTAAGCCTAATCACAACCTACTCCGTCACCGACACCTTGACCCACATTGACCACACCCCCTAGGTCGGACCTCATGTGTACTGAAGCTCTCAAAAACACTCTCAACACCTTTTTAATTACTTGAATTAATAATAATTCTAAAATTAATCAGTGTTATGTATACGTACTTTGGCAAAAGCACATAGCATTTAATTTTATCATGAAATTTGTATAACACTCGCAAAAAGCAGTACTGGTTAATTTACTTGTACATGCAGAACCAGAAAGAAGAGGCCGCAATGATGACCAAGAAGATTGAGGATCTTGAAGAGTGTAAAAGGTATGAAAGAACAAATTTTGAGATCTTATTGACCAGCTATATTTATTAGTTTTAATAGGAATTAAAGTGAACTTATAAAAGCTAGTTAACAGCCTAACACACACACACACACACACACACACATATATATATTAATGCAGAAAGCTCTTGGGGATTGGTTTGGAGTCTTACACTACTGATGAGCTACAAGTGATGGAGACACTTTTAGATCAAAGTTTAAGCAATATTAGGGCCAGAAAGGTATATAATTAAATACGTACTTGCTTAATATAAATTTAACGTGTTCCCTATATTGCCTCCAATCAGAAAATCTCATGGTACTATATACGTATTCTTAGTCATATTGCAAATATAAAGAATACTATAACCTGTTCCCTATATTCTTGTTTTCAGCAACAGTTGTTTAAGCAGAAGATTGAGCAGCTGAAGGAAGAGGTATGTATGTGTATGTGTATGTGTTTATGTGTGTGTATATGTGTGAGAACTGACATAGTGACATTTTCCCTTGATCTGTTAAAAAAAAGTGTCATTTTTCAGTTTTATTTATTCTACAAAAAAGAGTTTCTCTATGATAATAGTTTAAAATAACGACCTTCTCAATTAACCATCAAAATTTGTATTTTCTTGCTACCATGCACTTTTAAACTAGCTAATACTCCATACTAACTAATTACTCCCTCCATCCCATAATAACTGTCGTTTTAAGTTTATGCACATGGATTAAGAAAGTCATTTAATGCTATCATTTATTAATTAAAATTTGTATAAAATTCCATCACTACCCCTTTATAGGAAGTTGAAAACTATTAATACAAGGGAGAGAATTTCTTGGGACAATGAGAGAAGGTAGGGGATAATATCGGAAAGTAAATAATTTATTCTCCTAGAAAGTTGTAAACGACAAATAAATTGAGAAAAAAAATTTCTTTTAAAACGACAGTTATTATGAGATGGAGGGAGTATATATTTGCAGATTTTAAAAAATGATACTCTTTTTGTGAAACAAATCATGGAGTATGTATATAGAAAGTGCACAGGGTTATACACACAGCATAAACACTAACTAATATTTATTACCTTGATATTCATGACAAATTCAGGAGAGAAACTTAGCCAAAGAAAATGCAGAATTACAGAAGAAGGTGGGTTTCTTACTTCAGTAGTGTCACATATTCCATTTATATATGACAATCATAGTGCTTAATGGATAATAATCTTAGTATATACTTCCTCCCTCTAACTTAATACTAATACAATGTAATTTATTTTTGACAAGTCGTATATAATACCCAAAATCATCAATATTATTACTTATAATTTTCATTCAACCCTTGGTTCCACATGTGTACTAACCTAAGATTTTAATTGATTTCAGTGTAATGAGTTACAAAAAAATCCCCTGGAAATTACATGGCAAGAAGTGCTGAATAGAGAAATTCAAATTCCGGACGTGGAGACAGAATTGTTCATAGGGCCGCGTAAAAGATGAAATGAGATCATCGTCTAATTTATAATCTGCTGAGAGCTGGCTATATATATATATACACATATATATATAGAACTGATATTTCTACATAAAAATTAATATTTCTACATGATCTATCTCACATGAATAGTGAATGAATCTCATTTTTATATGAGAGACTCGTGTATAAATATCATGTTTGGTGTGTTACAATTTTTTTTATGGTTGTTAATATATAGTATAAAATTGTGATCATTTTTATATATGTTTATGTATTCCCAAATGAGAGTTGTGGAGCTAAATAATTCAACACACGTAACATGCACTAATAAATGTAATAGAATTTTGCAAAGGACAAGGACGTGTTACTTAATTATTGGATGATTTTTGATGAGAATGTGCACGTAACTTTGGTATTCCTCGAGGACATCGTAGCTAGCTATGACCATTCCTACTATTTTGAGAGGTTTGATTAATTATTTGATCGAACCTTGTTGTTTGGAATTTGGAGAATTATTTGGTTGCACGTTTTATGGAATTTGAATTTATTATAACAATAACATAGGGCGATTAAAATTGTTCGAACAAAAATGATATTGTGAAAAGTGTTAACAATTATAAAAATGTGTTAGAATAAGGCTTAAATATTAATTATTATCCTAAAATATTGGTCTTTTTTCACTCTGGTGATTGACGTTTTAATTGTTTCAATTAGATGATTAAACTATTAATTCTTTTTCACTTTGGTTCAATTGAACGAAAGTGAAAAAAATTGATAGTTTAATGACCTGATTGGAAAAATTGAAAGTTTGATCACCAAAGTGAAAAAATGTTAATAATTTAAGGTAATTATTTATTTTTAAGCCTAAAAAATTATTGATAATAATAGAGTAATAATTATGTTATCAGAACAATAAGTATCAATAAAAGTTCAAAGCAAATGTAAAAATGTTTTTAAATGCATATTTATTTGGTCGAACAAAATAATTAGGATTATTCAGACATTACTTCAATAAGAACTTCCCAGTTAATTACCAACCGCCTTTGGCTTAGTTGAACCACATGTTCATCAATTTATGAAGTGTGTTAACTTCAATTCACTAATTTATATATGAGGTGTCAATTTCAATTGAACCAAAGTTAAAAAAATTAATAGTTTAATTATTTAATTGAAAAAAATTAAAAGTTAGATCATCGAAGTGAAAAAGAATAATAGTTAAGATAGTAAATTATATTTAAAACTTAGAATAATTATAAAATACTGCCGTTAAATATTAATTTGATCTGACAACATTATTTTTCGTATAATAATATCCTAAAATTGTGTATGAGGATAAGCATGAAATAAATTATTGAGAATAATGTTGTCGTTAAAGAAATGATAATAATAATCACGTAGTTGTTATATTAAATAGATATATATATATATATATCTTATCGAGAAGTAGTAGTGTAACACAGATGTATTTAGGAGTAGTGAATAATTCCAAAAAGAGAAAATAAAAAAAAAATGCGCAGCAGTGAAGGCGTCCTTAAAAAAGGAAGAAAACAGAAAAAAGAGATGTAGGCGTGAAGGAAAAGGAAGAGTATGCAATTGTGGTATTAGAGAAGACAGAGAGAATTAAGGACTGCAGTTCTCAATAACTTCTTTGAATTTTTATTAATTAGTATTATTCAGACATTCTCATCCGCAATAAAAAAATAAAAGTCATATTTTTTAAATATAATTTTTAGTAAAATTGGTTTTTGTTCCAAAAGAAAAAAATACATTGTTTAAGTGAGACTTTGAAGAGAGCAGATCCTCTGTCTCCAAATTCTGTATTCCCTTGTCTCCCACCACTTAAATGTTAACTCATATCCTCTTACTTAACATCAATTAATTCTAAAATTAAAAAAAAAGACAAGTGTCAACATTTAAGTGGTGAGACACAAGGAGACAGGGAATTTGGAGACAGAAAATCTGATCTCGACTTTGAAAGTCTAATTACTTTAAGACCAACTTCCCAGTTAATTTACCAACCGCCGCCTTTGGCTTAGTTGCCATGTTATGACTACCTTGTACTAGTAAGTTGTAGTAATAATAAGGACTTGGAACTATCAAAAAAAAATACTACTACTTACTATGCCCTTGTTTTAATTAAGGAAGTTAATGCACTAAAAGAAGAGAAGGGTCAGCTTTGTCATTTTATCCCACTTATTGATTTGTGCGCTTTTAACTAAAACTGCACTCTTTAAAAAACGGAGGGAGTATTAGTAAAACTTACCAGTAACTAATTACTTTACAGTTACAATTATGTTATTGGTTTCCAAATTTATTGCAGTTACAGTTATGTGGTTCCATGTGGATCATGCACACGCCAGAAAATTTGTCCTAGGGAGAATAATGCGTTAAATGCACAATACATCTCCTAGTTTATGTTCACTTTATATTTGAGGCTCTACATTTTATACAGGACATTTTGCATTTCACACTTTCAGCGCATTAATACATAACTCACCTCTTGGCAAAAAATCCTTAATTGAGTTGACAGAGTTGGACTGTTTAACTCGTGTACACATTTTATAAATGAACACTTTATGTCTCACTTTCAGCGCATTAATACATAACAGCCTTCGGACGAAAAATCATTAATTAAGTTGAATGAGCTAAACAATTTTAACTCATGTGTTGTCTCTTCAGGAGCAAGGATTTCATTGATGATATTATTTTGCTCCTGAGAAGACATTACATGAGTCAAAACAACCTAACTTCGTAAGCCCATATATATATATATAGGGCAATAATTCATAACATGTATTTGTTATGAATTCTTATAGAGCATACACCATCTATAGTATCATTGAAAACAAGAAGGAACGATCAAGATTAGAAACTGAAAATCGACATTCGCTACTATTAGTAGCGGACGGTAAAAAAAACAAATACTATCCGCTACTAATAGTAACAGACACTAATTAGAATAATGGTTGCTTGACCAATAAATGTTTACGGAATATTAACTAGGATTTAGGGTTTATAAACATGATTTAGGGTTTATTAATCAAGGCTCTAAACCCTGATTAATAAATCATAAACCCTAGTTAAAATTTTTTAAACATTTATTAGTAAACATTTATTAGTCAAGTCAAACCCTTATTCTGATTAGTGTATGTTATTGTCTGCTACTATTAGTAGCGGACGCTAATTAGTTTTTTACCGTCTGCTACTAATAGTAGCGGATGTCGATTTTTAATTTCTAATCTTGACAGTTCTTTCTTGTTTTCAATGGTACATATCGTGTATGCCATATAAAGATCTATAGTAAATACATGCTATGAATCACTCTCCTTATATATATATATATATATATATATATATATATATATATATATATATATATATATATATATATATATATATATATATATATATATATATATATATATATATATATATATATATAAGTATATATAATGGAAAAAGAAATAAAATGCGTGTATGATAAAAGTTGTTCTTTTTCATTCCCCCTCCCTCCCTCCCCTCCCCCCTCCCCTCAAATTTACTTTATTACAAACATTAGTCTTTTTAGTTTTCTTGTAAATATTATTAAAATTACTTAATAAATTTCAATAGATAAAATCAATCTTGATTTTTAAACTTGTGTATTCCACACTGTAAATAAGTGGAGTTGAGTTAAATACAAATAGGGAAAATTATATATATTGTAAATATTTACGTTGATTCTTTAATTGTCAGTTACGTATACGTAGATAAGTATTATTGATAATTTTTTTTGGAGAATGTGTAATAAGTGAGATTCTCTTATAATTTCTATCAATCCCATATATTAATAAATTTTATAATTATAATTCGATATAAATTTATCGTAATGCATAACAAAACTCTAAGCATAGTGCACTTGTCGAGTTGAGTTTGTGTATTGGTTAAACTTAAGCCAAGTTATATCACTTGAAAGTGGTCAATAAAATTCTCTAAAATCTAACACAATAAAAATAATTTAATATGTGCTGATTTATTTTACATTAAAAATATTATTGATGTTAGGGATCTAAGGTCATGTTTATTTGTAAAAATAACCCTTGATATTAGACTATTAATTTCAAATCTCTTTGTATTTTTTAAAAGTTAGATATGAGATTATTAGTCCAGGAATAACAAAATAACTTAGAATAAGTGATTATTTAATATCATATCTAATCAGGTATTATATATAATCATTACTAATATTTATTTATAAATATCGGGTGTAACTTATTCTATTATCTATTTTACTTGGACTATTAAGGATACGATATATTTGTTATCACTGACGAAAATATGATAGTTCAAATGATAATTTTTTAATCAATATTTTAAATAATATAAGACAAAATAAATAAAACATAAAATTATTTTAAATTATCTCGTGAATAATTTAATTTTAAATAAACATGTAATAAAAATGATTTTAACATAATAATCTTAAAATTATAATTGGTGACAATATTATGTCGAAGTTATAATTCTTATAAACTAAGGTGGCCCAAAGAGTTCCATGCACCATCTGATTTGAATTCTCATCATTTGGACCGTAAGCTCTTTGTTAACCCGACAAAAAAGTCGGAGAATCAAACAAAAAAGTTGGAGAAAGAAAAAGTTGATTCTCCGACTTTTTTGTCTGCCTGTCTTTCCTACCAAACGAACCATACAAGTGGGTTGATTTAGAAGGACTGGAGTGGGAAATGAAAATATTTATAAAAATGTGAAAAAGATTGTGAGATACTACTTACTATATATATTCTTCCTTACTTTACATCATAAATTGTGAGAAATATTATTCCTTACGTTATAAATTTCAAAAAGATTAGTATTCTTTTATCAGTTTCAAAATGTATTTTTATTTTTAATTTTTAAACGATATTAAGTTATGCCTACTATTATAGATACATTCTAAAAAATAATTTTTTTATTAATTATTATTTTATAAAAATATATCATAAATATATCTATAATCTTTGCGCTACGTCTACGTGGTAGATTGGTAACAGTGCAGCGTGTCTACTCTAATACTCCCTCCGTTTTATAATAATTGTCGTTTTAGTTTCATGCACGTGGATTAAAAAAATCATTTAATACTATCATGTAATAATTAAAATTTGTGTAAAATTTTATCACTACCCCTTCATGAGAAGTTGAAAACTATTAATATAAGAGAGAGAATTTCTTGGAACAATAAGAAAGGTAGGTGTGATACAAAAAAGTAAATAATTTATTTTTTTAGAAAATTATAAACCACAGATAAATTAAAACAAATTTTTTCTTCTAAAACGTCGCTTATTTAAGAACGGTGGTAGTAACAAGTTTAGAGGTGCAAGCAACCTCCCCCTCTCCCCTTCTCCCCTTCTCCCCCTCTCCCCCTTCCCCTTGATGTACGCATATCCAAACCCTCTCAAGTCAAGCGCAGACGATTTTGACAGCCAGCCCAAATATTCAAAGTTTCAAACACCTGACGCAGCTAAGCAAAGCAAAAGTAACAGCTAAAGCAAAAGACCAATGAGTTGCATATGTTTTTCATCTCTCTCTCTCTTTACCTAATTGAACTGGGTGTTTACTACTACTTATAAGTTATAATAGGTATTTCTAGTTTCTCTGTCCTGAAATCGTGGAGATTCAGTTTAGCCACAGCCTTAGGAAATTAACAAGGCCAAACAGCTCTCTTCTGGGTTCAGTTCAGAGGTATACATACATACATAAATGGGTACTTTGGCTGCTTCTCTTGTTCTTCCACCAAAGCTGCTAAAGCCTTGTTCTGAACACCGAACTTCTCTTTACATCTACAGAAGATCAAGAAAACCCAAAAAGAATCATTCTTTACTCCCTGTAATTTTCTATTCTCTCCCTCCCTCTCTTATTTATTGTTTGACCAAGTGATGTTAATCTTTTTTATTTTTTTATATTGTTGATTGATATATAGTATATATGGGTTTTGGTCGGAACAGGTTGCCAGATTATTTGGGCCAGCTATATTTGAAGCTTCAAAATTGAAGGTTCTTTTCTTAGGTGTTGATGATAAGAAGCATCCGGGGAATCTTCCAAGAACTTATACACTTACCCACAGTGATATTACCTCTAAACTCACTCTAGCTATCTCTCAGACTATAAACAATTCTCAGGTAATTAATCCATCAATCATCTAATACCAAACACATAAAAATCTTGTTCATCAGTTAGACCAGTAGATATGAAACAGAGGAAAAACAGGGGCAATATGTTTTTTTGAACAGAATATAAATTAGGCTGATTTGATTCCCTTCTAGGTGATCCTGACCTACCTAACCCCGATCCAAGTACAGGGCTTTTATATATATATATATATATATATTAACTGTTTATTACTGATTTTGAAGCAGACTAAGAATTTGGTTTTTGTTGCTGTTGTTGTTGTTTAACACTTTTACTTGCAGATACAAGGGTGGTATAATAAACTACAGAGAGATGAAGTGGTAGCAGAGTGGAAGAAAATTCAGGAAAAGATGTCTCTTCATGTTCATTGTCACATAAGTGGTGGTCATGTCTTATTAGATATGTTTGCCAGGCTCAGATTCTTCATCTTCTCCAAAGAACTCCCTGTGGTAATTCCAATTCCAATTCCAATTCCAATTCCTTACATATTAATCATTCTTTATCTTCTACTATTTTTCAATGAGTATTTATACAATTGATAAAATAAAAAAAAAAGTAATTAAAAATATTATGAACAGGTGTTGAAGGCTTTCGTCCATGGAGATGGGAATTTGTTTAGCATTTACCCAGAGTTAGAGGAGGCTTTGGTTTGGGTTTACTTTCACTCAAACCTTCCAGAATTCAATAGGGTGGAGTGCTGGGGCCCACTCAGGGAGGCAGCAGCACCCTCTAGTGGGGCAAAGGAAGAGTTTGAGAAGAAAGAAACAAGTCCATCATCAAGTAACTGGAAGATACCGCAGCCATGTAAAGAGGAGTGCTCATGTTGCTTCCCACCAATGAGCTCAATCCCTTGGCCACCACATCTTCCAAACACTATTACTGATGATTCCCACGAGAGCTTGCCGCAGCAGCAATAAATCTAGCTAAGATGATGATGATGATCATCCATATATTTGTTCTTCATATGATGTATTATTCTAAAATGTAAATACAAGTCATTTTTTTTTTCTCTTTTCTTCAAGGACACTAGACACCATACCAGAAACATATGGAGGGGGGTTTCAATATTTTGATCCCAACTTCATTGTTCTTTATGTTATTCTTATTATTATGTTATCATTCATGCGATCCATGATAGTTTTATGCTTCTTCGTTTCTTAAAATTAGTTTTAGCGAGCGCCAAATTTTACGACACAGAATTGTTTATGGGTAGTAACAATTAAACGGTTGAAATTAGTGCTAACCGGCAACAAGGGTAGGCCAGTGAAGGAGATGTATAACTAACTTTAGTTCAGCCAACCATACCAGAACTTTAGGTACCAGTTTAGTCAATCATGGCCTAAAGTTCTGACAGTGGCAGCAGCCTGTCTCAACCCCATAACATGATTTGCGGGTCATCAATTGTAGCGTAAGAATATCAAAGCAAAAGAGACGTACAAGAAACAATATACACACTTTTTTCACAAGCTTAAAATTCATTAGCAGACAAGCACCAGCTGTGTGTTGGCGAACCACCCATGCATGCCCGCCCAAATGTTCTACTCCCCCACTCCCTAGGGACCACAATGTGAGTCCCTCTCACATGACACACGAGAAACCTTGTGAAAATATTAATTTTTATTTGTGAAGATAACGATTCTCTAATAATAATAATAATGTAATGTAATATTTCAATAGTGTAAAAAAAAAAAAGAGAAGAAAATTTCATTAGCGAACAAGTTTTATTGATGTTCCTATGCGCCAGCTAACTACTAGTAATGGTACAATAATTTTTTGTTTCACAAAGTAATACTACAACAATCGTGTGATGCAACCTTCTTATTTACAGATTCATCTCCGGTAATAAATGTAATACTTACAGAGAATACTAGGAAGAAGTTACTGAGAATTAAATAATAGCTCCCACTGTACACAACTTTATCTATCATGTCAAAAAGGCAGACGACTCGAATCATCCAATTGACAGGAAGAAGAGATAATCCGCCCCTTCCACTTTTTATGTCAACATTCAAGCATCTGCAAATCTTTTGGTTGTTGCTGTTTGGTTAAACCCCTTCAGCATTTCTTTTTTAACTCGCGCCAATGATTTTATGGTAACTTCACAGACCATAGGAATGCAAGATTCACCGGATCTGAGTTCTTCCTAGGAATGATGCTCCGATTTCACTTTCAGTGTTCTGCATGAAAAAATTCCATTCATATAAAAGCTGCTTATTGTCTTTCCAATACATATAGATTAGGAGGTGTACTATGAGAAACAAATCAAGCAAATGCAAGGAAAAAGTAAAATCTGTAAAGGGCTCTCATAGCAATATGATGCATCCCTCATTTAACAGGTAACAGAAGCTGAAGTATTTCTAAATTACAGTAATAAAAAATTTATTACTTTCAACAAGAGATGGCATGTGCCAATACACAATTTGTTCTCAAGGAAATAAACTTCATATTTTTATGAATCAAAAACCTACTAAACTCATGCTAGAAGCAAAGCGATAAGTTATTAATGACAAATGTTGGGACATGTGTCAATTATTTGTTAACGTCATGCAAGTTACCTGAGATTTTGGAGAAGGGAACACATTCCAGAACCTCAGTGTTTCATCTCCTGCTCCTGTGACGATAGTCTACAACAATAGTTGTCACAGTTAAGGACTAACATGTATGAAATGGATATATAAAGAAGTACAGCTTATTCATTAATTGACCAAGGTTTATAAGTTACCTGCCCATCTGGAGAGATGGCGAGATAAAGAACTCTATATGAATGGCCAGTAAGGGTCGCTAACTGCATTACGGAAAAAAGTTAAAAAACATAAATTTAGGAAGTAAGGATATCTACCAATGTACAGAGACGTGCTGCTTTTCAAAGGCTCAGGGTATAGTACCTTTGACATCATAGGATATCTCCAAACTATTATCTGGTTTTGTGAATATCCATGGGTGCTGACAAGTTCATTGACATTTTTAGACCAAACAAGATTGCACACCTATCATAGGTAAAATAAAAATTAATACATCTTAGTAATTGGTCATCACACACGCATCTAATTTTATATCTCCTAACATTTTTTAAGCTAATAAAAAGGCCAAGTACTGTGAATTCAATTCACTTTATCACCAATAATAATATCACCTAACAGTTTTTGAGCTAATTAATTTTTTTGAAGCTAATTAAACCCCTTAGACTATGACTACAGTCACACAACATTCGTGCAAACAGCAGGGAATGGTGCACAGCTAAACAATAACTACTAATCTTGAAGTGCTGATAACCAAAATAGAAAGTTCAGTTACTGTAACAAAGTCGCTCCATTTTGTGTTGTGTTCTGTCATATGCACTTTTGCCACACAAATTGCTCTAGAACTTTCCAAAGCGATGCATCTTGATCAGAACAAAAACCATTTGGCATCAACGATGCAGGGAGCAGTGCTTAACTCCAAGTATAAGCAAAAAACAGTACAAATAACATATCTTCAAATGATTCAAAGTGACATTCGTGTTGTTAGGGCCCTTAGGGGTTAAAAAGTCATGCAAGATTACACCTATTATATTATAAAATAGTTTCAAATATCGGAAGTGTTTCCCAAAAGGGACAGTAATATGACATATAACTAAATAATATCTCTTGTAACAGACATGAATCAAATCTTTATAACCAAGCCATATATGTTATTGAAAGTGCATAATGACGGGCAAGATTACCTGACTACCAGTATCCATGCAGCTCAGGTGTGAATTAGTGGTTGTGTTCCAGAACCGAATGCATCGGTCTGCGGTACCACCACCCGAAGCTAGAAGTCCATGAAGATGGGGCGACCATGCAATTGCTTTCACAGCTGCTGTATGCTCACAGTATTTCAGGACAGGTTGAGTTGAATGTTGATTCCAAACAAAAAGCTGAAATAGAGTGAAGAAAATATCAATTATCATTTCCGTCGGATGCTAATTCATGGCAGAGTAATGAAAATTAATTTAGCAAGAGTCACGGCCAAGTAAATGATATTTATTATTTATTTATTTTTTGAAAAGTAGACTGAAGAAATAATTAATGTTTTTTTTACATACTCGATTATCATTTCCACCAGATGCTAATTCACGATTATCATATGACCACTTCAGTCCACAAACCTATATCAGAACCAGTAGAATATCAGCCCGAGAAAACATTAAAGATATAAACATGGAAAATGGAAAAATATGATTTGAATAAGAAAAGCTAATTGATGCTCAACCGAAGCTTAATCAAAGTTGGAATCTGACCTCTGACTTGTGTCCACTTAGCTTACTAACATAATCTTCCTGAGCACGTATATCCCGTTGAAGAATACTTTTGTCCCGGCTTCCAGAAGACAACAGAGATGTAGTCCAGGCTAAGGCCCCAACACGTAGCCGATGGCCCTCCATAGTTCTTATCCTTTTACAACGAGAGGCATCCCAAATCTGTAAAGTACAAGGTAGAATCATTAGGTATTAACCCTGACTAGCGACTACCAATAGCTACTATGCAAAGATATAGCTTAATGAGAAGTTAATACAATATATTTCTTCAACTTCATGGTGGCAGTTTAAGGTTTCAATATATTTTAACAAGTTGGCGATCAAGTAACTATTATTGAACTCAACTCAACCCAAACTAGTTGGGAAAGTAACTTGACTGAAAAATAATTTAATATTACTGCTAAGTTATGGCATTAACCTTCATGGAAATCCCAGACGTAAATGAGGGAATACCATGCATCACAATCATTGATGGAAGAAGATGCTTTGGTTAAAGTCTTCTTCAATAGTCCCTTATATATCTCAGCCCAAAGTGATAGAAATATGTTTCACTGCTTCAACACCACTGCAAAAGAAGTATCTGGCTGTTTTAGGTACTTAAGACCACGCCTGTCTTTGCTTGTTTATGTATATCAGTCTGGTCCAAATTTTTCTAGAAGTGAGTTTAATAAGAGGCAACTCAAAGTTGTCTTTTCTTTTTGTTTTTTTTTTCACTCCGAAGAGAAAATCAATTTTAGCAGATCTGATCTTAGACAACTTGTTGGAACTACAGAAAAGTAAGGATGCCCAAAGTTAGGCACTCATTCATCCCTCAGCATGTAAGGATAAGAATCAAAACTTCCACACTTCGGTTCCTAACTAGTGAAAGTCAATATGGCATAAAAGGTTAAATTTTACAGCAGAAGAGACTATATTAATCTTCTATAGGTTTCTGCATAGGGCAAACTCTATATATAGTTTACACATCATTGATTCAAGTGCATACTGCCTTTCAGTTAAGTAAATGCACAAACTAACAAGTCCATATTGTTCAGAGCGGGTTCCAAATACAATCATACCAAGGATTAAAATTCTAATGCTCTTAAGGTGTTCTGATTGATTTCTTCCTATCAATTAGTAGAAAGCTGAATATGTTGCTTGTCATTAATGGTTCTAAAACAGAAAATATCATCATTAATATTTTCATAACTGTCATGTAATTGTAGCGCTCATTCTCTTATACCTTCAAAGAGACGATTTCAAATGCTCCAACAGACATGGCATTGGCTAGTCAATTGATTTATGGCTTAGCTTAGGCTACTATAAGGAACTAATAACATAAAATTCACTACATATGACACCATAAAGAGTATGAAAGAGAATAAAGACACAAGTTTTTGAACACATAGTGCTGGCAGAGTAATTAGTTGACTTGATCTAGGTATGAGCTATTAGTAAGAGTACTCTAGCTGGCTAACCTAGTTTACAGAAATTACTATTTCATATTGCAATTCACCAACTGCCCAAGATTCGAATCATTTTACTAATTAATGATAAAATACCCTTCTTCTTTTTTTGGTATAAACACTATTGAATTTAAAACACTATTAGTATCACCTGGAGTTTGCCATTGCTAGTTCCCACGGCAAGATGTGTACCACGCTGTGCCCACCCAACTGAACAAACACTGTCATCAACTCCCAAGTCACACAACTTTGTCACCTGTATGTATCATACCAGTAGAATATCAGTCATATAAGAACACTAAACAAGAAAAGGGTAACCGCCAAAAGCACAGAAAACACACATTTTAATGCATGAATCTCAAAAAGAATAAGCAGATCAAAAGTCAAAAATTCACCTTGCTACTGCAAGCATTCCATAAGTACACACAATTACCCAACCCCACAGCCAAAACATTGTGTGAAGACCAATCAACAAGATTCAGATAAAAATCATCCTGCAAAGCAGGTGCATCCAAAACCTATAAACCAAATTAAGAAAAACACTTATAAGTACCCAATAAAACAATACCTACTACAACATACATAACCCTCATCACCAAATTGCAAGAAGAAACTGAAACCCAAACCTTATAAGGTGATCTTGGAACCTTCCTTGGAGACTTGACCGGGCTATGACTAACCCCGGGCAGCTGATCATCATCCGACCCGAAAGGTAATAAAGAATGCAAAGACTGACGGGTTTCGGACTTAAACCTGAAAATATTCCGGGTGGGAGGGCTATTCGGTAAATTCCTGGGGGTAGACTTGTCGGGGGTGACGGGAGGAGAGAAGCCCGAGTCCGGCCCGAACAATGCAGTGCGCAAAAGGGTCGCGTAGGCGGCGGAAGAAGACGAGAGAGAGTCATCGGAATTAGGGGGAGCAGAGATATTGAAGAGAGAGAAATTGGAAGAAGATCGGCTGGGAATAAAGCGATCGCTGTAAATCGTGCGGGAAGGAGAGGGCTGGTACCCTAGAGAGAGAATATTTGTTGATGGGGTTGTCGGTTGGAGAGAAAGGGAGGGTTTTGATGACATTGTTGGAGGAAGATTCAGCTGAGAAGAAGAAGAAGAAGATGGGGATTTGAAAGGGGATTCGTTTGTTATTGTTGGAGCAGTGGGATTATTGTCCATGGCTGAAATTGAGGAGAGAGAAAGAGAGAGTTGTTGTGAGATTTTAGGTAAAGATGATGGAGTTTAGAGATTTAACAGAAGGAGGAGGAGGCTGTTAATTTTCCCGGGAAAAGAGATAAAATAACAGAAGAGGGGTGTGTTTGCGCGGAAAGTAAATAGAAGAGGTGGGGCCTGAAGGTGTGAGAGTAAATTACAAAGGGTCTCTTAATATACATTTAAAAATTATATTTCAATGGACTCCGTCTATTGAATTTAGTGATCATTGGTTGAATTTTGTGCTTAGTATATGCTCTTAGTACATATGTTAACAAAATCAGATTACAAAAATAGAAAGTGTTTAAAAGATCTTGTTTCAAGTAAGGGAAAACCTAGACTCCGAAAAAAAAAATTATGTGGACAAAATTATACTTTGTACATTTATAATTTGTTAAAATGATGATGTTCTTTTAAAAATAAAATGTAGAATTTCTTCTTGTTTTTTTCTTTTTTACTTTTGATGGCAAGCTAAAGGGAGAGAGAATCATCAATTTTATATATAAACTAGTATTCTTACACCTTTCAACAACGTAATTTTATAATATTATTTATTATAGTAACATTCATTTAATTATTTTAACATAATCAAAACCCTTTAATTTTCTTTCAAACACAAATTTATAGTGAAAAGGAAGCATCTCTTATTCTTTTATGTATAAAAATCCACAAGTACTCTGAACTGATATCCCTACCAAAACAACGGGTTCTTTACACTACTATATAATAATTAGAAAATAATTATAAAATTAGTACATCCACAAAATAATTATAAAAAGAGTGCAACACAATAATCACGCAACACTTACCAAAAAATATGAAGATCAAAGGAGAAAGCATTGAAAAAAGTAAGATGAAATCTACACGACTACTCTCTAATCTCATCATGGTTGCACATATTGAAGAAAATAAATTCAGGTAATACTTGAAAACTGTTCTTAAATTTTTTATAATTAATTGGTAACCAGATAAAACTGAATTGGTTACCTTTGTATGAAACTTTGGCTACCAACTGCACTATAAAAAAAAATATACCGACGACGACCATTGCAGAACCCAATAAAACTGTTCATGGTTGCACATGTTAAAGAAAACAAATTCAAGTAAGACTTGAAAACTGTTCTTAAATTTTTTATAATTAATTGGTAACCCAATAAAACTAAATTGGTTACCTTTGTATGAAGGTTTGGCTACTAACTGCACTATGGAAATAAATGTATAGACGACGACCATTGTAGAAACCAATAAAACTGTTCATGGTTGCACATGTTGAAGAAAACAAACACAGGTAACACTCGAAAATTGTTCTTAATTTTTTTATAATTAATAGGTAACCCAATAAAACTGAATTGATTACCTTTGTATGAAAGTTTGACTACCAACTGCACTATGAAAAAAAAATGTACTGACGGCGAGTGCAGACGAACGACGGCAAAAATGAAGCGAATAGCGGCAGTGGCAGCGCCGACAAGACTACAATAGACGAGGGGGATCATGTTGGAATACATACTATGAGATTCAGTTGGGGAAGAAAAAGTGAAAGCTGGGATATGTCACCCGAGGTTCTTGCTATGTCATCTGGAGTTGGAGAAGGAGAAGAAACCCGAATGGGTAGGAGCAGTAGTAGCAGCTTAACTACTTCCCAACCAGCAGAACCTAAATTGTAATATATTAATAGATATATAGATAGGGTCAGAAATAAGGAGTAAATAGATTTGGTGGTTTGATATGGGGTTATTTAATGGCAATATGATTTTTAGTGCATTGTGCTTCCACCAAGTGTTGAATGCTGGTTTTACCATTGTGTTTTCAGAAGCTACTGTGTGGTCCCTGAATTATTTTTGTTATTAGTTGTTCTACCAAGGTGTTAGTCTGGCAATGTGGGGTATAATAAGCTCATGTACACTCAACTAAATTAAAAGTATATCAAATTCACTAATTTTGTAAATAAAATATTAATTCTGTAAATATTTTCTGGATGCACTTTTGTTGTAATTTTTTCTAAAAATGTACTAGAAAGTGTAAATAATCCCAAAACTAATAGGGGGTGTTAAAAAACAAAAGCAAGAGCCATGGATAGTTCATGTTTCATAAGGCCCATTTCTCGTTTCAACTTTCAGCAGCCCACTAGAATATCATTATAATTAGTTACCAACACAAAAAGTTTGTCTTAAATTTAAAAATAGAACACCTATAGCACAGTGGTAAAAGTGTTTGCGTGCTTCAATTCTTCTGGGTTTCCAATACAAAACTAAAAGAAAGGAAAAAATGAAAAAGTAGTTGATGCCTCCCTCATTCAAGTGTTCTTTGAAGATGAATCCCTTATTTTCTCCCTACAATCATAATTCATGGGCTCTGATTAAGTGTCCAGATTTCATAGAAAAAATTGATGAAACTTCCATTAGCAGCTTCCTAGCTACAACAAACTCAACATTTCTTTTCCCATGCCTTGTTGCATTATGGATGGAGGAGTACATCTGAATTTTCCACAACACCTGGTGTTAACGCTAAAATCTTGCCGCACGCCTCAATCACGAAAAGCACACCTAATCCTGCACAATGAATACGTCAGCACCGGATCTCGACGGCTTTGGGCCGCCGGGGATCGCTCCGGTGTGAGAATGAGCACAGGTCGGAGAAAGGGTTTAACAATGGAGGTTAGTGTGCTATAGTGTTTGGAGAGAAAAAAGATGTTAAGTTACCCTCCGTTGTGTAGTGCCTTGTACCCATATATCATCTCACCAACTTGCATGTTTTCTCTCGATGCTTACGTCAGCTGGCTGCATGCAGACTTTTTCATACTTGCCCTCCACCCAGTCAATATTATGTCAACTCCCCATTAATGAAAGAGGTCAAAGACGGCTGGGCCCATCACCTCAATCAACCACATGCTAATCCCATAGATTAGGGATAATTTTTAGTTCATAATCTGCCACCTGTCCCCCACTACAGGCTCCAGCCCAAACTTTATCTGAGTAATCATTTAAACAATAGCCCAATACTCCAAGGGTAAAAATGGGTTTGACCCGGAAAGCCCAAGATAAATAAGATTTGACCGGCCCAAGATATTCACGGCCCAACATTGCCCCCTAGTCTTTTATTAAACAGAGTGTTTGATAAAAGAGTATTAGAATTCAGTCCAACCATCAAGAAGAATCCAAACAAATTCGGCAAAGCCCAATTAATAAAAGGCCCATGTCCAAATGCAGACCCCTTAAACTCAAAATCAGATACCAACTCTTCAAAGTTTCAAAAATAAATTATAGCTTTCTCAATTCCGAGAGCACACGTCGATTGTTAACCTCCCCCATCATTATCTCTATTAAATGTGCAGCCTTTGGGTTTCGTGAGCCTTCAAAAAAGACAACTCTATAAAATCTTCAAACCCTCAACTCAGATAACTTTATCTGCTCATTTGAAATTCAAAGCACCCCAGCTTTCTTCTTATTCCGGCTTTCTTTTCCTTTTTTAAATCGTCATCAATGGCTGCCCAAAACTCCGGTAACACCCTTCCAGAGACGAATCCTAAACCGAAACCTTCATCTGGCAAAAGTCTTTCTCCTCCTATTTCAGAGATCCCCCTTTTTGATTTTTCAGACGAGCTGCAACATCCTATCGCCAATACTCCCTCCAGTTTCTCAGAGGACGATCTTGACGTCATCCGGAGACGATACCAAATCCCAGACACTCACCCTCTGAGAGTGCCCACTCCAACCGAGCGAATATATCAACGTCCAGAGGGCTGGACTGCTATACCCATCATTTTTTTTGAGAAGGGGATTCGTTTCCCTCTTCATGCTTTCGTCATTACCCTCTTAGGGTTCATGGGTGTTGGATTCGCCCAATTAGCTCCCAACTCCTATATTCACATTCTTGCTTTTATCGCTTTTTGTAGTGAATTAGGGATTTCTCCTTCTATTGACTTGTTCTTCACTTTTTTTACTTCCGGCAAATCTCGTGAAAAGGGATTCAAGATTTTGGGCAAACAGGCCCCCAAACCTAACTCTAAATTTGATAAACGCCCCCTGATGGACACCCCTTCGAGCAATAAGAAATGGTACGAGAAGTGATTTTTCGTCAAGGGGCCCGAGATATCTTCTATTCCGGACTGGACCACTGCGGCTCATGTTACTTCGAATCTGGGTGATATTCCCGAGGAGCGTATACGGGAGATGGCGAAGATCATGGAAAAGCTTCCTATGAAGGAATGGAGCTTCGTCCTCCTAAGCAAGCAGGCATGGTTGTACAATCATAAATGTAAGTTCGAAGTCAACGTTTGCATAGTTTCTTGAATTTTCTTTTAATATCTCATTCTGAAATACATTCTTCTATTTTGCAGTATCTCTTATCAAACCCACCTCTTCTGAAATAAAAGATTTAGAAGAATATCTTGCTGACAAACCATCCCAAAAACCCTCTCGAAGCTCAAGAGGTCGAAGCCGAAGACCAGACTGCTGACCCCCCAGTGGTCGACTCAAACCCTGCCGAAGGGTCCGGCCACTTCGCCGGAAGAAAAGGACTGTTAAAAAATCCCAACACGCCTTAGCTCCAACTTTTACCGAAAGTCTGTTAGATATGACCGTTGAAAAAAGAACCAAGATTCTTCATACCAAAAAACGGAAAGCCAAGGCAAAAATTATTCCCCTCACAGCCGAAGAGCTAAGAGTACCACACTCTGCAACTAACCAATCTTCTTCCAATCCTGCCGAAACTGATGAATTCGAGGTCGAACCAAGTTCTCCTCTTATTCGAAAGAAGAAGCATACTTCTAATGGTCAATCATCCTTACTAGTTGACCCTCCAATAATTTCCGACCTTCCCCCATTCGATCAAACAATGCCTTCTCCTCAACGATCATCTCCTCCTTACTTCGGATCGACGCCTGGAGCTTCCCGATCGCCTAGCCTATGGCCTGATCAGAACGAAGACTTTCCCCTGCACCTCTATAATTCCTTCGTTCTGGATACAGATAACCATCGGTTTGGCAACAGTTATGTTTCTGACCTGCTCGAAGAGGGCATGATTAACCAAGCCAGGGTAAGTGAATCTCTTGTCTATCTTAGTTCATGAATATTTTCTTAGAATTTTCTTCTAACTACGAATAACTGTAGGCGAACGGAATCTTCAGGAGTCCTTTATCAGAAGTACAGGGAAGTCGAAGCTAATGAGGAAGCTGCTCGGAAAGAAAATGCCATTTTGAAATCGGCATTGGCGAAGGAGAGGAGCGAACACGAAAATATCCGCTTCAACTGTAAGGGTCTTCAAAATGACCTTGCCAGGATGAAAGAGCGGCTGGTCGCATCTGAAGCTTCACAAAGCGTAATTATGCAACGAAATGAAGAACTTCAGCGGGCCAATAAACAGTTAGTTGACAATAACCGGAATCTGGCCTTAGCCGTGTCAGATGCTAAGAGATCCGAAGAACATCATCTGGATCTCCGAGGGAAAGCTGAGAAAGAGCTTCGTGACCTGAAGTTGATGGGTCCTCCTCTCACCGAAGAACTTCGCAAGGAGATTCAGGCTGAGTACAGAAAGTCTCCTGCCTTAACTAACGAAATAATTCAAATGTACGCGGAGGGTTACGAAGCGGCCCGAAGCAAGGGTAAAACTAAATTAGCAGCCGTTGCTGTAAACCCGTTGCTCCTTGACTCTTCTAAAGATGAAGATGAGGAGTAACGGTGACAGAAATTTATCCTTCGTACACTTGTATAAATTTCAACGACAATGTACTGGCTTTATTATGTTTAATGAGATATATCTTATCCCTTGTTGCTCCTTTTCAGTCTAAGTTATGTTGTTATCCAATCAGCATATGATTTAACTCCAATACTTCAAATAAAGTCTAGTAATAACATAAGACGAGACTTACTCATTACCGAGGAATGCCATATTCCATTGTTAGAATGAATAATTCACCAATCTTTTAAGAATATTAGTTTCGAAGAACTTGTAACGTTATTCGAATTCATAACAATTGGATAATCCCATCCTTTTCCCTTCGCTACGAGGAGACGAAGGAATCCATCCTTATACTAAGTTGGCAACCTCGTTCTCTCCGAGAGCCGAACAGGTTCAACCCAAAAGATATTCTGCTTCGCTACGAGGAGTCGAAGGGATCCAACCTTATATCTGGTGACCACGTTCTCTCCGAGAGCCGAATGGGTTGGACCATCAATAGTTCGCTCCGCTACGAGGAGACGAAGGAATCCATCCTTATACCAAGCTGGCAACCTCGTTCTCTCCGAGAGCCGAACAGGTTCAACCCAAAAGATATTTCGCATCGCTACGAGGAGTCGAAGGGATCCAACCTTATATCTGGTGACCACGTTCTCTCCAAGAGCCGAACGGGTTGGACCATCAATAGTTCGCTCCGCTACGAGGAGACGAAGGAATCCATCCTTATACCAAGCTGGAAACCTCGTTCTCTCCGAGAGCCGAACAGGTTCAACCCAAAAGATATTCCGCTTCGCTATGAGGAGTCGAAGGGATCCAACCTTATATCTGGTGACCACGTTCTCTTCGAGAGTCGAACGGGTTGGACCATCAATAGTTCGCTCCGCTACGAGGAGACGAAGGAATCCATCCTTATACCAAGCTGGCAACCTCGTTCTCTCCGAGAGCCGAACAGGTTCAACCCAAAAGATATTCCGCTTCGCTAAGAGGAGTAGAAGGGATCCAACCTTATATCTGGTGACCACGTTCTCTCCGAGAGCCGAACGGGTTGGACCATCAATAGTTCGCTCTGCTACGAGGAGACGAAGGAATCCATCCTTATACCAAGCTGGCAACCTCGTTCTCTCCGAGAGCCGAACAGGTTCAACCCAAAAGATATTCCGCTTCACTACGAGGAGTTGAAGGGATCCAACCTTATATCTGGCATGAGGAAAAAACCATTATTGGAGAGAAAAAGAGAGCCAGTTTTATTGATAATTGTTGTGGTAGTTACAGACTTCCGGACTTGGACACTAGCTCTATTGAAAATATTTGCGGAGTCTCCCAGCATGCCAAGTATTCTTAATTTCAGACCCATCTAAGGCTCGCAACAGGTAAGTTCCGGGCTTTGGTATGCTAATGACTTCATAAGGGCCCTCCCAATTTGGCATGAGTTTGCCCATATTCTGAGGCGTAGAAGCTTCCACCTCCCGAAGAACAAAGTCCCCAACTTCGAATCTCCGAAGCTTTACCCATTTGTTGTAGTATTTAGCCACATGACATTGATATGTGGCCAATTTTATCAAGGCTGCCTCTCGGACTTCTTCGAGCAGATCTAAGTTAGCTTTGAGTCCCTCATCATTGTATAATTCTTTAAATTGACTGACTCGAAGACTAGTAGATCCAATTTCCACTGGAACTAGAGCATCAGAACCGTATGCCAGTCTAAATGGGGAATCTCCCGTTGTAGTCCTTGGCGTAGTTCGGTAAGCCCATAATACACTAAGTAATTCTTCAGGCCATCTTCCTTTGGCGTCATCTAGCCTTCTCTTGATCCCATTCAGGAGTATTCTGTTAGTTACCTCCACTTGCCCATTAGATTGTGGATGGGCAACCGAAGTCTTTCGATGCTGAATCCCTAACTCCTTCAAGAACGCCTCAAATTTTGATCCCACGAACTGGCGTTCATTATCTGAAATTATCACCATAGGAATTCCGAATCGGAATACTACTGACTCTTTTAGAAACTTCAAGCATTCTTGTTCCGTTATCAGCCGAAGAGGCTTCGCCTCTACCCACTTAGTCATATAATCAATTGCCACTATAACAAAACTGACTTGACCTTTTGCTTTCGGAAGTGGACCCAGTATATCTACCCCCCAGACAGCAAAGGGTATAGGAGATAAAACTGAATATAGCCCTTCTGGTGGCTGATGTGGGATTGAACTATTCAACTGGCATTTCGGGCATTTTTTCACATAATCAGTAGCCTCTTTGAAAATTGTCGGCCAATAAAAACCTTGACGAAGTACTTTATATGCTAACGTCTTCGCTGTCATGTGATCACTGCAGATACCTTCGTGAACTTCCCGAAGCGCATATTCAGCTTCAGATGGGACCAAACACTTTAATAATGGAGAGGAATAAGCTCTTCGGTACAGATCTCCCTCAATAAGTATGAAGTTTGCACTTTTGTATCTCACCTTTTTAGCCAACATCTGATCTGAAGGTAGTACGCCATCTGCTAGATAGTTTATGTATGGAGTCATCCAACAATTAGACCGTTCTACGCACATGACTTCCCCATTCTGGATGCTAGCTTGCTTCAGGGTTTCCAAGTAAACTGTTCCTTCAAAGGCACTTGATTCAGTAGTAGCCAGCTTCGACAACGCATCAGCGTTGGAGTTATCAGTTCGGCTAACACCTTAAAATTCACATGAGCCGAAGTGTTAAAGTCTATCTTTCAATTTTGCAAGATACTTAACCATTTTAGAGCCTCGAGCTTCATATTCCCCCGAAACTTGCTTGATAACCAGTTGAGAATCACTGTAAATAATCAACTTCTGAACTTCCAGACTCTAGGACAGACGCAATCCTGCTAATACCGTCTCGTATTCAGCCTCATTATTTGTTGCCCTAAACTCGAATCTAATTGCTTGCTGTACTTTGAATCCCTCCGGGCTCGTCAGAATTATACCTGCACCACCAAGATTTGAAGTAGAAGATCCATCCATATATAAAGTCCAGGAATCGTGCATCTGCTGAAGTGTAGCCACTGTTTCCGTAGATCCCTGTATTTCTTTCATGCTGCCATCAGCTTCGGAAAACGAGCATTCTACCACAAAATCAGCCAAGGCTTGGCCTTTAATAGCTATCCGGGGATAGTACTCTATGAAGAACTGGGACAATTCCATCGTCCATGCAGCAAGTCTTCCCGAAACCTCTGGCTTTCCCAACACCTTCTTTAGTGGCTGATCTGTGTATACCACTATTATCCGACCTTGGAAGTACTGCCGAAGTTTTCTACTAGCAATAACCAAAGCAAAGGTAAACTTCTCAAGGTTTGGATACCTTATTTCTGCGTCCCTAAGGGCATGGTTTACATAGTAAACCGGGTGTTGCTTACCCCCAACTTCTCGCACCAAAACTGCTCCTATTGCCGATGAACTCGCAACCAGATACAAATACAAAGGTTCAGTAGGAACCGACTTCACCAACAGAGGTGCCGAAGATAAGTACCTCTTGATTCCTTGGAAAGCTTCCTCGCACTCTCAAGTCCATTAGAACGTCTTCACATTCTTTGGCCCTTTCAACGTGTTAAAGAACTGCAAGCACCTTTCTGCCGATTTAGACATGAACCTCCGCAACGATACTATTTTACCAGTTAAACGCTGGACATCCTTGTACGACTGTGGTGATTTCATGTCTAAGATAGCCTGGATCTTCTCTGGATTGGCTTCGATACCTCTCTTACTGACCAAATATCCCAAAAACTTGCCTGTCCCCAGTCCGAAAGTGCATTTAGTGGGATTCAGCTTCAACTCATAACGGCGAACCGTCTGAAAACATTCTTTTAGATCATCCAGATGACCACGAACTGACATGCTCTTAACAATCATATCATCAACATAAACCTCCATATTCTTGCCTAGCTGCTTCGTGAAGATGTGGTTCATCATCCTCTGATACGTAGCTCCCGCATTGATCAAACCGAACGTCATTTTTTTATAGGCATACACCGACCGATGAGTAATGATAGCTGTCTTCGGTATATCTTCCTTGCACATAGAAATTTGATGATATCCCAAAAAAGCGTCCATGAAGCTAAGCAAAGCATATCCGGAAGTTGCATCAATGAGTTGGTCAATATGAGGCAGATGATAGAAATCCTTCGGGCACGCTTTATTTAGATCGGTATAGTCTATACAAACTCGCCATTTGCCATTATGATTTTGTACCAGAACCACGTTGGCCATCCACTCAGGATAATCAATCTCGAAGATGAAGTCTGCATCCAGCAACTTGGTGATCTCCTCATCGATTATTCTCTGTCTCTCTGGTGCGAAAATCCTTCTCTTCTGCCGAACTGGTTTCTTAGCTGGATCCACTTGCAATCTGTGTTCAGCCACTTTTTGACTTACCCCCGGCATATCACTGGGAACCCAAGCAAAGACATCTGCGTAACACCGGAGCAACTCCATCAGACTTGTCCGAAAAGGCTCTGGAAGCCTCGAACCTATTTTCACCGTTTTTTCTTTCTTTCCCGGAATCAACTCGATCTCCTCGGTCTCCTCCACGGGCATGACTAAGGGTTCTGTTCCACTTTCTGTGAATGACTCTATTTCAATAGCCATGGCTTGTTTTTGTTTGCTGACTCCTACTCCCGAGGTGATTAGAGCATTCCGATAACACCTCCTCGCCAAGTCCAAATCTCCTGTGACTTCGCCAACTCCACGGGGCGTAGGAAATTTAATCTTGAAGTGGGGAATTGAAGTAACCGCATGTAAAGCTGTCAAAGTAGGTCTCCCCAAAATAGCATTGTAAGCTGAATCAATATGTACAATGTAAAATTTACAGATGATTTGAACCTGTTGGGGAACTGTCCCGAAGATAACCGGCAGCTTGATGGTTCCTGCCACTTTGACCGGATCGTTGCTGAAACCATACAAAGGGGCCTCCTGCCCAATTTCCATCTTCTGACCATCTAGAGGCATTCAGTGATAAGCATGAGCATATAGTATATCCACCGAAGAGGACATGTCGATGATACGGAAGAGGACATGTCTCCCCCCAGATATCACATCTACAACATGCCGTACCACCGGGTTCGGCACTGGTTGAACAGGCTGGGCGACTTGAGCTAATTACCTATTCCTGGGCTGGTCTCTTTGTTGTTCCCGCCCTGCTACATACTGCATCAGAGTACCACTTTGAACTTTCATTTCAATGAGATCCTTCAAACCCCAGCAGGAATTTGTATCATGCCCAACCGCCCGATGATAATTGCAGTATAAAGTAGGATCTCCAGATCCTGGTCGGGGATTGTTTTTAGGCGGTTCGAAGTATGGTTGGTTCTTTATCTGTTCCAAAATAGTAGCCCGATTTGTGTTGAGTTGCGTATATACCTTATTCACCTTCTGAGTCGGAATGGGCGGACGATCTCCTTTGGGTATCCAGTTATTGTTATACCTTTTTTGATTCCGTTCGAATCGATCATTACCGCCACTCATCTTTCTCTGACTATCGTCTGGCTTCTCCTTATCCTTCTCTTTTGCCTTTTTTGAAGAGCTCTGCTTCACGCTGGCCATCTCCTCTTCTACCACGATGAAGCCTTCGGCCTTTTCAAATGCTTCGGCCAGACTCTTCGGATGCTTGAACATCAGTTTCTTTACCAGTTTTTCTGATTTCACCAGATCTAAACCATTTTGGAACAATCCTACCGCCTGGAGATCGTTAAGATCTGAAACCTGTCCCACAGCTTCTCGGAACCTCTTCACATATTGTCCCAGAGTCTCGTTCGAGTACTGCCTCACTTGGGCCAACGATCCCGTGGGCCTTCCCCTTCTCTTATGGCTCCCGAAGCGAGCATGGAACTTGTCACACAAATCCGCCCATGACGCAATCGAATCCGAAGCCAGAGCCCCCATCCATTGCCTTGCGTCTTTTCTTAACGTCAATTCGAATGTCTGACATTCAGCTGCATCTGAATAGTCGTAATAGTCCATCAATCTGTCAAATGCTTGGCTGTGGTCGAATGGATCTCCAGAACCGTCATAACTTTCTATATGAGGTAGCTTTTTGCTGGGATCCACTTTCTCCTTAAGAATTTCCGATGAGAAGGGAGACGCTTTTTTGTCCGAAGTCTTCTTCCCTTGTTGAACCTCTGTTAGCTGCTTTCGAAGCTCTTTTACCTCTTTCACTAGGTCCTCAACCGTCCCGGGTGAAGAAACAACTTCTTTCCCTGTAGAATTTGTCTTATTGCGTTTAATCCGATCTTTCCCATCCGGACTAAACGATGCCGAAGGACTTCGCCTGTTACTTCGGTCGGAGCGAGAACTGTGACGCCCCCAGAATAGGTCCATTCAACCCAACCCATTCCGAGTCGCCAAATACATGGTACATAATTCAAATACAAACTTTATATCATACGGTCGTGCAAAATACGACCACACAACTGTGAGTCTCAGTACAAATATGTAGAAAATATTAAGATTCAAACTAAGTCCTCATTACAATTATTATCACACTATTTATCAGAAATAGTGAGGACTACTACTGCTCTAACTCGGACCATCACTCTGTCCCCCGACTAGTCCCCGCAACATTCTCATTTCCTGAAGAGGACAACAGATGAAAAGGGTGAGCTCAACTAGCCCAGTAAAGAATATTATGACTAAGATAATGAAAAATAAATTATCGTTAGCCTTCAACAGTTCCGATAAAATATTATTGATAACATGTTTTAGATCAATATTCGCAGCGGAAATAACAAATCATTAGAAGAGTTAAGCAGAGAATGAAGTCTACTATCTTCTATGATTTAAAAGTCCATCATCAATATTTTATCCCTGTAACATCAATCAATATACATCTCGAATCAAATATTCATCTTTGCACTACAGGCCAAAGATATTCATTTGCATCCTCAGTAGTCATGTTCATCTCAACACCTGTCATCTTTGCACTACAGGCCAAAGATATTCATCAGGTAATCATTCATCTTTGCTCTACAGGCCAAAGATATTCAGTTACATCACCTTTTAAGACTGAGGATGATGAAAAATATTTAAATAACAAATCCAGTGAGATAAAAGATTCGTATTTTAGTTTATCAAATTCACAAATACTTCGTAATAATCAATTGTGGAGCAAAATTCAAGAATAAAGCTCAAAACTTGGATACAATCAAGGATAGTAACCTTAACAAGCAATTTGAACAAACAGAAGAAATTTTAATTTTTCCGTGAATAGTGCCGTATACGTGAATAGTGTCGTATACGTGAATAGTAATCCCCGACACAGAAAAGATAGAAACTCCATAAGAAAAATCATACTTCGTGAATAGTACTCGTGAATAGTACCGTATTCGTAAATAGTGCCGTATACGTGAATAGTGCCGTATACGTGAATAGTAACTCCGACGGAAAAAGTAAGAATTTCAACATAAAATCCAGAACAATATTTCGGTATAATGATATTGAAAAGAATAACATCATTTACGAAAGAAATAACATCCCTTACCTCAAAAGAACAGTACCTCTGACTGGAATATCGGATATAATATCGAAGGAAACTTGCACTGAATAGTAACTCTCAAAGTATTGAAATACTCACAAAAATACGCTCGATATTATAGAGAGAGAAAACTTCGAATTCTGGTGTGATTTTCAATTCTAACCTAAGCACCCTATTTATAGGAAAAGCTTAGGATGCCAAAGGAGACTAAATGAATAAAATAATATTTTTTTCCAAAATTTTCCGCCGCCTGGCGGCTTTCAAAATTTTCCACAAAAGTGGGTCCCACCCACTAAATAATATTTATTTTCCGAAACTTTAATAATTCATAATAAATAGCCCCTTTGTCAGAAAAATACAAATGATGTGTCCTTCTATAGGAAATTTAATTCTCTACAACTTTGCAGAAGAAAATTTTTCCAAATTCCAAACATAAATTATCCGAAATCCAAAAACAGATGATTTCTCACACCAAAATACTGATAAAAACACATCAGCACAAATTCCTTCTTTATCCACAAAATAAATATTTCCTTATCATATAAATCAATAATTAATTATTCACAAATAATATTATAGAACTACAATATTAACAACCAGGTCGTTCCCAGGAAAGAGGGGGCCTTCCGATAAGGACTTCTCCTTACTGGCGCGCAATTAAATAACCCCTCCTAGACAGAACTTCCTTAGACATTATCAATAATGCTATCTAATAATATTATTCAAATAATATGAATTATTGAGTTGATAATGCGAAATACTGTGCAATAATAATTATTGAATCAATAATACAAAATATCAACTGTAGCCATTATTGAATCAATCATATAAAATAGCAACGTAGCAATTATTGAGTCAATAAAATATCAATGTAACAATTATTGAGTCAATAATATAAGATATCATCGTAGCAATTATTGAGTCAATAATATAAAATATTGAACAGTAATTACTGTAACAATAATTGAGCAAGTTCCTTCTCACGTAAGACTCAATAATTCAAAATACTGTGCAATACCGTGTGCTACTGCGCACCACCGCGTACTGTATTTTAACCACCGGGTATTTCAACAGTACTAACGGTAACAACTCCGCCGTTATTTTATAAAAAGTTATTTCTGTCGCTTTCTATATCCGACAGTTATTCCGTTGTAGGGTCCACAAATAGCTGCGCCGTCGTACGAATATTCCCCGACAACAAGAATATTCCACGACCAAACGAATATTCCCCGACAATAAGAATATTTTATAACCACTTGCTCATTTTTAAAATATTTGCACATTTCACCCATAACTTTCATATTTATCAAAACAACACCTTACTGTTTCGAAATAATATATAAAGAAAATTAAATCTTTATTCATAAAAGTTGGGGTCTTACAAGAACTCCCTGTGTGATGTACCCTTTTCGGACTCTTTGGAGAATAACTTCTTGACCGGCTTCGTCGCCCATCTCTTCTACTGTCTCTGTGATACTTAATACGCGGCATTCTTTTCGAAGTTTTGGGAGAATATTCTTGTGGCACACTTCGTTCTCTGTTAGGAGAATGACTACAAGACCCACAATCAGCCCGCCTGGAATATCCATCCCTCCCTACTCTTCGACCAGGCGACCTACCCCGTCTTTCCGGTCGAGTGTAACTGGAAGCTTCGTCTTTTTTCTCAGCCACAAGAACCATCTGTTTAGAAATCTCCTCCCTCTGCTGCAGAAGTGCTTTCAAAGCCGTGTCGGTCTCTTGTGCCATCTTTGCCAAGGTAGAAATTTTGTCCGCCTGACTTTCTCGATGTTGGGTCTTAGGCGGTGTGCCCGCCACCCTTTTCCGATCGTTGTCAGGACCTTTGCTAGCAGTAGAAAATAACTTCCTCTTGGTATCACCATGGTTTCTAGCCTGAGGATCTCCTAGAGCCTTCTGTGACCCAAGTCTATCATGAATACTTTCTAAGGGTCCCAGTCTGTCTTTCACCGAAATTCTTTGCAAAGAAGAGCTAGCAGTTGTCGGCAGTCCTTCAACTGTGACCGTTTTACTTTTCACCATAGTTTCTGATGTAAGTCGTTCAGTAAGTCGTGATTGAAAACCAGAAACACTAAAGCCCTCCTTCTAGCGCCAATGTTAACGCCAAAATCTCGCCGCACGCCTCAATCACGAAAAGTACACCTAATCCTGCACAATGAATACGTCAGCATCGGATCTCGACGGCTTTGGGCCGCGGGGGATCGCTCCGGTGTGAGAATGAGCACAGGTCGGAGAAAGGGTTTAACAATGGAGGTTAGTGTGCTATAGTGTTTGGAAAGAAAAAAGATGTTAAGTTACCCCCCGTTGTGTAGTACCTTGTACCCATATATCATCTCACCAACTTGCATGTTTTCTCCCGATGCTTACGTCAGCTGGCTGCATGCAGGCTTTTTCATACTTGCCCTCCACCCAGTCAATATTATGTCAACTCTCCATTAATGAAGGAGGTTAAAGACGGCTGGGCCCATCACCTCAATCAGCCGCATGCTAATCCCATAGATTAGGAATAATTTTTAGTTCATAATCTGTCACCTGTCCCCCACTACAGGCTCCAGCCTAAACTTTATCTGATTAATCATTTAAACAATAGCCCAATACTCCAAGGGCCAAAATGAATTTGACCCGAAAAGCCTAAGATAAATAAAATTTGACCGGCCCAAGATATTCACGGCCCAACACCTGGAATTGCTGGTAACAACAGTACCAGAAAATATCAGCCCAACATGGAATTACAAAGGTCAAAACCATGATCTCAATCCTATATATGTACGCGATCTACAAGTACAAGAATAACAATAAACAACTAGTACGTACTGCATTAATGAGTAGTAGTTCACCAAACTTTCAATAGACAAATGTAAGAAATATTCATAGGCAGATCAAGCCTCCCTCTGAAAACTGGTTCTAATTATGCATTCTACAAATTATAGCTGTGTGCAATTCCTCGTTGAGAAAGAATCATGAATATTTTCCTTCCGCATTGAACAATTCAAGGAGGAGGAGGAGGTCTAGGTCTATACTCGTGCTCAATTGTGGGTACTGTTCTAGTGCTAGTTGCAGTATGAGCTCTCACATGCCCGACCATCGACACTTGCAGAGCTTCCTCTTCATAAGTCCTTCTCTCCAATTCGTCCATTCTTGCTTTCTTCTTGACCTTCACAAACATTGCAATCAAAAGCAGTCCCAGAAGAGAAGCACCAATTGCAGCGCCAATCGAGCTTCCAACCGCCACTTTCCACCTGCTGATTACCTTCTTTCTCAATGGTATCAATGGGGATTGAACAACCAACCCAAAATGACCATTCCCCATTGCAACACAAATATTATGGGACACTTGATTACTAAGTCTCACCTTACCATCATGTTCAAAACTAGCACACCTTGGTATAATACCTGTGGTGATATTCACAAGCCTTGTAATGTTACTGAAATCTATGGTGATCGGATTTTCCCTGGCCCGGATTCCAACCTCAAATGGTGTACTAAAATTCATGTCGTCACCCGCATTATAAGCTAGTAGGCCTAGAACAGGGGAAATGAGCTGATAACCTGTTAACTCATAATTATCATAGTATATAGATGACCAGTTGTGTCCAAGATTTTGTGTCACAAGCAAAACTCTCTCAGCACAAGGGCGGACTGTAATACCAATGCCTAAACGGAATTCTTTAAATTTTGCACCATATCTTCGGAGACTCCCACAACGAAACCTTATAGCATTAACATTGATCCCTGACAGATTTGCTGGTAAATGAAGGGTGTGTAACTTACCTGTCCCAAAATAGTTGTCATATGACTGGAATGTGTAATCTCTAATGACTAGATCAAGAAGACGAGCCGATTTGATCCCTTGAGCTTCAGTAATTTCCATTGTTCTTGAAGATGCCAATGAAAGAATCATGAAAGTGAGAGAAATGAGATGGCCCATTTGAGGAATTGAAAGACTGGTTCCCAAGAAGTAGTTATCTAGCACAGCATAATTTGCTAATTTTAGTGTATTTCTTGGGAAATTAAATCTAGCCAACTTTTTATTTTCTATAGATGGGAAACTGGGTTAGAGATGGGAAGAGTAAAGTTGGGGCTCTTTGGGGAGAACTGATAATTCAAAGAAGCTTTCATAAATGTAATATGAAGTAAAAAGAGAGAGTAAAGGGTCATTCTTGTTGCTTTTATATTTTATTGAGAATATACATTTGGTGGCCTGAGATTGTTTAGCTCAAAAGATTGCCTGCTGGTATGGAGAAAGTGCAGATTAGTTAGCCATAAAATAAATAAAGTTTGTTTTTTTGCAAGTAAGTTATGTTTATCATAATCCATATTCCATACTCTGGTTCATTGATTAATAAAGCTTAGCGAGTATTATTTTGTACACTAAAGTCTAATTGAATGGGGTAGGCTTGAAATGAAGATAACGAGGAGTTGGTTAGAAGGTTGGAGAAATGATTTTGAGCATGGGGTTCATCATGATATTTGAAGTCAAAAAGGAGAGAAGGCGTGCTTAAGAATGGAATGAAGGCAAAGTTTTTTTTTTCTCTCTCTCTCTCTCTCTCTTTTCATGGGGGCACAATACTCTGATTGTGTTTGGTAACATGCTCCCCCACAACAGCTACTTTGTGGGTCTCATATGATTTAATACTAAGTATGCATGGCAATTTCATCCACCATTAGTTTTCTCTTTTAATGATCTCCTCTTTTCAAATGGTGATCATCCAAACGATAATCTAATGAGAACCGAGTGCTAGTAAAACTGAGGTCTCAGGTTCAATTTGCACATCAGAATCAAACGTTTTAATTTAAATGGTGTGTATGCCTCATTATATATAGGAAATGAAATATATACTGGTGGAGTCTGGAGCATATAAATTGGGGAGTGATAGCAAATGCTTGCTATGATATTATTCGGGCAAACACATCTCTGACTGTCTACAAGAAAAAGAACGGCCTAGATTTAAAATATTTACCCTATAATAGTAGCGGATAACACTTTTTTTAAAATCTAGACCGTCCGTTTTTTCTATAGACACCCAGAGACGTATTTGCCTAAATAGTACCATTAAATATACCGACCCTTTCACGATACATATCTTAACAAGTTGTGATTCAATACTATTTCTTTCAACAATAAGGATAACATAAAAAGACAAGAAATTGTCAACACATTTGGAAAAAGACTAAAAATAAAATTCCTCAAAGGCTTGAAAATGATCGATGTTTCAGAACATCAATGGAAATTCCCCATTGTCTTGTAAGTCAGTCCTACATTCCAGTTTGGAGGAGCGACGTTCCAGGCTATAATAGTCTCTTTGGATGTGTAGGAAGTGAGCTTGAAAGAAAGAGCCTGACCTTTGAGAGTTGCGAAAGCCTGGTATGAAGCTCCCCAGTTATGGCTCATGCTAATCCACCCTGTTTTGCTTCCCTTCACCCACATGCTAGCAATGTCACCACCTCCACCTACATTCATCACATATACCAACAACCAGTAACCATTTCCTTGGAAAGAGAATTGAAGGCCGCCTGTTTTGACGCATGGTACTCTGTAAAATTCAATCAGATAAAGCATATAAGAATCCATTCTTCTTTTTACCAAAATCTTTTTGAAAACTGATAAATCCACAACAGAAAATGATATTCTGTTAAGACGAAAGGAGTACATCCAACTCAGCCGCCACGTCATCAGTGCATCACTTTTTGTACCCATTATATATGTAGATTCATTTTTAGCCTACCCAACTAGTTTGGCGTGGAATATGTGGCTATAGTGTTATTGCTAATAGGAAGGAATTTTTATTACCTGCGGTACATGACGGGAACAATGCCAGCCTTCCACTGGGCGATTTTCATGAAGGCGGGCTTGGCCATATCAAAGTGGGTTCGAGGAGGGTTGCACCAGCCACCATTGTTGGAGTCTTGGGACCAGTTGGGAGGGCAAATGTTTGTGGCGGTTACGGTGGTGAAAGGTGACCCTTTGAAGCACCAAGGAGATTGAACGCACTTTATCTGATAACAAGTCCCGCATGCATATCCATTATTAAACAAGGTTGAGCTTAAAGCTGCAGTACCTACGCCATAACCGTTATTGAACAAGTTTCCATAACCACAGGCTCCTCCTGCAAACCGAACACATACAACAATTAGACATTGCTTATATTCTTTAGTTAAGAATGAGACAATATCAAGAGTAATGTTTGGAGTCATCATTCCCCCCCCCCCCACCCCCCACCCCCCACCCCCCACCCCCACCCCCACCCCAAAGATATAATGTGACATTGAACAAGCCAAAACAAAAAATTTGAGACTCCTAGCATTATCCCCACATCAAACACAATAAAATTGAACAAATGAAGGAATTTAAGGTAGCTAAAAAAGATGTGATCACCAGTCCCATACCCATGGTTGCAGAGGCAGTCTCGTCGCCATAAAAAGTGGCATGGGCGAGGGACCATGGGCTAGGCCGATATACAGGGGCATAACCAGAAATTGATTTAGCGAAGATTGTCACCAGCATTGCCATCATTAAGAAGTTGAAGCTCCATGAATGGCGGAAAGAAGCCATGGCTCTAAACTCTGAGTTGTTATTAGGCAGGTCCTGCTGAGTTGTGGAGAAAGCACAATACCCATTGACTTTGTGCATGTACTCCTTATATATCCAACAGCAGAACGCAAATGGAGATTGCCTTCGTGCTTTCACGAAGGTAGTTTGTATTCAAAAGTCAAAATGTGTTTGTTTCGAATAAATAACTTAGTTTTGTATGTCACGTAGTTAGTTATAAGAAAGAAAGGGCTATTATATGAAATGGGCGGCAACGTGCGGGCTGGTATAAGCTATAATTATATAATTATATTAATCCTGATGGAACCAAATGTTGGTGAAAACCGTGAAATCTAATGCTTCAAGAAATATAATGGAGAACGGAGAACGGAATTGAATGATTTTAAGTCCATGTTTGGTTGTTGTTAGTGGTGGGAGTTGTCATATAATGACAAAACTATCGCATATATTCATTCTACTAGAATGTATTTTATTCCACATTCTTCACGTGGAATAAAAAAACAAATGGATATAATGAATTTTCATTCCATTAAAATGATTTATCCTTAAAAAATGATCATCAAATACACTATTTTTATTTCATTCCTTCCTCTATTCTATTTCCCATTAGTGACTTCCATATTCAAATTCATCCATTTCGTCTTGGCCATTTTCACGAGCTGGAGGAAAAAGAAATACGAACTTATTTGATCCAATTTTATAAAGAAAAAAAATCGCAATTTTCTTTTTTGATATCGAATAATTCAGCTTCATGTGATAGTATTGAAAACCAAACATGTAAACCATGCAATAATACTTGTAGCTATTTTTAAAGCAATTTAGCTATATCTGAGATCAATTGAATTGAAATTCATTCTTTAAACTAAGATTTGATAATGGGAAAATAAGCACATATGCTTGAGGGTGAGTGGGTAGGCTGTAAAGGAGAGGCTCAAGGGGAATCCACTAACCAATAGTTACACGGCACATCAACAAAAATCACAATAATGGCTTAGTTGAAAACTAATAAGCAGCACCCAAAATAAAAACCATAATAAGCAGTTTAAAGTATTTCTTTATTTGCTTAAAAGCATTTCCTTAGAAGATGAGGATCATCTTTAAATTATACACACACAAATGTCATACCATAGAACACAATGTTCCAATTACAAAATGACAGCACGCCTCTCTCTAGTAGAGGACAAAGTCTGTTTGAGGTATACACATATAAACAGACAAACTACATGAGTTTTATATGAACCTACAACAATCATACCGTAGTGACAACTCTTTCCTCCCAGAACCTGAGTTTTATGCTTGTATAGCAGATCTCTCCAGGCAACTTCCAAGGCTTAACACCAGTTCTTTTACTTATGATCTCTTCATATGGATTAATCCTGCATTCATGACCAAAAAGACGAGTAGTCGTGTATAAATTTTGGTCTGCATATCACTCTCTCTCTCTCTCTCTCTCACACACACACACTACTGTTAAGAGTCATCTAATACAATGTTAATTCTGCCCCTTAGTGAGTGCAACATGAATACATTTGATGTGGAAAAGAACAAATAGCAATGAAGCAAGAAGACTTGGGAATCGAACCAAACTGGACCAACAATAAGGCCCGAGTAAAGTTGTCTAGCAAGCTCGAAGTTGCAGCCCTATAAACCAAGTGTAACTAGCAATAAAAGTGAGTTACAAAAACAATGAAAATAATCTACCTAGTATATATGTTATCTGATTCCAATAATTATGTTCAAATTATTTATGATGATAAATCTTTAGCAAATGAACTCTAGAACTTAAATCTCCAATAGCCCTAATAAAGTGAACTCTTCAGTGCTACCTTAATTGAGAAGAGTTTGCAGGCTGCAGCATAGATACGGTAGATACCTCCTTTCAAGCATTGGTTCCCTCTGGAAGCGTTATCAAGCGTGTGCTTGAATCATACACCAAGCTCGTTTGACAACTGAGAAAGAGTGCCAGGGTTAAAATAATGACAAACTTGATTTCGCCTCATTGGCCAACAATTAATAATCACTGGGAAGTAAAACATATCAAAAGGTACATAACTAGTGTAAACAGCCACACACTTACTTAGTGCACTTAATAGTGTTGGTTGAACCACCATTAGATATTGATAAAATGGTCCCAAAGAAAGAAGTGTTCTCAGTACCACAGTTCGGGCATGGACCCTAAAAGATTATTTGTTAGTACTGAATTACTTATCAAACATGCAGGGTTTATAAAACCTACAACTGATGTGTGCAAAGATCCTACCTTTAAGATCAAAAAGTCCTTCACAATAAAGTTTGTAAATGTTTGGGATAGCCACAATATGACGGGAATAGCAGCGAACCAGGTGAAGATAAAACTGAATGGCTCCGGAAGCTGTAGCTCAAGAACTCAGAAAATTTAATTAAATATGAATGAGCTGTATATATACTGAAGAAGTAATAATGAATTAATCACATGGCAAAGGAACAGATGCATCACGTGATAACGAACAAACTTTTCCTCACACAATCACTTTTACTTCGCTTACAGTTTGACATGTTTTAACATATGTTTTGTGAGAGAGAGGCAGAGTATTCACATTCCGAAATAGCACTAGCTTTTACAATTCTTATTTAGATAAATAACTGCCTTTTGCAAATCTTTAAAGCAACAAGCACCATTCAAATGTTATGTCAATTTGAATTATTCACCAATAATTCATTTAAGGGATGTTCATTCGTCAGAGGACAGAGATTGTATAAGATAGATTTATGCATTTAATCAAAAGTCGGATGTTTCAGGAGAATCTCTTCTCCAGCAAATTTTTGACACATAAACCCAACGATTCCATGAGTAATTTTATAGAGTGACTAAGCCCTCGATGATTCCATGAGTATATCAAATTGAATTGAAAACTTTTCAGGTCAACTAAAATCAACACTTGGTAAACTATGTATAAATCATATTTACTTCGCATATCTTGTTTTAACATGCAACAATGTCAATGTGCTAAAACCGTATTTTTCATTCTTGGGAACAGTTTCAAGTGTCTAAAATTTTATCGATGAAAATGGCCTAGGACTTTGAGAAATTGACAGCCAACTATAGGCTATAACCCATAACAATTTGTATCGCATCATCACTTCATAGAGTTAAAACAAAAAAGAAGAAGACACACATAACTACTCACCTCCAAGAGGTATGTGATCTCAAATCCGGTCAAGTCATCCAGGAAGAAAAATCTGTTAAAGCAGATATCATACAAACACTTAATATGCTGACTTTCAAATGTAACAGGAGATAGATTCACACACTGAAAGTTTGCCATCAATTGCATACAACTCTAAATGTTTATAAAAATCACTAATGGCAAAAAAAATTAAAAACAAAAGAGAAAAAGAAACAGTCTTACAAGACAAAGTGCAACTAATTATCACAATGTTTTATAATCACATCACAACTTAATTGAATGTAAACTAAAAAAATGTCGTAATGATTAGATTTTATACAAAAAAAGTAAGGGGGGGGGGGGAGACTAAATAATACTATTTACTCGGAGCCATTTCCAGTTGTAAGAGAAAAAAATAGCACAGAAATGAGAAACATAATTATAATCATCAAGCATACAGCAAAGGTGCTAGATGCTTTTTTCTTTTTCCTTATTTCTTGATAAGTAAGATAGATGCTTTTAACCTTCTGCTTTGGCAGATTTTTTGTTAATGGCATTGACAAAGTAAGCCAATCAATCTATCAATGGGAAACATAAAAGACACGATTCTGTAAAGTACACAATTTTTCTAAGCAATGAGGATGATCAATTTAAGAAGCTTAACTGTTACAAAATTCAATAGACTTGTGATTTTTGATGAGGGAAGTAGGATTGATTTGTTGGTAAAACTACAAGAGGAACCTTAGTTGAGGTAGTAAATACTTAAAACAAGATCATCAAAGAGAACAGTCTTAAGAGAAATAGACAGCAGAAATCTGAACTAATTCAAATTTTAATCCTTTTCATCTGATAAATTACACAGCAACTTACAATCCCAATGCGACCACAGCGGCAGGGACATTTAATAGGAACATTTTGAGATAGTCAACATATAGGTCACTATAAACCTACAAAACAAAATATTTATCAGAAAAAAATACACATGAAAATCAACAACTAAGTGATAAACCATGAGAAAAATCAACATTTTTTAAATACTTCAGAACTCAATATTGAACTGATTTCAAGCCAAAGTCAAGCTAATAAATTTGCAGAAAGTCTGGAACACAAAACACAAATTCACAGTCCTTAATCAGATAACTTTTCTGACATAGATACTGAAACTCCTATGACAATACTGCAAGTCTGCAATTGATCCTGATTACTGAACACCTCATTAACAAGAAAGAACAACTATATTTGACCATATGAACTGTATTCACAGTATCAGTATCATGGATGGTGGTAGACTATAGAAGTAAACTTGGGATGCTAACATTTTCTATAAGGAACTTGAGATGCTAACACAAGATTGAAATGTGTTACAAGCTTAGTATAGTATCTTGCAAAAGAGAATCGATGACAACCGAAAGTCACCATAATCCCTGAAATGTCCATTTCAGGTGCAGCTTATGTGTGGAGAAGACCAGCATCACAATTTGTTTCTACTACTACATACTGCTGATACGAAGATATGAAAAATTCCACACCTTTTCTAAAATCTAGAGACTTGTACCATAGGATTTGATGAAGTTATTTCTACAAGGAGACTAACTTGAAGCAAATGAAAGACATGAAGAGACAAGTGAGAGATTGTAATATCAGCCTCCATAATATTTGAAAAATGTAACAACGCCAGTAAATATCTTTGAAATAACTTCCTGAAACGATAAGTAAATGTAACCATCAGGATTGATATGAGACTGTAAAATATGCTTTGATAAAATAAAAGTCTTATATGTGCATAACTTAAACCAAAATTTATCAACAATAATCAGAATTTCAGATAACTGAATGCAGAAGCCGTACCTAGAGAAAAATAAACAAGTGAACATAAAGACTCAAAAGAAAGATGTAATATATGGCACACACCTTTCTACTTCGAAGACTGCATCGTGGTCCCTCAACCACAATATCACTTCCGTCCATCTAGAATCCAAAAAATATAAAAATAAATAAATTGTATTTATATGCAATAGGACATATACGTGGAACAGTAGAATTAGTAGCATAAGTTTATACTCCCTCTGTCCCACTTTGGATATCAAACTTTTCATTAGGGTCGTTCCAAAAATGATTGTCATAGTTAGGATTTCAAGACATTGTTAATTATATAGGTCCCACTTTAATCCACTTCACCTCTCCTCCATTGGAAGAGAAAGGTTAATGGACTCACTATCTTTGATTTTCAAGTTTTGACACGGAATAGAACTGAGAATAGACCCACTATTTTTGCAAATCTTAAACTATTTGTGATCTCAGTTCCACTTTAAGCATGAAAATAAAGATCATTTCAAACAAATTAGATGCATTTTATTAGTTGAAGAATGTACATATACACATAAAAGACTACAGACCTTTAATTGCAGCTTTAATTTGTCATACTCTTTATCTGTCATTATTGGATTACCAGATACATAAGCCATGGAAGCTTCCAGGAATTTCTGCTCATCAGAGCCTGCATTGTATATGAATCAATTTTATGAACAAATATAAATAACTGATAAAAGATTTCATCCAAAAGAAGGCAGAGGGGTCCAATATGTTGAAAGCATATACTTAGCATGACAACACTGCTTCCTTCCCACATTAGCTCTTCCTTGAGGTTATCAAATTCCTCATTTGACATAATAGCCTTTCCTTCGTAATAGAACGACTGTAGCAGAAACCAGAGAGGAAAACTTAATATTTATTATACTAACTATAAAAACTTAAAAATATTTATATACCATAAAAGGAAAAATCTAATAAAATGCACCATTATTTTTGTCAAGATCCATTCATATAAAACTCGCAGAAGTATGCAAGAAACTGAACTGGACGTGTTTGAGCAGAAATCTAAACAGTAAGGTGGAACTTTTGGTAAGGATTTTTTTTTCCCGATATATGAAATTAATAAATATCTTATCACAGTTTCCTCATGTAAAGTAAAACATCTGTTTGTCTGGCTCATATTTGTTTGGAATTGCTTTTTCACCATTTTTGGTCTGGGACTCTCGTGGTTCCAAAACAAGACAAACATATTCATTTTCTTTCCGATACTTTGGGAGAGAAGGAAACGAAATATTAACTACTTACCAATCATGCTCGGGTTTTGTGATTTGGATATTTTGGAACATAAACATATATATATATATATATATATATATATCTAATTAACAAAATACAACTGATTTTGAATTTTCCGCTCACCCTAATAAACGATTAGGACCCTCCAAAGTTTGAGATAAATCTCACCGTCCATTATATCCTCTTTAACTTCAAAGGAAAAAAAATTGCTCTCTCTCTCACTCTCAGATTCTCCTCCGTTCTTCCTCCTCCCGAGCTCGTCCTCTGCCTCCTCCATTATCTAGCGCCGGATAATCTCTCCTCCCTCTACCCCTTCGTACTTAGTGCCGGAGGCACGGGTAGTATGGCTAGTATATATATATAGGGGCATACTCCATAGCAAGCGTTTGCTATGAACACTATTTCAATAAACACATCTTACACTATTAATCCAGATATCCAATGACCTAAAAAGAATTTTTTTTTTGCTAGCCGCAGGAAAGAGTAGCGGCCAGATAATTTTTTTTTACCGGCCACATGAGGGAGTTGCGGTCAGAAAAAATGTCTAAAATACCCCACCTTAGTTAGATTTAAATAGTTTCAATGTATAAAATATTTGTATAAATAATTTCTTAAGTAATAAAAATTAACCTTATCAACTATATATAATGTATTCAATGTATATATTTGTATTAATAATTTCTTAAGTAATAAATTTTAATGTATTTATATTTTAATAATTATTCAATGTATTTTATTAAATAATAAATTATTTATAAAAAGACATTAAAAATTATTTATAAATTATTTTTTAAGAAATTTTTATTATTTATAGAAATAAATACATTATATATAGTTGATAATGTTAATTTTTATTACTTAAGAAATTATTTATACAAATATTTTATACATTGAAACTATTTAAATCTAACTAAAGTGGGAGTATTTTAGACATTTCTCCTAGCCGCTACTCTCTCCTGTGGCTAGCAAAAAAAATATTCTCTAGCCGCTTAATCCTTCCTGCAACTAGTAAAAAAATAATTCTTTTTGAGTCATTGGATATCTGGATTAACAGTGTAAAATGCGTTTGCTGGAATAGTGCTCATAGATCATTTCCCCATATATATATATATATATATAGGAATGATAACAGTTACCCAATGGGCCCTTCGCGCGTGTGTGCCCATGCATAATTATACCATATCAACGAAAGAGGAATATTATTGCAACTGTGCTTTAATACTTGTAATGCTTGTAGGAATTCCTGTTCCATCTCCCCTATTGACTTCTTCTTTTTCTCTATGCTGCAATAGGGCAATATCTTACTGTCATCAACCTCATCTTCCTGGACCTGACCTGCTCAGATAGACACGGGGGTTAGAAAATGCAACAAATGACTGGAACTATTATGATTTATGAACCAAAAAGAAATCAAAGATTCCACGAATGCAATTAAAGGATACAAGGTAAATATCCAGTTACGGTAAAACTTGAAGATTTTTTGGCTGCACTAATAAAAAGCACCTATTTGCCTAATTTCAAGGAAAAGAGCACATTTTTGCCCAAGTGCAAATCATAATCCCAAAGAGTCGATGCTTGTACTTAACAATAATTTGATTGTTGTTAAGTGCTGCTCCCCTCCCCTCCCCCCCCCCCCCCCCCCCCCCTCCCTCCCTCCCTCCCTCCCTCCCTCCCTCAAGTGTGATCTTAATTCCGTATTAAAAAATGAGTGAGCTTTTCAGTACCGTTATGATACCCAAATAACCCTTGATCAGATCATAGTTCCCTGCCATAGAGTTGGTACTGTTACCCCAGCAAAATTAATTGAGTCCATAATTAGTGCTGTATGAACATTTTATATTAACCATGCTTGGAGATACTTAAAATACAAATGGATTCATAAATCAAAAGGCTGACCTGGCTGATCAGTAGCGGCTTTAGGGGAAAGTATGATCAGTCTGCGCCGAGTGGACAACTCTCGACTGATAAATTGAATTGACTGAGCCTTTGAAGAATAAGACGGAGAAGAAGAAAGAGAAATAAAGGGTTTTCGAAAAGGGGCATTATAAAATCGAGGGGTTGTTATGGTAAACCCAAGTTTGGCGGCCATTTGTGATGGTGCCGGCGGCGGAGACGGCGGCGGTGGTGGTTGTGAAGGTGTGGTGGGCGAGGAGAGAGAAATGGGTGCATTTGTGAATTTGTTGGGAGGGTTTTAGATGCGACAGCGGAAAGAGATAAGGTAAATGGAGATGTGTGGAGGGAATTTGGGAGCGACTCTCTTTTGTTATTTTGTCTCTTTGTTATCGAGAAATTGAAATAAGTTGATTGTATTTCCCTCCTAAAAAAGCAGACATGTTATGTCATCACTTATTGCTGTCCAAGAATTTTGGAATGACATCTGGTTAAGAAGAGTCTGAAATAAAAATTGAGTTGAAGTTAAATTGTTAATGAATTAAGAAGTACGAGGGGGGTTAGGGCTCCTGGTGGTTAAACCATCCATCCATCCATCCATCCAATAAACACAGGCTACTCTCCGTTTTTAGTCTCGTATAAAATCAACTTACCACACGTGACCTCTCTTTTTATTTTGTGCGCAACTCTCTCTCTCTCTGGTAGCTGGTAGCTGGTAGCTGGTAGCTCCAACCTTCTCCTCATACTTGCTCTAAAAGGACTCGACTATAAAATCCCACAGCAGAGCATGCGCACTACTTCAATTAAATTTCATATATATTAAGAAGAACTCCTCAAACCAAAATAAATAAAATGGTGACCACCTCAGTAGCTTCTAGAGTCGAAAGTTTAGCCAGCAGCGGGATTCAATTAATCCCCAGAGAATACGTGAGGCCGAAAGATGAACTAACCAGCATCGGCAACATATTCGAAGAGGAGAAGAAAGATGAAGGTCCTCAAGTACCTACTATTGACTTAAAAGACATTGGTTCCGAGGACAAAGCGATTCTAGAAAAATGCCACCAAGAAATCAAGATGGCCGCCATCCAGTGGGGGGTGATGCACCTTGTCAACCATGGCATATCGGATCAACTCATGGACCGCGTCAGAGTTGCAGGACAAGCCTTTTTTGATGAACCCATTGGTGAAAAGGAGAAGTACTGCTAATGATCAAGCCACCGGAAAGATTCAAGGCTATGGAAGCAAGCTAGCCAACAATTCTTGTGGCAAACTTGAATGGGAGGACTATTTCTTCCACCTTGTCTTCCCCAAGGACAAGCGTGACATGTCCATTTGGCCCAAAACACCGGTTGACTACACGTAAGTCTTTTTAATTCTTTACTCGTTCATAAGCTAAATAATTTCTGATGACGGTATGTCCAAACTTTAGCTAGTTTATTACTTTAAAAAACAGATCTGAAAACCTTTAAATCTTGGTTGTTTGTACTAATTTTTTAACTGTGAAAGATTGGTTGGCTATAGTCGATGCTGAATATGGATTGGTCTAGTAATACTCTTAAAGTTCGTCCTAATTTTGGTATTTCTATTAATGCTTTACTTTAGAGTATTTAGCCGGTTAGCCCACCATGAACTTGTTACGATGCAGTCCGGCAACAAGTGAGTATGCTAAGGAGCTAAGAGGCCTAGCAACCAAGATCCTCTCTGTGCTCTCTCTAGGTTTGGGATTGGAAGAAGGACGGCTAGAAAAAGAAGTAGGTGGAATGGAAGAGCTAATAGTTCAACTCAAGATCAATTACTACCCCAAGTGTCCTCAACCAGAACTAGCTCTTGGTGTTGAAGCTCACACTGATGTAAGTGCACTCACTTTCATACTCCATAACATGGTGCCCGGCCTGCAGCTCTTCTACCAAGGTAAGTGGGTGACCGCGAAATGTTTTCCAAACTCCATTATCATGCACATCGGAGACACCATTGAGATTCTAAGCAATGGTAAGTATAAAAGCATTCTTCACAGGGGAGTTGTGAACAAGGAAAAGGTAAGGATTTCTTGGGCTGTTTTCTGTGAGCCTCCTAAGGAGAAGATCATCCTAAAGCCGCTGCCGGAGACTGTGACTGAGGCTGTGCCACCACTCTTCCCTCCTCGCACCTTTGCTCAGCATATGGAGCATAAGCTGTTCAAGAAGAGCCAGGAGGCTACCGACACAAAAAATTGTCAGCCACAGGAACAGGGGACTAATCCTCCTAAAACTAGAACTTCTCACCCACAAGAACAGGGAACTAATCCTCCTGAAAAAAGAATTTCTCAGCAACAGGAACAGGGAAATAATCCTCCTAAAAGTGGTTAATTTCCCAATCTCTAGAACAAGAAAGCCGCCAGCATCGCCTTTTAATCTTCCTACCTAGTTATCTTGGTGTTGTGTTCGACATTTTAGTCATAACAGGTAAAATGTTGGTCACAATATGGATTACTTTCCAGTCTCTGGGGCCATATGTTTTGCTTAATTTATTCAATAAATTTTGTTGCATTGTATTTTATAATATGTTGATTATGGAAATTGTGGTTAGTTCAATTCATCTGCTATGTGTTATAGAAATTTTAGTGTAGAACAATTTCTAATTTTGCTATAATTGGAATACCCACTGTATTGGGTTTATTAGAAAATTAGCATAAAAGAAAAAGAAAAAGAAAACCAACAAAGAAAAAAACAGCTGCATATTCTGTTATCAAGAAAAGACAAGTATAGCAGAACCCAAACGAAAGAAACAGGACGGCTTTCATCCTAATAGAGTTCTGCCCATTGATTCAATTATCTATACATAGTCTGGTTCGAGCTCAACATGTTACAATCGTTACACAATCAAAGTGACATGAAACAATAATTCCATGTACAACAACAAGAACTCCTTGATTACGGAATAACATAAATATGATGATATCGGCTTACATTTATGAAGATTGTATTGGTAATGCATAATCACTTGATATGTTTGAAGCAGAGACATCATTTTCTTCATTCAAGCTTCACCTCTGACAGCAAAGGCTTATTTGAAAAGAATGCGTCTAAGTTGCCCATAGCTACGCCTACCATTGCTGTAAATGATTCGGGGGTAATAACAGCTTTGTGAGGAGACAGAACAACATTGTCCAATGCAAGTAGCTCTTCTGGCACATTAGGTTCCTTCTCAAACACATCGAGACCAGCTCCTCCAATCTCACCTCGCACCAAAAGTTGTACTAATTCCTTCTCGTCGATGAGAGCCCCACGCCCAACATTAACGATAACACCCTTCTTTCCCAGGGCAGTCATGACATCCTTGTTAATCAAGTGGTGCGTTTCATTTGTTAATGCACAACAAACAATGAGAGCATCGCTATTGCTTGCAAGGTCATAAGCAGTCGTGTAATAAGGGAAGGAAACATGTGCCTTCTTCTTCCTAGAGTTGTACGCGATGATGCAGCCAAATGCCTCGAGCCTTTTAGCAATCTCAGAGCCAATACTTCCTAGCCCCACGATCCCAATACGTTTCCCACCTAACTGCAGTATTTAACAATATAACTGTTTAAGAGTGGAATCGTAAATTAAGCTCAAAACCTGCTTAGTAAAATGATGCATCATCAGCGTATCAAGAAATAATTTGCAACGGTGTTAAAATTCTAACAAAACAGAAAGATCATTGGCATTGACTTCTCTTATTTGAGTTTTGTGCATCTAGAAGTAGTAAAGTTGCTAACAATCCATAATAAATTGATGAAATTCTAATCATGTGTTATTGAAATGGCTAAAAACTACCCCCCTCTCTCAAAAAATAAGTTCCGAAACTCCGCTAATGTTATCTACTTGGATAAACTTTGATTTAATTTCTTTCTTAATCCTATGTAACTTAACTAAAAGCATGGCTGGATCCAACCATAGCACATTACTTTTCATCACTAATATTTCATTTTCATAAGCTTATTTCTTGATTCTAACATTCTTGATGAACAATTTGGTCAAAGCACTAAAAACAGTAATACTTTTTATCATAAATTAATATTGAGAATTGAGACCAACGACTACACACCCTAGGTAAAATACTACTTACCATCATCACCATACAAACATCTAACATCCAAAAGAAAAATATGTATTCACCATAAAAAACAAGGGTGTCCTGGAAAAGAGTACCATTTTCGATGAAAATTACCGTCTCAATGTCGAGCAATTTTGTTCACTGAAAATAATACTACTTACAATATTATTACAGGGAAGCTTTTAAATCATTAAACTTTACAGAAGTTAATTATTGCAACATTTTACTAATTTCATAGGAAAGTACACTAGTTAGCAGCCGGAAGAAAATACTCTCTCCGTTCTAAAAAAGTAGAGATACATTTATGAAAAGACCACTTTTAAAGATAGTTTTATGCTCTCAAATATAATCTTAGTATAGTTAAGAATTTAACTATGATATTTTGATTTTGAAACTAGTAGTAAATAACTGTAAACGGAGTACAAGATTGACCTTGGAAGCAAGGGTGTACTCTCTCTTCACAGGCCACAATCCAGCCCGAACGAATCGGTCTGCTAAGGAGAGCCGGTGGAGAACGTCGATCAGTAGCCCGACGGCATAGTCGGCGGCATCCTCGCTGAATGCATCGCCGGCGTTGGTGACTTTAATGCCGCGGCGGCAACACTCAGCGAGGTCGATGTGATTGATGCCAATGCTGGTGCCCACCACACATTCGACTGACGGGAGCTGCTCTAAGGTTTCGGAGCTGACGGGGGATATGCCTACACAGAGCAGGACCCGGGCGGAGGCGGATAGGGTGGGAAAGGATGGGTCGGATGGTTCGAGGAGGCGGAAACGGGTTTGGACCCAAGGGTTAAAAGAGAGATCGGTGTATTCTGGGTTGCGATGAATTAGAACCAAAGGAAGTTCATCTTTACTGTTGTTTGGATTATAAGAGGATTGATCTTCTTGGGAGGAGGCCATTGGGGAGAGTAAATTTTAACAGCTAGCATTTGTGGATATTTGGTCGGTCGGATCATCGGTAGTATATATAAACATGTATTCGTACAGCCTGGACAACAAATGATGATAAAATACAAACAAATGATCGATGATGTATAAACAAATGATTTGTTTGCTAAAATACAGCTTTATTTTAACGTTCACCCTGAGTTTTTAAATATTCCCCCGATAGCATACAAGATATGGATGAGAAATTGTTGATTTCATTCTAGGTCGCACCAGAAATTGGACTAATTCCATTCGTTAATGCACAACAAACAATGAGAGCATCACTGTTGTTTGCGTAATACGGAAACCAAACATGTGCCTTCTTCTCCCTCCCTTGAGTTGTAGGCGATGATGCAGCCAAACGGTTGGAGCCCCCTAATTGCAAGATGAAGAATGTCACTGTTTTAGGCTTACTATTATCACCACAAGCCACCACCACTCAAGACAAAGTTTAAAAACTTGATTTAGAGTTGATACACCAAAATTGTGCGGACATTGTGTCCCAATATACTACTTTAAATAAAAAGATTACTCTTTTTGTGGAAATTGTTTTGCAAGTGAAATTCTTTTTGTGGAGAAGAATAAGTAATTGTTGGGATTATTCGGCTCATATATGCTCATGTGAAGCACCATATTCATCCTTATAGCATATATGTACTCAATCGTTTTCCTTGTGTTTCGACACACAAGACTTTACTAATTACTATCACGCGGTAGTTCAATAAACACTAAAGAATCACTGCAGTAACAACTAACAATGTAACTCACAAGTCGCAAGCTAATGGGAACCAATGCTCTTCTTGCAAGTTCCTAATGCATGACAACAGACTGAGTTCAAGTAAATTACGAAACTTTACTTTGAAAAGATCATAAATTTATTTGGAAAATTTTCAAATTTTAAAATTAAAGAAGCTAAATTACCTGGTATATTGCAATTTTTAACAAAATTCAGAATAATCTTATCAATATAATATATAATGGTAGTAAAAAAGGAGTTCCTGTCGTATGGTACTTGGCTCGGCGTTAACTCTTGCTTTTCGATTCTTGGGTGTGTAAGTGTGGTGTGTGGAAATTAGCAACAAAAAAAAAGGAGTTCCCACGTTCGCTCTCAAGAAATCGAACATCCACTCTAATATTTTTAAACTTCTTCTATTAATATTAAAAAATAATAATAAATTTACTAATTTTCTTCCTTTCTTATTATCTTTCCATCTTATGTAGAGTCCAAAATCGTTAAAAAATCTACCAACTATAAAATAGTGCATATAAATATTAATAACGATTAATATTATAAATATAGATCATTATATATTTTTTTATCTCTTCCCTTTTATTCTCTATTTTATTAAATAGTATCCTTTCATTGTACAATACTATGTTTCCCTTTTCATTTGAGATCAATTAGTAGTAAGTCTTTAATTATTTAAAGAAAGTTCTTGCTAGCATTTTAATTCTATGTTATATATCATTTGCAAATATATATATATATATCATAAGGTGGTAAAAACCATTAGAATGTATTCATTTTTTATACATAATTATTCATAAAAATCTTGTAATCCCTAGAATTAATATCTTTATATAAGGATTAGAACAAGTCGTAATAAGTATTTATTGATATATAACTCTTCAAGCATATAAGATAATATTCTGCAGCACTTGTCCAATAATAAATATCTTAATTTGACTTTAATGATCAAATACACCATTTTAAAAACTATTAATTAAAAATATATACATAGATTTTTTAAATCACAAAACTTGACATTAATATTAAAAAAAATCGAAGTTTATTATGATCATAGTGTATATCTTGACTTTTTTAAGATTTATTAAGTTAAAAATAGTTAATTAGAGCAACTCTAGGAGGTCGAAGATGCGAAAATCCTAGACTATATTTAGTCTAAGATGCAGATTTTGCTCCAGCAGATGGACTAAATATAGTCAAACTATTTTTTCCGGTGAACCAAACCAACCAAATCAAAGAACCAAAATCTCGTGGACTATAATTTTAATATATTTAAATGGGAGAGAGACAGAAGAAAAAGAAAAAGAAGAAAGAGATGAAGGGATGTTGAAGAAGGAGATGAAGGAGATGACGAAGAAGAAGATACTGAAGATTGAAGAAGACGAAGGGAGCAGGATGTTGCAACGGATCGAAACTGATCAGAACGATAATAATAAAAATTGATTAGAACAGTAATAAAAACGGTTAGAAATTGAAAATGTTAATTGGAAAATCTATAAATATATACAATAATTCAATACATTTTACCATCTCTCAATCAACTACTTGAATGGAAGACTGAAGTTGAGATGAGTGAATATGAGAGACTAGATGTGCCTTATATTTATAGATATTATTTGTTCTTTAAAATATAGCCGTTGGAATATGGTCGTTGGAGTTTTTTTGAATTCATTGATTATTTTAATCTTTTTATATTATAGTCCACGGGATAGTCCACAGGATAGTCCATCTGCTGGAAGAATTGAAGACTAAAGAACATTTATTGATGTCATATGAACTAAATATAGTCCAGTAGATAGTCCATCTGCTGGAGATGCTCTTAGACCCAGGCCAGACCACCGGTTGGATCGGTAAAAATCAGAACTGGTCCACACTTCGGTCCGGTTTGGACCAATTAACCAGTTTAGACCAATACTCGGTCAGACTCGACAACCCGACGGTTGAACCGGTCGACCCAGTGAACCTGTAACTGGGTCATCGATTTTACCGATTCCCTTATATATATATATATATATATTAGTTTAAGCCTTTGATTGAATGTATCCTAGAGATGTTTTATTTATATTCATTTGTTTTTGATTTTATCACTCTTGAGTTTTGAGTTATAATCATGATTTAATATCTTTCTTTTCATATAGATTTTATATTTATTTGAATTGTATAAAGTAAACATTGTACAAATATGTTTAGTTTTATTGTAGATAAATTCATTAATTTTACATGCATATTTACTAAATATTATATATATAATATATAATAATAATTAATATATTTAATTATTTATTATTTATTACATATTAATGACGTCACTAGATCAATAACGGTTCGATCACTGTTTGGACCAGTGACCCATCCTCCAGGTACCTTTTCCGGTTCGATAACGGGTCTGGGTGTGAAAACAATGATAACATATGAGAGAAAAGAAAATAATGGTATGCATGAGCTACGCCTGACCAAGACTACTTAATAAAAACGTAATTTTACCCCTTAGGGATAAAACATTTATTTTAGAGTTTTATATATATAAAAAAGCAATTACAAATTTTAGAGAAAACTACGTCGTTTCATTAAAATTATTAAATAGCATTTGCTAGCTTGACTAAGTGCACGTCTTAAATTTTATTTTCCCATAGTGTATATATGGAATATATATATATAATAAAAAAATGTGCACAAGTATATTAAATTTTTTATTTTTCAAAAAATTTCATAAATTTAACAAAATTTCAAGTAAATATCAATAATAATAGCTGGCTTATCGATGAAATATTCTATCCAAAATATATTAAAAAGTCATATTAACTTGTTAGTGTAATTTACTTAATTATATATTGAATTTAATTTACTTGTATTTTTATATAAATATCATGTATTTTAAAAATCAAGTTGAATAAAAAAGTTGTATAAATAATAAATAATAAAATTTTATTTTGTTGTAAAATGTTAAATTTCATTATTTTCATTTATTAATAGTTATTTTTTTAATAAAAATTTATATTAAAATAGTGTATGTCTTGCACCAGAATTAGACTAAGTATATCATAATAGGAGTAATTAACATTTAAAATGATAGATAGTTGAGTGTAAAGAAGTCCAGTAAAACCCCAATAATTGGCGTAGTGGTTCAAGGTCGTCCTGGGATGAGCCGTAAATCCGGACATCCTAGGATCGACTCCCACTTGCAATAATTGTGAAATGCAAAAATGTTGAAATGGGGTCATGGACCGCCAACGCAAACTGGTTAAAGAAAGGCTGGTCCACATTAAAAAAGTCCAGTAATATTAGGCTGAAATGGCAAATATGGTGAATACGAAATTGTCCTTGGAAGCGAGAGGTTAGTCTCCCTTCACAGACCACATTCCGGCCCGAACGAAACGATCTGCGGAGGAGATACGATAGAGAACGTCGAATAAAATTTTGTTGATTGGCATAATCATGACCATTGGTGTTACTATTGATGAAATCTTGATGGAGAATTTTTAAATTGAAGAAAATATCAGACATTATGATATATTTGACTTTTCTAATGGATTGTTCATTCTGCCGAAGTTATTTGTTGAAAATTTATGTTGTCTAACATTTTTTAAATATCTGATTTATCACCGTTGAATGCTAAAAATAACGTATTTTTCTTTATCTTAGTCATGATATTATTTATTGGGCTATTTTAGCTCACTATTTTTTTTCATAATTGATCATTTCAGAAAATAAGAATGTAGCTAAGGCTAGCGAGAAAAAAACGGAATGAAATGATAGTCCGAGTTAGTAGTTATAGTAGTCATCACCATGTTGTAAAATAGTTTGACAATAATTGTAGTGAACACTTAGTGTGTGATGTTGTATTATACACGATATTGTAATAATTATAATTAGAAAAATTTATGTATGTTATTTGTATTTAAGGCGACTCAAATTGGGTTTTGTAGGCCCAAATTTGGGGGGCGTCACATAAACTATCTAACTGCATACAATGTCGATCCCAAAATCATTTTTCAGCCGAAATTATACTAAAATACTCCGTTTTTCACCAACTCATTTGATTTTATATGGTTTTATCGTATTCAGATACAGTTGATTTCATTAAACAATAAAACTACTAATTTAGGGAATTATTTTTATAATAACTAATTTAAAGGTTTAGTAATATAAAAAAAAAGCTAAAAACTAAAAAAAATACCATTATAACCGCCGCCCTTTATCAACACCACAGTCCGCCACTGTAGCACCACCACTACCACCAACATCACCAACACATTACCATCATCAACTCCTCCATTTCTTTCCTAAACTCCAATTTTATCTCAAATTTCACAATCACAACACAACCTTCAAAAATTTTACCTTTAAATAGATAGATCGGAGCACAAAATTAAAAGCAAAGTGGGTATCAACAAAATAAAAAAAATTGAACCAAACTCTTTCATCTTCTCCCGTAGTCAAAATTAAACCCAAATTCAGATGATTTTATTTTTTTGCAATGTGAAAATTTTGGATGATGGTGAGAATTGAAAGGGTTTTCATGGAATGTGAAGAAGAAGAAATTAGGACTCGGTGAAAGATGAAGATCATTTTACCCCCTCAGTTCATAAGGTGCATTCTAGATGAAAAATATGATTAATTTGGTGGCTGTCATGATTGAATCGGAGCGATGCGAATCTTTTCGTCATTGCAAATGGGTCTTTTAACGAAATCCTCCATAAGTACAAAATCGATTTTGTGGTTCATGATTTTCTCCCTTACGCGACTCTGATGGAGTTGCGAATGATGTTTAAGATTTAATCAAATCAATCAGTAAATTTAGTATATGATTTGGATTATAATCAATATGTGATTTTAAATTTGAATTTGGCGTCGAGAAAGGAGGTTGGAGTTACCCATGTGAATGAACAAAGTTTGGAATTACTATGCAAAAATTAGGAAGCAAATGATTTAACTATATACGATCTTAATTAGTATTTTTTGTTTTTTTTAATTTGTCTTTTTTGTTAAATATTATTTGGTATAATTTTTAATTTTATATTTTTAAAGTCAACGTTATTTGGGATGAATTGTACTTAAAAGTATTTTAATTTGAGTAATTGTATTTAGAAGTATTTTAATTTGAGGTTAATTATATTTAGAAATATTTTAATTATTTTATAAAGTCAAACCGTACCTGAATACTGGTCAAACCATATAAAACCATACTGATCTGTCGGGTATTCAGGTCAATTTTCGATGGAAAATGATTTTGGGGTCGACATTGTATGCAATTAGATAGTTTATGTAGGCTATTTGCAAGCCTAATTATTTCGGAGGTCGAATTCTGAATTTGATAATACTTGATGCAGGATCGTTCTTTAGATTTTGGTGGGCCATGACAAAAAAAGAAAACTAGACCCTTTTCGAAACATTGTATTCACAAAAAAATATATAAAAATAAATAAATAAAAAGCATAAGTTGTATATAAAAAAAATGTCTTTTCGGAGCTTAAAATATAATAGTTCGACTACAGCAAAATATATTTAAACTTTGACTACAGCAAAATATATGAGAAGTTCGATTACAACAAAATATATGAGAATACATTCATTGAAAGATATTTCTTCGAGTATTCCTAGAGTCAAAATCTTCAATTAAATGTTCAAAATCCTATATATATATATATATATATATATATATATATATTGGTCCGGATCTTAAGCTCACCCAACTAAAAGCTCACCCAAACTCACCCCCTTTAGCAACGGACCGGGCGACGGTTTGGTCCGTCGTTATATATACAACCGTCGTCTTAGCTTTTAGCGACAGACAACATATAGCGACAGACAATGTAAGACCCCAATTTTTATGAATAAAGATTTAATTTTCTTTATATATTATTTCGAAATAGTAAGGTGTTGATTTGATAAATGTGAAAAGTTATGGGTGAAATGTGCAAATATTTCAAAATAAGCAAGTGGTTATAAAATATTCATTGTTATCGGGAAATATTCGTTTGATCGTGGAATATTTTTATTGTCGGGGAATATTCGTACGACGGCGCAGCTATTTGTGGGCCCCACAACGGAATAATATCGGATATAGAAAGCGACAGAAATAACCTTTTTATAAATAACGGTAAAACTGTTACGGTTTAACTGTTGAAATACCCGGTGATAAAAATACAGTAATACACGTTGTTGCACAGCAACACACGGTATTGCACAGTATTTTGAATTATTGATTCTTACGTGAGAAGTCACTTACTCAATAATTGTTACAGTAATTACTGTTCAATATTTTATATTATTGATTCAATAATTGCATGATATTTTATTGGTTCAATAATTGCTACGTTGATATTTTATATCAATAATTACTACGTTGCTATTTTATATGATTGATTCAATAATAGCTACCGTTGATATTTTGTATTATTGATTCAATAATTGTCACTGCACAGTATTTCACATTATCAACTCAATAATTCATATTATTTGAATAATATTATTAGATAGCATTATTGACAATGTCTAAGGAAGTTCTGTCTAGGAGGGGTTATTTAATTGCGCGCCAGTAAGGAGAAATTCTTATCGGAAGGCCCCCTCTTTCTTGGGAATGACCTAGTTGTCAATATTGTAGTTCTGTGATATTATTTGTGAATAATTAATTATTGATTTATATGATAAAAAAATATTTATTTTGTGGATATAAAAGAAGAAATTAGTGCTAAGATGTTTTTATCAGTATTTTGTTGTGGAAAATCACCCATTTGGGGATTTCGGCCATTTTCGATTGGGAATTTGGAAAAACTTCCTTTTACAAAGTTGTAGAGAATTAAATTTTCTATGAAAAAGACATATCATTTGTATTTTTCTGATAAAAGGGCTATTTATTATGAATTATTGAAATTTCAAAAATAAATATTTTTTTAAAAAATAAAATGGTGGGCCCCACTTTTGTCATTGCTTGAAAAATTCTGATCTTTTTTGGTGGGCGTATGAAAGCCGCCGGTAGCAGAAAGTCTACTTTGGCATCCTAAGCTTTTTCTATAAATAGAGTGCTTAGGTTAGAATTGAAAATCACACCAGAATCACAAGTTTTCTCTCTCTATAATATCGAGCGTATTTTTATGAGTATTTAGATACTTTGAGTATTACTATTCAGTGCAAATTTTTTTCGGTATTATATCCGATATTCCAGCCAGAAGTACTATTCTTTTGAGGTAAGAGCTGTTATTTTCTTTCATAAATGATGTTATTCTTTTCAATATAATTATACCAAAATATTGGCATGGATTGTATTATGAAATTCTTACTTTTTTCGTCGAGGTTACTATTCACGTATACGGCACTATTCACGGAAAAATTAAATTTTCTTCTATTTGTCCAAGTTGCTTGTTAAGGTTTCTATTTTTGATTGGATCTAAGTTTTGAGCTTTATTCTTGAATTTTGCTCCACAATTGATTATTACGAAGTATTTTTGAATTGGATAAACTAAAATACGAATCCTTAATCTTTGTCCTTTATCTCACTGGATTCGTTCTTTAAAATATTTTTCATCATTCTCAGTCCTAAAAGGTGATATAACTGAATATCTTTAGCCTATAGAGCAAAGATGAATGATTATCTGATGAATATCTTTGGCCGTAGTGCAAAGATGGACAGGTGTTGAGATGAACATGACCACTGATGACACAAATGAATATCTTTGGCCCGTAGTGCAAAGATGAATATTTGATTTGAGATGTATATTGATTGATGTTACAGGGATAAAATATTGATGATGGACTTTTAAATCATAGAAGATAGTAGACTTCATTCTCTACTTTAACTCTTCTAATGAATGGTTATTTTCGCTGCGAATATTGATCTAAAACTTGTTGTCAATAATATTTTATTCGAATTGTTGAAGACTAATGATAATTTATTTTTCATTATCTTAGTCATAATATTCTTTACTGGGCTGGTTGAGTTCACCCTTTTCATCTATTGTTCTCTTCAGGAAATGAGAATTTCGCAAGAACTAGTCGGGGGACAGAGTGATGGTCCGAGTTAGAGCAGTAGTAGTCCTCACTATTTTTAATAAATAGTGTGATAATAATTGTAATGAGGACTTAGTTTGAATGTTAATATTTTTTACATATTTGTATTGGCACTCACAGTTGTGTGGTGGTATTTTGCACGACCGTGTGATATAAAAGATTCTATTTAAATTCTGTACCATGTATTTGGCGACTCAGAATGGGTTGGGTTGACTGGACCTACTGGGGGCGTCACAGACAACATATAAACGACGTTTGTATATATAGCGACAGACGAACCGTCGCCCGGTCCGTCACTAAAGGGGGTGAGTTGGGTGAGTTCTTAGTTGAGTAAGCCTAATATCCTATCGCGTGTATATATATATATATAAATTTGGGGCCCTTTTGATCGGGGTTCAGGGAGGTTGACCCTTCAGCCCGTGCTCAGGAACAGTTCTGAGTTGATGTAATAAATATGTTTTAGCTCTTACAGTTGCTTGCTTGCATGTATACATATATATATATATATATATATATATATATATATATATATATATATATATCCTCTTAGGTTCTTGGCAGATAGTAGAGGATTGCTATGTTGGTAAATATATATGTAAAAGAAGATGATATTTATATGAGAAAGAGATAAAAATATACTGCGTAATTGAATGTAACTTGGTTAAAGAACGGTGTGGTGTTAATGGAGTTTCGGGTTCTTCGATTTGTGTAGATTTTTTTAAGAGTAATAGATTGGAAGCTTGACTATTGTATCCTAGAGGTTATATGTGAGGACTGGCTACACCGAATTGAGTATATATATATATATTAGAAAAATAGATCATGCGATCTCTCAGTAAAGCTTCTAAATTTTCAGTTCAATAATATTCCATAAATAAGTGAATAGACAAAGACAGTTTATATAAACACACGTAAAACGTGAAACTAGTATAATGATTGTGTGTTGTACATTTAGCCAACATGCATGCTACCACTTAATTATATTGAATTTATGTAAGACTGCAAATGAGAGCATTTTCTTTAGTATTTTGGATATCATTATGCTCAATGAAGAAAGTATTAGAAGTTATGGTTTAGGAGGAGTCTCAGCTCTCCTGGCTTGGGAGCTTAACAGAGATTGGGCTGCTAACCGTGTGATGAGCTGAAGTCCATTTCAAATATCCTTGAACAAACAGAGAGTTCACAACCGAAGATGATCGGCTAAATGTCACTTGATATGTTAATTGTTGGTTCATCTCTATGAAGTCAATTCTCTCCGGCTTGACACTCACGACGACACCAACTGGTGGTATAATTTCGATTTTGTACCATGAATTTGCCTCTCCAACATTAGTCACCGTTCTTGTGTATGCCTGATCCCCAGACCCAAGTATGATCGAAAAGGAAGGGTAGTTTAGTTGTGCTTGTGGTATGCTCGACTCATTCAGGCAACTAATTTTGCGTTGTGCAACAATTCCAACCTGCTCATCTGTGTAACCCAAACCACATAAGTAAGGTATGTAATCATCCCGATGAATGTCATAAACAAGTCCAGGATCATTGGCTCTTGAAGGGTTAACATGGCCTGCACCAATGGCAAAGATGTCAGCCGGCACCAAATTTTCATCCACAAATGGCTTATTATCCAGGTTTAGCAAATCAGCAGTAGTCATGATCGCGGACTTAATTGCAGCTGGTGACCAGTTAGGATGTGCGCTTTTGAGCAGCGCTGCGACTCCACTAAGATGAGGACATGACATTGATGTGCCAGACTGAACATTGAATGTGAGTCTTGCGTTAGGGTCATGATCAACAGAGAATGGCCATGCTGCTAGAATGTTCACCCCAGGTCCAATTATGTCTGGTTTTAAAATTCCCGGGTTTTGTATGCTAGGACCTCTTGATGAAAAGGAAGCAACCACAGGAGCGAGAGGGTCTCCAATGGAAGTTCCTTTAAACAAGATTGCTGCCGTAGGTTCTGCTGTTGAATTTATGAATGCTTTTATTTTCAGCCTTGCGACATAGCTAATGTTAATGCCAAAATCTCGTCATGCACCTCAATCACGAAAAGCACGCCTAATCCTGCGCAATGAACACGTCAGCACCGGATCTCGACGGCTTTGGGCCGCCGGAAATCGCTCCGGTGTGAGAATAAGTACAGGCCGGATAAAAAATTAACAATGGAGGTTATGTGTTCTAGCGTCTGGAGAGAAAAAATATTACCTCCCTTGTATAGTGCCCTGTACCCATATATCATCTTACCACCTTGCATGTCACCTCCCCGCTGATGTCATCAGATTTCATGCAGGCTTTTTCAGACTCTTGCTCCCCACTAAGCTAATATTATGTCAAATCCTCATTAATGAAGACGGCTGGACCAAGCAGTCAACTGCCTACTAATTACATAGATTACAGCTAATCCATATTAGCTAAGTTATTGGGCCTACAAGCTGCCACCTGTCCTCCTTATAAATAATCAGCCCAAGCTTTGTCTGAGTCACCAATTGAATGGTAACCCATCACTCCAAATATTAAAATGAATCTGATCCGAAAGGTCCAAAACGAGTCTAAACCGACCGGCCCAAATAATCACGGCCCAACAGCTAACATGTGTTGCAGGGAGAACATGAGCTTCCGCGATAGTGGTGGATCCATCGTTTTTGAAGGATTTTATACGTATGCTATTCATATATATACACATGATAGGAGGATCAAAGACATACCCTTGAAGCGTGGATGAACTTTTGATGCGGAAAACCTCCTGTTACTGAAGCCCAACGGACGTCTCCGAACTACGATCGAGAACGAAATTATATTTCACAGTTCGTAACAATTGGGTTTGGTCTGTGATGGGAGCACTCTGTATTGGCCAACTGAATAATGAATCGTATGTTAATTGATTGATCGAATATCGGTATTTAATACGTACGGGAGTGGTTGAACCACTTCCCCACGTCCTCACGATCTTACACGTTAAGTCGTGTGGGAGGTTAGTTAACAAATCCATTGGGTCGGACCCTCCATGGGTGACCCATTTGGATACCCAAAATCCAACATCTCCCACTCGCCCATGGCGGGGACGATATAATCCTCATATCTGCCAAAATCTGCTCGAACCAAAACATGTAAACCTCTAACTGCCGAACCGTGCGACCGCTGAGTTCACCTGAAAATGCGGGAGCTCTACATCAAACCCGTTAAGGCCAACATAGAGACATCTACCCTTTTTAAGAAAAACGGTACGGGAGCTTTCACGTCAAACTTAATTAGTTCACGTAGAAGCTACAATCCATAAACTCAGAGTATCCCAGACACATTTGAATTTTCACTAGGTTAAGTATCTCTAATCCCTTAGAGGCCTCACTTAACCACCTTTGGGCCCAAGTCCATTTCGTATCTCACTTATTACTATATCGCTATCAAAGCGCTATAGTTGTCGACAATAAGTGCAGAACGAGGTGAAATCAAATTGTCTTCCCTTTGCCCTAATACTACTAAAAAATGAATCAACTGCTTTCCCAGAATCGGTCCTTATAGTCTCATCAATCCTGACCTTAGGAATCGAAACCAAAGTAGCAACATTAATTCATGTCTTTGCAGTATAGTCAAAGATCACAAAGAGCACTTTATGTAGAAACAAAAACTTGTCCTACAGGACTCACACGGTGAGGAAACAGGGATTCATTCTCTCACCTCCCTTACGTGGTCGCTAAACACATGTAACTCGCTCACAACATGCTATTCTATAGCTTTGTTGTGCGGACCTTTAAACATTTCAAATTGCTCGCTTATCTAAGCGCCACATTTGAAACTTCGCGACCGGTTATCATGTCACGGCAGACAATCTCATCTACATGAGTATATGTCCAATGGTCATGCCGTACGGATCTTAGCTCAGTCGCTTCAGAAGCGCCTAACTCGAATTTTCAGGTTGCTCGCTTTCTAAGCGCCAAACCTGAAATTTCGTATCCGGCTATCAGTACAGGTTAATATAGATGGTGGGACATACTATATTCAGTTAATCCAAGTTAACCTCATCTTGGCTCATGCCAAGGCGACATCATGTCCATTTTGCTAGCTACTAAGCGCCAATTGATTGCTATCTAAAACATCAACAGCTTGCTACTCAAAGCGCCAAACTATGAACTATCTCAACCTTGCTCGCTTTTCAAAGCGCCAAGGGTGATTGCTCTTGTGAGTGAGCCAATCAACCTGTTGACATATATTTAGTGTGTGCATATCCAATATGCATAATATAATGTGTGAACATCTAAAATTTATCATATGCGCTAAAAGGACACAATCATAAGTCGAAACAAATGAAACTCGCATAGATGACAAATAATCTCGAAATAATAATGAACATCTCTAATACAAGCCAAGTAATGAGTGATTACAAAGATATAAGAAAGTACATCAAACCCTACGAAGCCCTAATGAACTAACATGCTTACAAAAAGCATCTTTAGGAATCGGCTTCGTCAAAGGATCAGCTACCATAAGTCCAGTAGGCATGTATTTTAATATCACTTCATTATTTGCTATGTTCTCTCTGATAAAGTTCATCCTCAAGTCAATGTGCTTCGTCCTGCCGTGATACTTGGGGTCCTTAGTGTAATCTAAGGCCGTCGTGCTATCACAGAAAACAGTCACAGGATCCGAAGCATGAGAGACGACTCCAAGGTCCTCGAAAAATCTCCTCAGCCACATGGCTTCCTGAACAGCTGACGTACAAGCTACAAACTCCGACTCCATCGTAGAAAGAGCAACGCAAGTCTGTTTCTTGCTACACCAAGTAATGGCACCACCATGTAGCAAGAATGCATATGCTGAGGTTGACTTGCGCATCCCCTGGTTACCTCCCCAACTGGCATCGGAGTAACCAATCAAGCGCAGGTCTGGTCCTCCATAGCACAACATGTAGTCCAAAGTACCTTTCAAATATCGCAAGATCCTCTTGATTGCCTTCCAATGAGCAATCCCAGGGTTTGACTGATACCGACCGAGATAACCGACTGCATATGCTATATCAGGCCGAGTACACACAACTGCATACATTAGCTTTCCTATAGCATTGGCATACGGATAATGGGACATCTTTTTAATTTATTCGGGAAAAGTGGGGCATTGTTCGGGTCCAATAGTGTCGCTTTTAGCGATAGGAGTGTCTATGGGTTTGCAGTTGTTCATTTGGAATTGCTCGAGAACCTTCTTAAGGTAAGTCTCTTGAGACAAACCAAGAAGCTTTCTTGAGCGATCTCTATAGATCTTAACTCCAAGAACGTAAGCTGCTTCCCCCATGTCCTTCATCTCAAAGTTAGAGGACAACCACCCTTTGGTGGCGACAATCATCTCCTTATCGTTCCCAGTTAGTAGGATGTCATCGACATACATAGATAAGATAAGGAATTTATCTTTGGACCGTTTGATATATACACAATGGTCTTCCTCGATCATCGTAAACCCATCACTAATGATGGCTCGATGAAATCTCAGATACCATTGTCTGGACGCTTGTTTCAAACCATAGATAGAACGTTTGAGCTTGCATACTTTGCGCTCTTGTCCTTCCATGATGAAACCCTCTGGCTGATCCATGTATATCTCCTCAGCTAAATCTCTATTGAGAAAAGCTGTCTTGACGTCCATTTGATATAACTCCAAATCCAAATGCGCAACAATCGCTAGGATGAGGCGAATTGAGGCAAACCTCACAACTGGTGAGAAAGTTTCCTCGTAATCAATTCCCTCTTGCTGGGTATAGCCCTTGGCTACAATACGAGTTTTGTACCTTTCAATGGAACCATCTGCCTTGCGTTTGACTTTAAGAACCCATTTGTTCCCAATAGCCTTTCGCCCTGGTGGAAGGTCAACCAAGTCCCAGACTTGATTAGTCCTCATGGACTCCATTTCTTCTTCCATTGCAATCATCCACTTATCTTTCATAGCAGACGATAGAGCAGCTCGATAAGATCGAGGTTCCTCATCGTCCTGCGCATCAGCCACAAAGACATTCCCCTCAATCTCAAAAAGACGACGTGGAACGTTACCCCTTTGACTTCTACGCATTTGAGGAACAAGAGACTCTTCATTTGATGGATAAGAACTACTCGAAGGCATGTCACTCCCACTTTCTACAGGAGCTTGAGGATTAACCTCTTCAACTTCTACTGTACGAGTTGGGGCGCCTAAATCTTCATCCATCTCATAAAGGTTCATCTCTTTGCTCACATCGCCTCTATTAGGGAAATCCATCTCAAGGAAATCTGCATCTCGTGACTCTATCTCAGATACAGTCCCATCAGGCTGCTCTCCAACAAACACATAGCCTTTGGAGTGTTCAGAGTATCTTACAAAGATACACTTCTTACCCCTCGGGCCTAACTTCCCATGTTGATGAGAAGTGTTGTGCACGTAAGCAGCTGATCCCCAAGGCCGCATTTCGCCTAATTCGGGCTTTCTGTCGGTCCACATTTCATATGGGGTGGACTCAACTGATTTCGAAGGCACACGATTAAGTATATATGTCGCAGTCAACAATGCATCACCCCAATAGGAGATAGGCAAATTGGCTTGCACCATCATAGACCTAACCATGTCTAATAATGTCCGGTTCCTCCTCTCCGCCACACCATTTTGCTGCGGAGTTCTAGGGATTGTCAGTTGCCTGATTATCCCTTTTTTTTCACAGAGTTCTTTAAATTGATCGGAAAGATACTCGCGGCCTCGATCAGTTCGAAGTGCCTTAACACTTTTATCTAATTGATTCTCGACCTCAATCAAATAACGTCTAAAGCAATCTAATGCCTCAGACTTATGAGAGATCAAGAAGGTGTACCCGAAGCGCGTATAGTCATCTATCATTGTGAGAAAATTGGAACGTCCATGCCTTTCTTTTACATTCATAGGGCCACAGATGTCTGAGTGAATAAGTTGCAATGGTGTCTCTGCCCTAGTGGCTTTACCGAATGGTTTTCTTGTTGATTTTCCTGCCAAACAATGTTCACATGTGGGTAGATTAACCTTAGCGAGTGGGCCTAAAAGACCTGCTCGAGCTAACCTGACCATTCTATCTTGTCCAATATGGCCTAATCTAGCATGCCATTGAATTGAACCATCATGATCATTTTCAACAAGTAAAGAATAAGAATCACTACTATTAATGCTAGAATCAATAGTATCCAAAATCATAAAACCATTCATCATAAAACCATATCCAAAAACATTCGTCCCATGCGAAATTATTACAGAATTGTTCTCAAAACTAACAGAATAGCCTAAACGAAGTACTGATAAAACAGAAAATAAATTCTGCCGGACATCCGGTGCATAAAGTACATCATAAAGGATCAATGCTGAGCATTCTCGCATTTCCAGTTTGTAAGTGCCAATGCCTAGCACGTCCACACTGGAATCGTTCCCCATGTATACTTTTCTGCCAACCGCAATGCGGCGGTATTCCACGAATCCACTCCGGTCTCTAGCTATGTGGTCCGTTGCTCCGGAGTCTACAATCCACATATGGAGAGAATGAGCAACAAAAATAGTACTTGATACTAAGCACATAGATAGATTAGGACTAGGAATTACCTTCTTCGGCTCAGTGCATTCACGAGCGAAGTGTCCCGTCTTGCCACAGTTGTAGCATGTCATTTTAGTTTTGTCCTTACCAGAACCTCGTTTGCCCCTTTTTCGTTTGGCAACACCCCCACTCGCAGCCACTCTAGACGCAGTAGGATGAGCAGGTTTCTTCCCCTTCCTGGGCTTGAACCCTTTACGAGAGTTTGATTCAGCCACATATGCCCTGGAGGTCTTGACAACATCAAGTCGCTCAGCCTCGAGCTCCAAGTGACGACGAATATCATCAAAATTCTTGATATTCTCGTTATGAGTCATGTTGACCCGCATATGTTCCCAATTATCGGGAAGGGATCGAACCACTGCTGAAATCTGCTGTTCGTCTGACAATTGAGTACCACCGGTTTTTAATTCCCGGATCATATTAGCCATGATTCGAAGGTGTTGTTTCATAGTGTGGTTGTCTTTCTTTTTGTAACCATCGAACCTTATGGCTAATTCCCTCAGCCTTGTCAACAGGTGCCACCAAACTTAGTTTTGAGAGCCTCCCACATGTCGTGTGCTGTGGAGTATTGTTCATACTCAAACAGAAAGTCATTGTTCATGCAACTCAGCAACGTTATGCAAGAGATACGGTCCTTTTTGCGCCAACTTTCGAAGGCTGCAACCTTGACCGGATCTTTTGCATCTTCACCCTCTGGCTTTGTCATTTTGGACAGCAGGGTTTCTTCAACCTCTTGCTCCTCCAAGACCATCCTGACTTTTCGGTGCCACACGTCATAGTTATCTCCATCTAGTTTGTTTCCTTGGTTAAGATCTGCGATAATGTGTTTTGAAGCCATTTTCTGCTTTGATTTAAATATGAGAATTTATTAGAGATATTCAATGTTCACCACAGTATATAAGATATCTTTGCCGCATGAACCAAATTAACATAAAAATAATGAAACATAAATATGGAAGGGAGACTTCGCCAGGCTTAGGAATCACAATCCGTATAAATGTCTAATTATTTAAATTTAATTTTTCAGCGCATAAGATGTGTAATTTAGGGAATAATTTAATTAAATTATTACAACCTAAATCACTCCCACTAAGAATAGGGTTATACTTGTAATTATAGCATAGTAATTTAATTCCAAGCATCACATATTAATATTCCAACAATATTAACAAAAGGAATTAAATAATAGACATTAATACTCAATTAATAAATCAAGTATGCTATAAAAACATTAAAATGTATCCAAAAAAAAATTCAACAGTATATTAACTTCACAAAATATCACTGTAATTTTCTGGAATTTATTTTGATAATTTTGCTAATTATCACAATTAATTAATCATGCATAAATAGATGGAAATTACCCAAAGATATCCAAATATTTTAATTTCTTCCAAAAACATTTTGTAACAGTAGCTTATCATCATAAAAATGTTACTATAATTTTCTGGAATTTTTCTGATAATCATTCTAATTATCATAATTAATAAACTATTGCATAATTAATTGGAAATTAACCAAAAATATCAAAATCAGTCATTTTCCATCTGAAAAATCACAACAGTAACCTAATATCACAAAATAGCCACTGTAATTTTTCTGGAATTTTTATGATAAGTTTGCAAATTTTCATAATTAATAAACCATTAATCAATAGATAGAAAATTAACCAAAATTATCAAAAACAGTCAATAATTCAAAATTCCATGGACACAGCAATTACATGCTAATAATTAATTTCTGTAAATTTTTCAGAATTTAATAATCATTATTACTATTTATTAATTAATTTCCATGATTAAAACAATTAAGAAATTATTTTCTGGAAATTAAATATGGAAAATCTGTCAAACCGGGTCGGAACCGCGGCTCGGGTCGGGTCAGGCGCGCGGGTCGCCTTCATCCTCAACCTCCAGCAACAATAATTTACAGAAATGTCATTTTGCGACTCAAAACTTTGAGAAGCCATATCTCAGTCCATATAACTCCGATTTAGGCTCATAATATATCGTTGGAAAGCTTACAACGAGTACTACGCATACATACAAAAATCATTCAAAACGGACAATCACCGAAAAAGTTATGGCTGTTCAAAGAAATCTATTCGTAAACTAGGGTTTAAAATTAATTTTAAAATACAAATCCAATTAAACCCAAAATATGTAGTTTACATACACTGTGTTTAGGCTACAATATACTGAAATATTAGCCCCTAATATTTAGTGTATCTAATTTTGCCATTAATGGTGTTTTCAAGCTTTTTAAACATGCAATCATGGCATAGGGTGTAAATATAATTTATATAGCATACATGAGATCGTTAAACTCTGCTCTGATACCAATGAAGGTTTTTATACGTATGCTATTCATATATATACACATGATAGGAGGATCAAAGACATACCCTTGAAGCGTGGTTGAACTTTTGATGCGGAAAACCTCCTGTTACTGAAGCCCAACGGACGTCTCCGAACTACGATCGAGAACGAAATTATATTTCACAGTTCGTAACAATTGGGTTTGGTCTGTGATGGGAGCGCTCTGTATTGGTCAACTGAATAATGAATCGTATGTTAATTGATTGATCGAATATGGGTATTTAATACGTACGGGCACGTCCTCACGATCTCACACGTTAAGTCGTGTGGGAGGTTAGTTAACAAATCCATTGGGTCGGACCCTCCATGGGTGACCCATTTGGATACCCAATATCCAACAGTTTTCTTGGTTCATCAAAATCATTGCTGCACCACCAGCTTTTTTCACCACCACTCCTTTAGCAATTCTTGTAACCGCACCCCCTCGCTCGCATAATACTATTTTTCCTTTAACATCGGTTTCTTCTAAGGATCCTTCAGCACAGAAAGAAGCATTTGGTTTGCCGCTGGATCCAGCATAAATAAGAGGCATATTTGCTGACGAAAAATTTTCTGGTTGGAACAAAGATTCACCATCGAACCCCTCACCGTTTCCAAGTTTTGCCATGACTTTAAAGCTCCTGTCAATGGTGCTTGCTCCAACAGTTAAAATCCATGGAGCTTCATTTGACACAGTGCTGTTGGAGGGCCAATGTTTCAGGCTGAGCAGCTTACAAATATTCCTTTCTGAATTGCTACAAATGAGCCTACAGCGAGGACATCTTGATAGAAGGGAACTGAAAATTTACCCACAAGAGACATTGAGAGCACATCAACTCCATCATTGACAGCAGCATCAATCCCTGCTAGTATATCACTTTCAAAACAATTGTCTACTTTGAGACACACTTTGTAGATTGCTAAATGAGCTTGAGGTGCAACCCCAACTGCCGTGCCATTCGCAAGTCCTAGCATGCCAGCATTTTTCACGAACCTTCCTACAGCTGTACCAGTTACGTGTGTTCCATGTCCATCTTCATCAATTGGTGGCGGCGCAGTGTTTACTCCTGCCATTGCTGAGTTGTTAAATGACCTTGCACCAATGATTTTATTGTTACAATTCGATGTTATGAATTCACACTTTCTTTTCTGTTAACGCCTGATTTTGTACGCCTGACGAAATCACCCAAAAGCGCAGGCCAAAATAGCGCCAACGGTTGATTGTATCGTTATGAATTCAAACTCACAAAAATACACTCACATAAACATAAAAGTATGAACACAAGATTTACGTGAAAACCCAATTGGGAAAAAACCACGGGGGGAGAGAGTAATCCACTATAATAATATTGAGAGTACATATGGTGTATTTGTGTTGTATCTCTTGTGTCCTTGTCTCATAATCTGTGATCTGATAATGAATGTCTTCATCCCTTGCTTGTAGCCGTATTTATAGAAGTCTTGTCTGTCCAAATCCTACTAGGAATAAGAGTCCTAGTCAAAATCCTTTTATAACTGCAATTGCTTCTTTCCCAAGTTAGATCTCCTTATCCCACCAAATAAGAAAACCATAATCCTTCTCTAATAAGGACTCTCCCAATAAAATACATAATAAACATATATGGGCCAACATTAAATACAACCCATTACATAGATAGGGCTACCCCATGGCCAAGCCCAAATATTCACGCCCTAACATTGCCCCCCAGTCTCTTATTTATAAGGAACTTATAATAAGAGAGTATACAAATAGATTGGGCTGCACCATGGCTAGACCCAAATAATCACAACCAAACATTGCCCCCCAGTCTTTCATTAAACGGAACATTTGATGGAAGAGTATATAAAATGCATAGTCCAGCTACACAAAACGTCCAGCCCACCGGCTAAGAATTTGGCGCTCTTTGACCGAGCCAAGCAAATCCCAGAACTGAGATTCTCTGACTGAGCCAAGCAAACCTAAGAACTGAGACTCTCTGACCGAGCCCAGCCTTCGCCTTCGAGTTGATGCTCATGTTATATATACATGAATGAATTAATGAATGCATGAATGAATGAATTAATGAATGCATAAATGAATGAATGCATGAATGAATACATTCATGAATGGAAGTGCACCCTTAAATAAATATTCACTTCGCTACGAGGAGACGAAGGAATCCAACCTTAAACCTCTGAAGTCCTTCTCTCCGAGAGCCGAAGGAACATCATGAAAAATATTCACATCGCTCCGAAGAGGCGAAGAAATCCCACCTTAGTCACTCCGATGTACCCTCTCTCCGAGAGCCGAAGATACGCCGGGAAAAGTTGCTTCTAAGAGAAGCCCACCATAGTCACTCCGATGTGCCTTCTCTCCGAGAGCCGAAGGCACACCAGGAAAAATATTGCTTACACATGAAGCCCTCCATAGCCCCACCGATGACCTTCTCTCCGAGAGCTGAAAGCACATCAGGAATGTTCCAAGACGCTCCGAAGAGGCGCTGGAACCCAACCTTTAGACACTCCGATGTACCCTCTCTCCGAGAGCCGAGGGTACACCAGGAAAAGTTTGCTTCAAAACGAAGCCCACCATAGCCCCACTGATGACCTTCTCTCCGAGAGCCGAAGGTACATCAGGAATAAACCTTCACTTCGCTACAAAGAGACGAAGGAATTCTGCCGCGGATCCTCCAATAACCTTCTCTCCGAGAGCCGAAGGTACACTAGGAAAAATAAAAACTCCTCACAAAAGAGACGAAGGGTCTTCCACCATAGCACCAATGACCGATCCGTTGATCGGTTAAGCAGGTTTTGGTCTGTTGATTGGACAATCATAGAACAACTCCATGCTGCTAGCTTTCCAGAGACCTTTGACCGGCCCTGATCTTTCTTCAGAGGTTGATCCGTATATTCCACCACTAACCGATCCTGGAAATATTGCCGAAGCCTCTGAGTGGCCACTACTAAAGCGTACATCAATATTTTCAAAGTTCGGGCTCCTTGTTTCCACATCCTTTAGGGACTTGGTGCTGCTTACCCCCAATCTCCTGCACCAGAACTGGTTCTGTCACGAGAGCTGCTCCGAAGCCTGCTCTCGGTTTGCCTCGTATTCGCTGTATGACGCATTGTGTACTCCATTCTCAAAGTCATCGGATTGTCTGCCTATCAACAACAGTCCCGCTAAATTGTTCAATCAAACCCACTGTACTGATTCTGAAAATATTTCTCCTTATACTGTGAGTCATCTTCTCCACTGCTATCTCCGTCAAGTCCATCGAATATCCCCCATAGTAAATTCCTGAATCTGAAGCCTCCTCTCTTTGTTGTTTTTGATGCGGAGGAAGTTGCATATACAAGATCGCATCGGACATAGTGACTAAAGACTTGCAAATGTCAAGGGTCATAGGAATAGTCACCGAAAGAAAGAGCCACTGTTACTTGGAGATTAAGCTGAAGTCAGTCAATGTGCTGGTGATGCCTATAGTGTCGAAGTGATCCAAAGTTTTCTATCTCCTTTTAATGACTTTATATTAGTAACCATAAATTCCATCAGTGTTGCGTCACTTCCTGTCCATACCCTGTATCCCCCCTTCCACGTGCAGATTCCCCATTTCCCGTAACATCACCATCCCGATGACAGTCTCCAAAACTTGGTGGGACATATCTATTCTTTCTTCCCGAATCAACACCACAAAATAGCTTAACCAAAGAAGCTTGAGGGAAACGCCGAAGTTGCCTTGCAAAGCAAAAGTAGTCCGAAGAGGAATCGCCGAAGGGTTTGCCGAAGTGGTCCGCAATCATGCCGAAATCCTGCCGAAGTCCCGCTGAAGTCATGCCGAAATCTTGCCGAAGTAGTTTGAGTATGCCGAAGGATAAGTCATGTCGAAATTCGGCCGAAGTAAAAACATGATGAAGCCGATATGATACATTTTGAAACAAAACTGCTATCGTCCGAAATGGACCCTGTTGCCCGAAGTGCCATGAGCGGACATCTTGAACTGTCAAATCTGCTGTAGTATTTTGATGGCGACCATACCGAAGTGTCGACCGATTAATCTGAAGCCCCGATTAATTTCCATTCTGTAGCTTGTATTGGTTGGTGTCGAAACCAAAGTATTGAATAAATGTCGAACTCATTAATTTCGGTGAAACCCAAACCAACTTTCTCGAAGTCTTGATTCCGCTGAGGGCTATCTTGACGATTTCCCCTCGGCCTCTGTACTGACGGTTGGGCCTCCTGATGAGACATCTTCCCACGGGGGCTGACTTGTCTTCGATCTCTGCGACCAATCTGCACTAACGGCTGGGCCTCCTGATGAGACCTCTTCCCACGGGGGCTGGCTTGTCTTCGATCTCTACGACCGATGTCTCCAGAACTGCTTTGTCACGAGAGCAGCTCCGAAGCCTACTCTTGGTTCTTCTCATATCCTCCGCATGTCTAGTAACTCTATAGTAATTGGAAACCACCAAATCCTTGTTCATGATTCTAATTCCAAATTTTGCAGTACCCCAGTTGGACCCCGCATCGTTTGAAAAGCCAAGCCGATCACCGTCGCACCTTATCCCAACTATGAGATGTACTGCTGCCCAAGAAAGTATCAAAAGTTCTAACCACCATGTATTCGGACAATATCAAAAGTCACCACGTGATCGGTTACTGCATAAGCCAAATTTGGTTGAGGTGTAGTTCCTGCTTTGTAATAGGCTGAAGTGCCGAAGTCTTGAGGAATGTCACGAGGGAATTAGGCCCGAGTACCGAAGTGTCATGGGTAAATAGATGCAAAGACCCCAATTATGTCTGCAAGAACCTGTAATCCAAAGTAAATGTAACCCGCATTGATATCTTCTAATAGCGCCACCGAAAACCGTTTCAGCCAGATTCTTCAGGTTCTCCCGAACTTCTACTTTCATCAACGAATCCCTCACTAGAGATTTCAACTTCCCCCAAATTGTATCTGTATGCTTTGCCCCTAAAAAATATTTTCTCCCCCATATAAAAAGAAGAAAGGCTGCCCCTGTTGCTTATTTGACCCACTCATTTTCTCGCTCAACCCATTGGAAGCTCCTTCTTTAGATGTAATAGCTGTGTCGATCCTTCGAGGACCCATTCCTGCCATGGTGGTAGTTGTGGAATACTGCATTGCTGCTGGGAGTTTGTCTTGAGTGTCAGGTCGTTGAAGAATTTAGTTCTGTCGTTGTGAAATAACTTCCCTTGGAAACAATATACTATGTGCCCCCGCCAACTTCAATACCAAAATCGCGTCGTTCTTCCGGCCCTATGCTGCCGACGTATGAAGTGCTCCAGGTTGAATTATTGAGACAAAGATCGACTAGAGGTAACCTCGGGAAGGGATCGCCGAAAAGATTATCGAAGTGGTCTGAACCCAACTTCATTTGTTTCTGTACATGATCAAGAACTCCATCCCCGTTAACATCAGTATGGGGGCCACCTTCTTGAAGATAAAGCTTATATAAAGTGCGTCCAGCGATCGAATGAACAAATTCAATGCCTTCTTTTGATGGCCCATAACAACATTAGTGACCAAGACCGTTCTGTATGTTGGCCTCCTTAATTTACAAATTGGCAAGGAACTTATTTCAAAAGCCCTCTTTAGATTAGTACATGACTTGGAGAAGACTGGCTCGGTGACTTGGTAAAATAGCACCGGAAAATGTCGTCAAATCGTCGCCGTCCGATCTCTTCACAAACACAGTTCGCGGTCTCTGTCCAGCACCCCGCGCATGCCTTGTAGTGTATGACTGTATCTTCTCTCTGTTTCACCGGAATCTGTCAAAGAATTATCGATTAACACAGGTTCGGTAACTTGCAGGGTTGAGTCTTGATCGTTCATCTGCTTCTACAAGTCTCTTATCCTAGTGGATCTTCACACCGGGGCTCTTTGAGCGGTTCTTCCTCATGATCCAAGAGTAATCTGTTCTGGATTTGGCTTAGATGCATCAAGAACCTATTCTGCCCTTTTCTGGCATCGCTCTCGGTTAGTTTCTTCTAAATCTTTGAGCAAGGAGTGTACAGTTTTATCCAGATGGACCTCCTATTTTCTTGCTCCCAAAGCTTTTCTTCTCCTTTAATATTTCGTTGACCTTTGTGCCATTAAAGGAGATGGATATAAATTAGATATATATTTAGTGCTTCCAGTTACGACATATATGCAAATACATAAACACGCACAGGCCTACTTTATAAGAACATGATGTTGTATAAAAAAGTGCAACCTGGGAGTCTATTAGGACTTGACCAGATTACCAAAATATATATATAATTACCATATGTACACACAAATATGCAGAGTACCGAATAAAGAGACAAAAAAAGGCTCTTCTCGTTTTGAGTAAACATATACACAGGTAAAGTATATTAATAATATTATGATCATACTGCAACTTTAAATATAACGAACACATCCGATTAATGATATTTTACGCACACGTTGGATATATATCATTCAATTAATAAAAAAGAGCAACTTAGCTTTATTTATTGGATCTCCTTATTGACGGATCGGTGATTTTAATATGACATTAAAATATGTCTCTTTTCCACAGACGGCGCCAATGTTAACGCCTGATTTTGTACGCCTGACGAAATCACCCAAAAGCGCAGGCCAAAATAGCGCCAACGGTTGATTGTATCGTTATGAATTCAAACTCACAAAAATACACTCACATAAACATAAAAGTATGAACACAAGATTTACGTGGAAACCCAATTGGGAAAAAACCACGGGGGGAGAGAGTAATCCACTATAATAATATTGAGAGTACATATGGTGTATTTGTGTTGTATCTCTTGTGTCCTTGTCTCATAATCTGTGATCTGATAATGAATGTCTTCATCCCTTGCTTGTAGCCGTATTTATAGAAGTCTTGTCTGTCCAAATCCTACTAGGAATAAGAGTCCTAGTCAGAATCCTTTTATAACTGCAATTGCTTCCTTCCCAAGTTAGATCTCCTTATCCCACCAAATAAGGAAACCCTAATCCTTCTCTAATAAGGACTCTCCCAATAAAATACATAATAAACATATATGGGCCAACATTAAATACGGCCCATTACATAGATAAGGCTATCCCATGGCCAAGCCCAAATATTCACGCCCTAACACTTTCCATTTGGCAGGTGGAGGCAGCATTCCTTCATCACTGAATGAAGGATGGGTAGGTAAAATTCCTCCATCCAAAATTCCAATAATAACTCCCTTTCCGAAATTTGATTTTGGCCAGAAACCTGTTTCCTGGTGCAACCCCAAGAATTGGGGCGTGAGTTGTCTGTTGATGCAAGATTCTTTCTGGATGTGCCGATACAAACCCATTCATTTCTTTCATAGCTTCCACGTCCTCCTCAGTAAGTCTTGCTGCAAAACCATTAATTACATTTTTGTACGAGTAAAGCAAATGTTGATGTTTGTCTGAGGCTGAGGCTGAGGCTGCAGCTGCTACCGAGCGAAAGGCCAGAAAAGACTGATGATAACCAGTCAGATCAGTGGCTTGGCTGAAAGTTTGGCCCTCCGGTTGCTTTACATGGATGATGTAAGTTTTCAACTCATTCTGCTTAGTTACTTCGCCTGTGGAAAACTCAGCAGGGAAACTAAGTAGGATAATAAGGGTGAGTAGTGGGATGATGGCCATTTTTGGCAGTAGTTTACCCGCCATGAGGAAGATTTGTGATTTCGTCCTGTTTCTGTGGCAGTTAGTATTTGCACCAATGCGCTTATATAGAGTTTTCTCTTTTGGAAGAGGTGGCTGGTTTCTGCACACGTCTGTGTTGTTAAATTTGATGTGTATCGAAAAGAGCTTAAACCAACAGGCCTGCGGGGACTCGTTCAAACTGATGTTACATAATTGTAGTTGTGTGTTGATTTTGATATCCTGTTTGTTTGGCTGGAAGTGCTTGGATGTCCCCATGACTTAAGATAGCATGCCCTATAATTGTCTTGCTGACAGTCATTTTAGGAATGAAATTTAGTGTATTTCTAATTCAATACTTGTGTTGCCGTTCTGTAACTTTACACATTCGGCATATGTTTGAAGACAGTGAGATATGGAACGAGTTTGTTTTGCTTGTTTGTTTGGTTATGAAGAAGCACTTTGTAGCCCTCTGATGGAATACACCATTACAACGGCTAAATATGCATTGGTGAGGCCTTCTCTTTAACGACTTTAATTTTTCAATCTAACATAATACGAGAGTTAGGTGATATACATTGTTAGGCTTGGAGATACTTAAACGAGTCGAATTGGAATATATTTTGATATTCTAACACTTTATACGAGTTGAATATGAGTTATCTATTGTTCGCTCATTTAGAATATTAAATTTTTTTACCTCACTCGATACATGTTTGTTAATCTTTACTCGTATATAGTATCGAGTATAGTCGACTTATTTAATATATAGTATTTGACAATTGGATTCTCCACATACTTTGAGAACCGGAAGAAATTTTTATTTTTTCCGCACATGTCCATCAATTGATCCAATCCAAGGGTGATAATATCATCTCTCTTTTTTTTTTTAACAAAACTCGAAATTTAGTTTGAAGAGTTCAAATTTAAATAATATGAAATAGTTGATTGAGTTAATTTCATCTACATTATCATAATACAAGTGATCCAGTTTTGATTCTTATGTCTCAAATGCTCGCGTGTGGTTCGACTAAAAAGCGAGGTGAGTCGAGTTGAACTCGAACAATAAAACGAGTCGAATTCGAATACGAGCAAAAGGATTCAAGAGGGCTGTCACTACTAGTATCATGGAGATTGCTGTCAAATTCAATGTGGCTGATTATTTTCCTTTGCTTAAAGCCATGGATCCTCAAAGATTAAGGCCTAAGGCCCATGCTGCTTACGGTTGTCTTGAGGAGCTGCTTTGGGCAATGAGTGAACTAATACTCCACCCAGATATAATGATGAAGCTACGCAATGAAATATCAAAAGCGGTGAGAGAGAGAGGAAGAATAGAAGAGTCGGATATCCTTGAATTACCCTCCCTACTTGCAGGCAGGCAGTTGTGAAAGAAACAATGCGGCTGCAGCATTTAGCAGTGCCATTTTTAATTCCCCACAAGTCCGAGAGGGACGTAAATCTGAGCGGTTATTTGATACCAAACAACACTCCTCGAGTCATGGGCAATTGCTCGAGATGCTGATGATTGGGAGAAGAAGCCTACATGTTACCTGACCGACAGATAATATTATTGGTTCGGAACTGGATGATTTCAAGGGACAGCAATTCTCGTTTATTCCGTTTGGGTAGGGTCGTCGGATGTGCCCCCGGGATTCCTCTGGCTCACAGGGTGGTCAGCTTGATGATAATAGCCTCTCTTGTTTATCATTTTGAGTGGAAGCTTCCTCATGGAAATGGAATTTTGGACATGACTCACAGTTTCGGGCTTACACTACACAAGGAAGTCCCATTCCCATTACTCCTCCCCCCACTTTAATTTAATTTCAACTCCCAATTACTATTTACTCCTTGTACTAGTATATTTTTGTCTGCATTCTACTCCCTCCGTCCCTTAATATAATACGTTTTATATAAGTTTTTGTGTCCCTTAATATATGACGTTTTAGAATTCCAAGTAAACATTAATTACTTAATTTTCAATATTACCCCAAGTATTAAATACAACTTTGGTTCTCTCACTATTTTTTGCCCAATGAATAACAATCTCTTTTTCCAATACAAGGACAATATAGACATTTGATATTATATTTAATGCTATACAATCATTTCTTTAATATTTGTGTACAACTCTAAAAAGTCTTATATTAAGGGACGGGGACGGAGGGAGTACTTACTTAAATGCCACGGGCCACGGGCTGCCTGCTCATGGAAATGGAATATATACGCACATAGGTCTTCCCGTATCAATTATTTGCTTCCCCGTGCCCTAAAAGCTGAAAATAATACACGCATGCTAATCCCTCTAATTCCATAAAAAGAATTTCATTTGTCAACTATTTGGTTCATTAGTCAGTATAAAATGATACGTCCTCAGTTTGTCAAAATTTATTATTATGTCGTAACTATTAAACCGACTACTTATTAGTTGTAGAGATAAACATGAAATATAAATTTATTTATTTATTTTTATAATATTTTTATATTTTACAAATGAAACTCTAATAATGGAACGTGAAAATATCTCCAGCCCTTCCCGTGACAAAAATGCTCCTTCCAAGCTGATCATAATATAGTACTCCCAATTTACATTGTCCTGGAGCTAATGCGGCCTTAGAAGCTTATCCAATCTTGAAGTGCGGCTCGGAAACAAACAAGTCTCGCCTATCAAAGTTAAATTTATTGCCGTCAGTTTTGAAACCAAAACTGTCCATCAAACTTTGTCCCACAGTTTTTACTTCTAACCATGTACTACGGAGTTTTTAGTAGTAGTTGTCTGGAGAGGTTATTTTTTCATTAAATTGCCATATTTCACAATTTCTTATAGTTTGGGCAATGCCAAAAAGATAAAAACATTAAAAAAGAAAACACAATTTTCAATTTTCTAAGAGCCCTGGAAAACCAGCTGCAGTCCATACTCCTATAATCTAAATGCATAATTGGAATTGGTTGCTAAGCAAGTTTTTCATCCTATTTAAGTTTAAGTAGGGGTGGGGTTGGGTTGAAAGTATTAAGTAGGGGTTGAGTAGGACTGATGGGGACATTTACCAGAGCGCCTTACCTCACTACATCGAATTTTTGATGCCAGAGTTCCTACATGTCTATTTTGAGAAGACCACTTGTGAGTGACTTCACTTGCTTGGAGTAGAAGACCACCTTAATACCAACGTCTATATATTCATGTAAAGTGCAGAGAGATAGAAATCAAATAACTAACAGAGCATAATACCCCCCTCTATGGAGGAGTTCTTGAGTTTCCTTATGTGCTCCTCCATATTCTTCATTGTTCTCCGTGGCTTTTCATTATTTCGTAGAAGAAACCTTCCACCAGGTCCCAATGGCCTCCCTCTCTTTGGAAGCCTCTTTCATATGGGTGACAAACCCCACGAGGCATTCTCAAAGTTAGCAAAAAAGTACGGTCCTCTCATGTCTATCCGTCTAGGTGGTGTCACTAGCGTTGTTGCTTCTTCACCGGAGATGGCCAGAGAAATCCTCCAGAAGAACGACCAAGCTTTCTCCGGCAGAGTGGTCCCTTCTGCCATCACTAAACTAGATCATCCTTACTACGCCGTGGTGTGGCTGTCTGCAGGGGGTCAATGGCGAACGCTCCGAAAAGTTCTAGCTACTTACTTGACAAACACCCAAAAGCTAGACACTTTACGAAACTTGAGACATACAGTGGTGGAAGAAATGGTTCAGCATGTTAAGGAGGTTAGTAAAAAAGGAGAAGCTGTGGACATGGTAAAGCTGGGGTTCTCCACCGCTGTAAATCAGATATCAAATACATGCTTCTCTACAAATGTAGCTGACTACAAGTCCCAAGATGTAAAAGGGTTTCAGAATGCAGTGAAGTCTGTCATGGAGGTTGATATCAAATTTAACGTTGCAGACTATTTCCCTTTGCTTAAAGCTTGGGATCCTCAAGGCTTAAGAGGAAAAGCTAAGGCTGCTTATGGCTATCTTGAGGAACTTTGTGATAACTTCATCAATGAGCGTCTAATGCATAGAGAGTCTAAGATGAAAACAGATGGGGATCTGTTGGATTGCTTCCTCGACTTTAGCCAAGAAAATGAGTCCGAATTCAGCTTGAAGCACGTCCAAGTACTACTAGTGGTATGAATTCTCTCTCTCTCGATCTCACGCATCACAACTTTAATCTCACCTCACTATGTACACAGACAATTCCAACGCTCTATCGGTATAAATTTACAATAATAAAATGTCTGGAAGATGAATTTTTCCATCAAGTCCAACAACTGTGTGTCTCAGGACATCAATTTGTATACTTTTAATTCTATAAAACTTCAACAGTAAGATTTCTGGTTATGTCTAATTAATAATCTCAAAGCATAGGATTTTGATAACGCTAACAAAATTCTTACCTCAGGAATTGTTCCTTGCGGGAACTGAAACTACTGCAAATACTGTAGAGTGGGCACTGACTGAATTAATTCTCCACCCCACAATAATGTTCAAGCTACGGAAGGAAATTAGTGACAGTGTGGGAGAAAAAGGAAGAATAGAAGAAGGTGAGATGCTTGGACTACCCTACTTGCAAGCAGTTGTGAAAGAAACCATGCGGCTCCACCTATTGGTGCCTTTCCTAGTGCCACGTAGGGACAGAGAAGGACGTAAAACTGAAGGGCTATCTGATACCTGAAGACACTCAAATACTGGTGAATGCATGGGCGATTGCGCGAGATGCTGATTATTGGGAGAATTCCACAAGTTTTATGCCAGAGAGGTTTTTGGACAGTGAAGTAGATTTCAAGGGTCAACATTTTACATTACTCCCATTTGGTTCCGGACGTCGAATGTGCGCTGGAATTGCACTAGGACAGAGGGTGGTGAGCTTGATGATTGCATCTCTTGTTTACCACTTTGACTGGAAACTTCCTGACGGAATGAAACCTGAAGAGATGGACACTAGTGAAAGATTTGCATTATCACTACAAAAGGCAAAGCCACTACTTGCTATCCCGAAGATCTTGAAGGAATGACTCTGTAGCAAGTGCAGAGCCAGGTCAGTATTCTCTTGGGTTTCAGTAAATTTAGGTAAAATGGAATAACCCAATTACAGCAGATTCTACTTGGGTAATAGTCTCAGGGTTTGATAGTTCAATTAGTTGCTTTGGTATCTTCTTGTGTTGTAGAATTGTATGAAAGACCTGTGATGTTTTCTACTCTGCACTCTAGCAACGACGCTTGTTGCCTAAAGGCTATAAGTCATCCTATTTCATCTTTTCACCCAATTGCCCACCTTTTAAATCATTAGAGCTAAATTACGTATTTAGAGCTACTCTTAGAGTAGTTCTGTTCTGGCGATAATGGGTAACTCGATATGTGCAACTCAAACAACGGTATAAGCTACAGCAACAACATAACGGATGCTATATAGCAGACCTACCCATAACTGCAGCTCCAAACTTAAATATATCCATAGATATATAGGGAAAGGAATAAAAACATAAAGAAAGAAAAATGCCATGAGTAAACAAAACCAGAGCACTTAGACTTAGAAAGTCAGTGTATATATGCTACATAAAAGTGCCATGTCATGCAACTATTCAAAATGATTCAGCTTCAACAATATGGAGAGACAGCTTGGAAAATGAAACTAAATGAATAATAGAAAATTTTCAATAGTGCAAAATACTTGACTCTAACATTATATTTGATATTTCAAAGTAAGTATTGTCAGGGGCGGAGCCAGGAATAAAAGTTGGAGCGGGTTAAAAATATTATAATGTCAAAATTTTATATTTTGGCTGGGCGAACCAAGGATATTATAATGTCAAAATTGTATATTTGGGTTGGGCTGACCAAGGCTATTCCAACTTATTTACTTTGGACTACATAATTATATAGTACATCTAGTAAAAAAAATTAAAATTTGGGCTGGGCTATAGCCCTTATAGCCAACCAGTGGCTCCGCCCCTGAGTATCGTTGAATTTGTATTCATTACGAATGTCATTTCTATTATTACTTATCTTTTTCTTATCAATTTTTCCTTGCCCTAATATTTTTAAGTTCCAAATGGCAAAGGGATAGCAAGGAACTGTTGCATCAATATTTTTTATTGATTTGGCCTCTGGATGGTTTCTTTGAACTCAATAACGACCTAGATGGGCAACCATTTCTGAAAAGGATATTTAGAAAAATTAAAATGGAAGAAGGAATAGTAGTCATTTTCTCCAGCAGTCCATTATTTCTGATAATAATATAATAATAAAGCTAAATAACCAAATTCTGAAAAGGAAAATGACTAGCGATCATGAAAAACACAAGGACCTTATATAGTTTATATTTTTAAAAAGGACAGTAAACTATGCATCTATGTTTTGATTTTTATTGAAAAGAACGGTAACATCCTACGGAACATTTAATGTGTCTCGAAAGGAAATTTTACAGAAAGAGCTGTTATGGGAATTTGATATAGTGCAGGAAATGCTTAACAAAGTGCCCGTAGCCCTTAGGTCACTCGTCAACAATACCCTATTTTATTATTTATAAGAAATTATTAAGTAGTTCTATTGTTTTCGGCTGTCCTACATTAATAATTATAATTACTGAAAGCGTCAAATATGTGCAAGAAGATGGTGTCTCATCAATTTTAGTGACACTCAAGAAAAGTGTTCTATTCAACATAAAGATGGCAACATGCATGAGTCGGTATAAAGATGGCATCATGATACCAGCGTCGAAATTTCACTTACAATCTACCTATAGAGTGATTCAGACTGATGAAAGAAGCCAACAGGTCAATTTCTCTGAGGAGGCAGCAGACCTTCTTTCTTGGTCATTTCATATAGGGCAATGGCCATGAGAGCTTTTGCATCGGGAGTACTGCACCACAGTTTGTCATATGGAACGACATGCACCTTGATCAACTCACCATGTTCCCGAAACCCAGTCTCTTTTCCCTGGAGTTGTGTAATAGTCTCTTTACTTGCATTTCCTCTGTACAAAAACAAACTAATTTCCTCGTCGGAGCCACCCTAGCAATGGAAGACACATTAACCACTTTACCAAAACTATAGGAAGATAAGGAATTATAAAAAAAAAAATAAGAGACAGAGAAAAGATGAAAATATGATTCTGACCAGTAATATTATCATAATCGTTTCTAGCACTTCTGTAAACAACCACAAACAGATAGATGAAACCTAACCTGTTAAGTACAATCCTCAATGATTGATAAATAATGTCCACGAACTGAACCTTTGAAAGTTGGGATATTATCTAGTGTGATTAACTAGAGAGATGGCACTTGATTTGCAAGCAATGATTATTATTTTACTTCCTTTTAGGATGCATTAGGCCAAAATAGATATTTTTGTAGTTTCCCTTCCATCTTCATAACTCCTTTCAGTTTTCACATGTTATAGAATTGTTGCATCATAACTGCTACAGAACCAAAGAAGAAAGGTTTTGGATAATAGCATCCACCAAATTAGATGGAGGTTCCATATTCGTATTTTACCAACTCCAGTGGATATCTACACAGACTTTTGTTTAGGCTTTTTAAAAGAATGAGTCACCCTAGGGCTGTAGCCAATAAGAAAGATTGTATCGGCTTAGATTTCGGGCACATGAGATCGTATTCCCTTCCTCATTTTTCTTCTCTATAAACTTAGTAATCTCTACAAGGGATAGCTTTCAAGTGACCTATCAGAATGCTGTGAAATTACTCAAGATTCAAAACCCTATTGAATTCACCTAATTGATGGGTAGTTAGAAGACACCGTAGACAGTATTACATTACACTTGTGCCTAATAGAATTGCAATGTAATTTAGAAAGAGTATACCCTTAAGATATTGTTAGACATTTTTTCTGGTAAACTAGCTTCTTGGTCTTTAACAATATGCTTATATTCCACACTATTCTTAAATTAATCTGTGGTTTCTACACTCCTCTTGTACCGTTTTGTGTATTCCTCCATTATTACAATAAATATTTTGATGGGATTTCCTCTTAAAATAATGTTCAAGCTCTAAAACCTTGCACCAGATTATAACACCCAAAGTTTCATATTTTAAATATTAAGGGATAAGCCCTTACATACTGGGGAAGGAAAAACTCTGCAGCCAGTTGATGGGTCTAGAAAGGCAGTGAGGTCAACCATGTCTTCTAGATTCAAGCTTATTCCAGTCTCCTCCTCCACCTGTCATAATCATCTGATCAGAAACATTATCAAAACTGTGCCAATTTTGTCATTCTTCCATTACTCTTGTCATATGGCACTGAACACAAAGTAATATAGTTGATACATAATGAGAAAACACTTAAAAAACATCACCACTAAATTACGTGAAAAGAGAACTTTCACATGTAAAACATTTCACAAGGCTAAAATCCATGGAGAAGAACACTAACGTGGCGTAAGCATGCTGACCAAAAATTAATCATAGAAGTAGAAAAGGCTACAGAAACAATATATGTTACATGCGTTAGCAAGTATTTGTGTTCTTTTTGTCAGATTAATAGTTAAAATAAAACCGATTTTACTAGCATCAAAATTTTGTCAGATTAATAGTTAAAATAAAACCTTACTAGTATCAGAAGTATGAAAAATGAGGATAAGAAAGTATATTTTTAAAGATTTTTTCAGTTAAAAAATTTCACCTCCAAAAAGCGACCATCAAAGTGGATGCAGTAAGAAGCAGTTCAGGCCAGGAAAAAGTAAGTGATAGTAAAGGCCTTCACAAGGATTTACCTGTAATGAGTGATGATGAGTGAGTGAGTGAAAGCAAGAGACTAAGAGAGAGAGACTGACCTCACGAATTGCCGTCCCGACAACATCACGGTTATCATCATCCAACATTCCAGCTGGCAACTCCAAAATTAGCTTTCCAGCAGGAACCCTAACCTTTTAGATACAAGAGCATGTATTAGAGTTTCCATGTAGCAGAGAACCAACAATCATTTTTTGTAACTTCGCCATTTAATTCTAGGAATGGGAATTTCAGTTCTTCTTCTAGGTCTAGCTGAAAATTCTACAAAAGGAGAAAAAAATTACCTGTTCAGTGACCACAGCATATGTCTTCCCCTCCGATTCCAAAAGGATTAGCACTGCTACAGCTGGTCCTCGTGCAAACACAATACCTGGAACCTAAGCGTGTTTCAATACAAATGCAAAAGAATAGGTCTCATTCATCCAAGCCCCACGTTTTAACAGAACATATAATATATCATAGATGAACATTCATAATCCAAACATAAAAGAATGTGTGTGTGGGGGTCAACTTTCCAAAGATGAGAGGAAAGGAGGGAGAAAAATAACAAATAAGCTCTCATGAAGCTATGTTGCATCAAGATTCAAGAAGCAACAACAGCAGCAGTATAGAACATATGAAAAAACAAGAAGGAAAATATTACAAGGAGTAACCCAATCAGGTACCTTTGTCCCCGTTTTTTTGTCAAGAACATCTGCTTTGAATTTGAGAAACCCAACACGCTTGCCAAACATATCCACCCCCTGTTTTCATTGAAAGATCAAGAACTGGAATTTAAGATTTTTGGCACAGTGCATTTGGCAGCTTGTTTATAATAAACTTCTACTTATCCAAAAAATAAATATATACTACGCTTCTATGAGAGTATCTACCGCATACAACCAGCACAAAGACACATAAAAACAACAATAAGCAAATGCAAATATTTTTAATGAATCATAAAGAATAGATATATATCATGTTAAAACAAATCATGAAACTTAAAATCCATGGTGGCAAACTAGTGATTTAAATTGAAAGAAATGATACCTGGATAAGTATTTGCTTTAAAGCCATGGTTCCATTAGCAAATATCCCAGAATCACTTTGGATGTTCTTGAGCCACTGCTGGAACAAAGAAGACTCGAATAGCATTCCTAGGACACAAAACACACTATGAGGAATCCAGATGCATAAAAATTCACAAAAATAACCCCAAAAACATTTTGAATCAAGAAAAGGCATGAGATTACTAGACATATATCATCATTGCACGCCAATCAAAAAAAATAAAAAAAAAGATGAAATATATGTCAAGAACAATATTCCCAATTAAGTTACATGACATCGGAGCTTCATGTATCATTTATTAATGGGTGGTGCTCCACAGTGTTTGATGTGTTGATGCTGCTACCTCTTCTGTGTCCACTTCAGGTATAACTTTTTAGAATCCCCTAGCCCACATTAAGCTGAGTACTGTCTTGCTCATCACTTTTGCAATTCCTTGGCACATGAAAAGTATCCTCAACGACATTTTCACTGAATTGGCATCAGCGATTTTCAGTTGCATTCATATGTAGTTTAATGAATACCTAGTTTGCTTAAGGTGGCCGTCTCTAGCATATCAAATGTATCTTGTGATAAGTTGATCTCCTATGCTTGTAAACAAGCGGCTATGAACCCACCTTTTGCTTGTGTAACTCATATTGAGTTGGATCCAAACCTAAGAAAATGCCATCAAGCTTGGTACATTTAATTATTAGCGAATTACTAGAGACTCATATTGAATTCGAGATGCTTGCAATCCACAAGGAACTACTCGAGCTTATTTAAGCTCACTAAGCTATATTATAACTATTCATAAATCCCATCCTCATAATCAATAAATTAAAATAGATAGTATAATGAAAAATTGAGCTGATTTATCCTTTTCCATGGAACCCAAACATCCAAAGTTCATATGTTGACATTACTAGATACATTACAGTTAAAAATCCAAACCGACATTCTTTGGCAAATTAATTAATAAATAAATGAGGACATCCAAATTATACACAAATTGGCACCGACAAAACTTCAGTTGATTAAAGAAAATAGCAATAAAAAGTTGAATAATTGATCACTGCAATTCGGAAGAAAAGCTTGTTACTAGTGGACTCACCTGAACTCAGATTCGGAGACACCGGGGGCCGCGACTATTTGGACGGGTTCGGCAGAGTGACTCGGCAGACTGATGGAATGAGTGAGTTTGGGGGATGACTCGGCCGACATTTTGGAACAAATTTGCCTCCTATTTTTGGCGATCAAGTAAAGTGAAAATGGCGAAGGGGATGAATAATAAGAAGAATATGATAATCTCTTTACATTGGAGAGCGTGAGCAACTGAGATATACAGGATTGAAGCGTCGTCATCGACTGTAAATTCCACCCTGTCGCCGGTGAAAGACAGACACGTGTAATCTTTATTATTCTAAATTCCAGTAACTGGCTTCTTTTCTTCTTCTGTCGACTGTCGCAGGCTCTGGGAACAAGAGTTTCCGGGGAGATGAAAATTCAAGATGTCCGGAATTTTCATCAACTGAGATATTTTTCAAAAAGAAAAAGTATTAATAATTAGATCAATTGCTAAAATCATATTCACGTCTTACTTAAATGTAATAAAATTCTTGAAACCTCTTGAACATTGGACCTCTAAGGGAAGCTTTGAACCGAGTAAAAATTTGATATATTCTCGATACACAAAATTAATAAAATAAGAGTAATTTCTTTTTATTTTACATTGTGTGGGTGGTCATTTGGGGAGTGATTAATATAAGTTAACTTTGATGAATTCATCGATACAGTATTGATACGTATGCGGGAGATGATCTCTTTATGCGTGTTAACACTGTATTGATTAATTGATCAACTTACCATAAAATTAATTCCATGATAATTGGATCCGGTCATTTGAGGCTTAATTCATAGCGTTCTTGTTTTTCATAAGAGTAATGTTACAGACACAAACTATTTTACAAATATTTTACAAACTGCTGATGTGGCATATTCCACCTCAATATATTGATCAACAAATTATTTCAACGTAGTCTTCGGCCCTACATAAAATATGCCACATCAGCAGTTTATAAAATAATTTGTGTCTCTAGCATTATTCTACTCATGATTGTTATTCAAATAATACTCTCTCCTTTCTAAATAATAAAATATTTTTTTGGTTTAAACTAAAATAATTTTACTAAATTTAATAATTTTATACAATACAATTACAACTAATGGAAAAAGGAAGCTAAGAAGAGTGGATAAAGATTCAACTACATACATACCACAGAGCAAAGTAGTTCCAAAAAGATTATCAGAGTCAGAAGACTTTGCAGACACATCTTTAGTGTTGCTAAGACAAACGGAACCAATCAAGGGACACTGAATATAGACAGGTATTCAAGGAGAAGGATAAGTCAGGTCACGCACAAGTAAGCTTTCTTACATCTCCCCCTCCCTCCCTCCCTCCCGGAGACCAAGTATTATATCTTTACTGTTGCTAAGACAAACGGGACCAATCAAGAGTAGTGCTTGCATTGCAGCAGAACGTAGTGCTCTAAACACGCACAAACAACATAGTAATCCATGCATGCATTTTTACTTATATATATATATATATTTCTTTTTCTAATTATATATGAATGAATCCCAACAACTTGTGCTAATATCGGCTACCAAGAGGCGAAAAGGTGTCTTAATTCCACGGCTGGCCTTAGCCTTGACCAAAGATTCTGTGGCAGCTTCACATTTCTTCAATTACAAGAGCTTCAACATTCAGATGCTAATTAATCTACAAGTACATGGAGACTGGACTTCCTGTTCCTAATCATCTCCTCATTCTTATTTGAAAGAGTCTTGCTAATTCTTTCCCTGCTCTCAAAGGTATGCTATCTAAAAAAGAATAAGGATAAATATTGTTTGTTTAATAGTAATATTGATTGATGCAAGGACGGACATTCTGTAATTTATACAACCATCAATAAAAAAGAAGATTATTTTGCAGGAACAAAATTACTAAGTTCTTAGTTATCTTCTTCAGGTTTGGGATTTGTGGGTCCATTGAATGACTGCAAGTACAGAAATAACAGCATATATGGAGGCTGAACCAGGGAGATGCAGCTGGAGAACAGACGGGAAGAAATGGAGGTGTATCAAAGCTGTTGTTAATCCTGATCAAAACTACTGTCAGAGGAGGCACTTGCACCGAGGCGGAGGACGCCGCCGTCAGCAGCAGCAGCAGCAAAATTCAAGAAAGCTAATTGTATTAATGAATCAATCTGCTACTACCAGCCACACCAATAACCAATTCCGACACTAATCTCTCCATCTCTCTCCCTGCCCTGCCACCAACTGATGTCCCTTGTAGTATTACTTTGCCTATTAGTCTCATGTTTATCTTGATAACTAAATTCAATAACTACTTTATTTTTTTTTGATTAAGATGCATAACCTAAAGCTATTAAAGATTACTTATAAATTCCATTGGATCAACAAAAGAAGTTCAAATTCTAAAAGAAGAATTTTCATCCTGATTAAAAATTCACATGTTGGTTAAAAAGTGTTAGATTAATTTTTATTTCATGAAACAATTATTCTTTTAAATATAATAAATTAATTCATCGACATCGATTTTAAATATATTATTTATAATTATAAAAATATGATATTCAGAATGAAATAAAGAGAAAGTGTAATAGAGGGTGCTCAAAAAAGTCGGTTTTTTCGGTTTTTTATTGACCGGTTGATACCGGTCCGCCAGTGCCGGTTTTTTTCGGTACCGGATTTTTCGGTTTTTTTATATTTTTCGATACCGGTAACGGTAATAAAAATTTTAAATTCGGTAAAAACCGAAATACCGAGAAAAACCAAAATTTACTAATTAATAATTAATTACTTTATTTACTCTCTCTGTCTCTCTTTTAATTCTACAGACTAATACATGTTTGAGGTGGCCTTCAATCCAGAGAATACATGTTTGAGGTGGCCTTCAATCCGGATAAACAATTGATGATTTAAGTAGGTCTGTTTTCATAGTAGATAAGGCAAATGAAATGAACAGCAAATTTTCTGCTTACTTTTTTAGTAAAAAGTCCATCATGAAGGTTGCTGGTTTTCCAACTACAGTTGGTTCCTTTTGAGTCGACCCACATATTGCAGCAACCATACACCCGGCACGGTATATGGTATAAATCAAATTTTCAATACACAAATCCACACTGAAATAGTTATATTATGTTCCACTTCAAATCTTCAATACACAAATTCTGCATCTGATTGTTCAAAACAAGCCTCATTTCTTAGTTTTAAAAAAATTTGTTAATATCTATAAAAAATTATTTAATTATTGCAGTATAACCGAAAATCGAACCGAAAAAACCGGTACCGATTTTGTACCGAACCGATATCAAAATTGGTTATTCGGTACCGGTACCAGTTCTTGATTTTTCGATATTTCTAGATCTGTACCGATTCTGTATTTTCGATACTGATTTGATTTTTTTACTGATGATCACCCTTTAAGGGATGAGGATCCAAAAAAATAGCTCTAAAATTAGGTTACATATCATAGGATTCATTCACTCACTCACACGCTTGCATTTTCCACCAAACAAAGAAAGAATTTAAATAGACTTAACACTGACCCCTTATATAAGTTACTAATAATACACAGATTCTACATATCAACAAAAAATCAACGGGTATCCAATACCGACACTCTCTGTCCATCCAACGGTCCACACCACCTCACTCACCACAAATCTAAACTTCCACCGTCAGATCAGATCTACAACCCCCAATAGCATCCCTCCGTCTTATCGCCCACCTTCAGATCTCAAACACACAGACAGAGCAAATATAGTGGAGACTGGAGAGGAGAGAGAAAATTCAAAATCCCAAATTTGCCCATGGTGGAGGTAGTACAGTCATACACTACACGGCGGGGTAGCAACCCAAGACTCGAGTCCAACGACCAAGTGCTCGACATTCCGGCAACTCCTCCGGGAGATGTACGGTACAGCTATAGCCCCAACGCCATTGGATCATTTCTCTCTCCGACGGTATTAACGGCCGTGATCATCGCATCATGGTACCTGTCCAACATCGGAGTTCTCCTCCTCAACAAGTATCTCCTCAGCTTCTATGGCTACCGCTATCCCATCTTCCTAACCATGCTCCACATGCTATCCTGCACCGCTTATTCCTTCGTCGCCATTCGCTGGTTCGAAATCGTCCCATTTCAGCAAATTTCTAGCCGGAAACAATTCTTCAAGATCTTAGCTTTGAGTGTCATTTTTTGCTTCTCAGTTGTTTGTGGAAATACCTCGCTGAGATATCTTCCTGTTTCGTTTAATCAAGCTATTGGAGCGACTACCCCGTTTTTCACCGCCATTTTTGCCTTTTTAATTACTTTTAAGAAAGAATCTGCTGAGGTTTATCTGGCATTAATGCCGGTTGTGTTCGGCATTGTTTTGGCTAGTAACAGTGAGCCACTATTTCATCTTTTTGGGTTTCTCGTTTGTATTGGATCAACGGCTGGCCGAGCTTTGAAATCGGTGGTTCAAGGGCTGTTATTGAGTTCTGAAGCTGAGAAATTGCATTCGATGAATTTGCTGTTGTATATGGCGCCGATGGCTGCCATGATTTTGCTTCCGTTTACGCTGTACATAGAGGGGAATGTGTTTGGAATTACTGTTGAGAAAGCGAGGGGCGATCTGTTTATGGTGTTTTTGTTGGTGGGGAATGCGACGGTGGCGTATTTGGTGAACTTGACGAATTTTTTGGTGACGAAGCACACGAGTGCTTTGACGCTGCAGGTGCTCGGAAATGCAAAGGCTGCCGTGGCGGCGGTAGTGTCGGTTTTGATATTTAGAAATCCGGTGACGGTGATGGGGATGGCTGGGTTTGCCGTGACGGTTATGGGTGTGGTGCTTTACAGCGAAGCGAAGAAGAGGTCTAAAGTTACAGCTCATTGACTGACAGAAAAGAAGGCAATTATTGTTGATTGTAATTGATTCCGTTGCTATACACTGGTGCGGCTCTTTTCCTCTTTTTAAAGCTTATTATTTTGATTTATGATTTAATGATTCCATTGTATAGGATGATCCCTGATTAATTTTGCTTTTATATACTGTTCTTGATTGGGGTTGTTTAAGAGAAGAAAAATTCTTGCTTTTAACTTTCCCCAGTGTGTACTTTTATATAATTGTTTCATGCTATTGGAATACGAAGAACGGTTGATTCTTGAGATGATTTTTTGGGTTGAAGTGTTGAACATACCCCCCTGTAACCTATTTTATTTTAATTGTTTTTATAAAAAAAATCATTTTGTGGTACATAATAATTGAGTTGTCTAGCATTCCTAATACGCCCTCCTTATTTATTTGGACATCTGTTTTCCAATGAAATTGTTTTAAAAAAAGTCATCAATAAAAATTATTTTGTGTTTCCGTAGCAAACCATAAATGCCTAAATGATCAAATGAGACTCTCATTTTTGGGAAGGAGAGATCTTTTCAGTTCTTCTTCTTCTTCCTCTTCACAATTTATTAGCATATATAAATTGTGGAATTCCTCTTAAGATCTTGTATGATGGTTGGTACTGTACGGTCTTTAGGTTGAAATGATGTGTTAAATACTTGCTCTGTACATGCAAGACAATTCCTGTGGAAATCTAATTTGGCAATTAGTGATTATCTTGGTGGGTTTAAGATCCAGCAATTGGCAACGTTTCAATCAGGGAGAAAATGAAAGGAACGTTTGGAATCTTATTCAATCAGTCAAGCCAAAACATAAGAGGTAAGAATCCAAATTTGTTTTCTGGATAACCAAGCCAAATGTAAGAGGTCTTCACTTAATTTGCTGAGCTGTTGTCATTACTTAGGCTTGACCGTTTCAGAAGTTAATAAAATCATTGTTTTCATTTTTCACTTATTACAGTGTAATGGGGAGAAGGGTTTAGGTATTACTATGAAATATTCCTATAAGAGATTCATTGATCCATAAAGGTTTTGTTTGTTTGTGGCATTTCAAAGACCGTCACAAGTTACATACTCCAAGGATGAGGTTTGGTTTTGCTATATTCTATAGCATTTGAAACACATGTGCTTGCTAGGTCTTACTTTGTGTTTATTAACTTTAGTATTTTTTTACTCTCACTATCACAATAGTGGATTTGTACTGAAAACAAGGTGCAAAACATAATGGAGCTATTCAATTCTATAGACAGCCATCCAAATATGGACATGGAAATGTTGTAGCATTAAGGTCATAACTTGCTGATTTGGTTGTTGTCGAAGAAAAGAAAAACTCTCAAAACCTAACACTAACCATTTAACTTTTTTGGAAGAGTAGAATATATTAATTGGAGTTGGAAGTGGCTCTGGTTATTATCATGGTAATGTGTTATTGCTGGCTAGATCATCTTAACAGTTGTGATTTTTTCTTTCTTCCTAGAGTGTTAAGGACCACCTCCCCTTTTACATGGTGATGTGTTATCATAATATCCCCTTTTACTCCAATCCTAAAGCATGGTAAATTTGTGAGTAGAACATACTCCCGGTGTGTCAGATTAATCAATCCAGTTTATGGCTTCATTCCTGCCCTATCATTTGCATGTGGTAATGAACTTGGCTGTGTAATTCAAGATTCTTTGTATCAGCAACCAACAATTGAACTGATATGACAGTAGAAATAAGAGGCTTTATACAATCTCATCTGGTTCAGAACTTGATTGTTAGCTTAATGGGGATTGATCAAGTGCCAGCCATCCCATTTCTGTTTGAACCAGAAGGCGGCCACTGGCCTCTTCCTGCTCATTTGCGTTGTAGTAACTATTGCTTTGAATTGTGCTAGAATATTATTAGTACTAAGCATATGATCTCATTGTTGCAGGTTACAATCGCTGTACTTGTGTCAAAATTACCTACTTATGGCATGGAGTAATAAAAATAAAAATAAATTTGCTTTAATGTTAATAATGGCCCTGGTTTTATTTTGTGGGAGTATTTATTATAGTGCACTACAGTCTAGCAGTGGGTGGAGGGAGTGGGACATGGTCCACATGGAGTGTCACATTGCTTATAAGCAGTTGATAGTTGACTAGTTGTTGAGACTTAGAATCTGCTCCAATTTAATTAATTATTAAATGGGTTTGTTGCAGGTTAAATATTAATTATCCGTCCATAAATGGAAGTCCCAAAATGACTTTTTCTTGATTTGTACATTGTAAACATAACTTTTTCCAATAATGAATCTTAGTCTTAAAATTAATTTAGTATGTCATAAAAAAAATTATGTCCAAAAATGGGACGTTTATTTATGGAGAAAGGGATTAAAATGCATGCATGCAGATTATTATGTTAATTTATATCACCAACATGGAATTCCTTTCCATGTCTGCAGCCCATGCTTTTTGTCATCTCCAACCAGGAATGCTGTCGTTAAAGATGGAGGAGCAACTACTGCTGCAACAATAGCTATCGCAACCAAAATACAAACCGACGCCATTGATAATTGTTTTATTAAATGTGAAAGTTTTATTTAATTTGTTGCCTCAATACCAGTTCGTTCAACTTTAGTAGTACCATTTTTATAGAGATGAATTCACATTAGTAATTAATTAATTAGCCGGCTAATGACGGCACAATTATACCACATTGGTTTTTTAATTATAATTGTAAATAAATGCACATTGTTGTTAGGCGTAAATTGGGTGGAGATGCTCATGACTTGTACTGGTCAATTAAATGGAAATTGAAGATCGAGAAATAGGCCAAGTGGCAATATTAACTTCTAGTATTGTATTGTACGTGTCTTATTGTTTGTTACTGAGAAAATTCTCATTAGAAACAAGAACGTACATACGTATATTTGCATGCAAATTTTTAGATATTCTTTTCATAAGATTCTGATGCATGGCATGGCATGGCTCGTCGTTTGTTCATTTATATTTAGTGAATGTTTCTTTTCTTTTGACCTTTCGTTCTTTAAGGTATATATTATTATTCAACAAATAAGTAAGTAAAGACTCCTTAAAATAAAAAGAGTTTATTAAGGCATTATATTATGATCATGCATTACAATTAATCTGCGTTGTTATATAATTCAGCAGATGGATATCCAGTAATTAATAGCAAAAAACACACTATACATGGAAGAATTCGTTGAAGGGCAGCTGCTATATTTAAGAAATTTCTGCACAAAGAAAATAATTAAGCCTCACCTCAAAAATTAACTGTGAATATTACTGCAAAATATTAATTTTATTCTCTATAAAATATGCTGAATACAAGTAAATATTTCAAATTTAGCAATACAAAAAAAAATACAATAGTATAATTGTACTACATGATAGGGGATTAAATATCAATAACTTCAGTACTTGAGAAAGGAAAATACAATAATTAATTAGACTCTGCTCCTGATCTCTTAATTCATTAAACCTGCATGATCATCATGAGTACTGTGCCAAATGCTGCAGAAATCCATGCAAAATACGCAGACGAAGCGAATCCAGTCGCTGGGCTGCTTCTGGGAGAAGGCGAAGCCGCTGGAGATGCTACTTGGGCTAAAACCGTAATCGCAAGCTTCTGGTTTCCAGTTGTACAATGACTGCCAACACTGCATAAATACCATTTCTTTCCTTCAGTTGCTAGGGGAATCACATCACTACCGGTGGTAAGACCAACACTATCCTGAGGCTTTGTACAGTTTTGGAAAGAAGCTAAATCCACTTTGTGAACATTATGGACTCCCTGCGGGTAGTTAAAAACTGCACAATCGTGTATATAAAATTTGATTAGAGAGGCTACAATCATGAATGTTGTGAGAAATGCGCTAAGTGCACCTAAATAAATGTGACAATTTCTGGCATTGTTGAAATTAATCTAAAAGATCAAATTTCATGGTTTTGACACTTAAAAAGGATATAATGTAAATCCGATATATATACTTGTTAATGAAGAAATTTAATAAAATAGTGAGAGTTAGTGAGTTTATGAGCTAGGTTGTGTGGTTAACCGAGTAGAAGAGCACAAAAAAGATAGTACATACTGAGTTGATCGCCGACATGAAACTGTTTATCTGCAGCCCAAGATTTGTAATCGAAATTGTTGGTCCAACCCTTTTTATCTCCTACCACAAAGTCTGTTGCCAAAGCTGGAGCAACAACTGCAGCAGCCATAAGAGCAGCTAGTGCAACCAATAGATTAATTGAGGCCATTGACAAAAATGATCAGATCGGCCGCAAGGGCTTTACTTATATACTTGTGGAATTTCCTTTCACCTTAATTAACTGTTTGATCAGGATACTTTTCAGGCCGAGGGTCTGGCGTGCCATTTATAGAGATTTTATTTAACATAGACGTACTGATTATTTAGCCGGCTAATGTCGGCATAGCACCTTTTCTGTGGCATGTGTGAATGTGGCAAGAATTTTTAATTTGGCCACAATTGTGAGCCATGTTGTAAGTTTAAGACAACCCTTGAATCATATATATATATATTAATTAATTAAATAATAATTAGGCTGTTGTTATGACTTGGTCAATTAATCACAATAAACTGAAAATGAACTAGTTACCTTCAGGGTTCAATGACCAAGAAAAATAACAAGGTAACAAGTCTAAAGTGGTCGATCTCTGTGTTATCTCCAATATGCTTAGTAGTAGACTTGTCGTGCGGGCGCCTCCTAACATAAAATGTTTGAAAAACACGGATTTTCCTTTTTCTTTTCTTTCTTTTTTTTGTTTTATTTTTCCCTGACAAGTATCAGTATTCTGGAGTTGAGTGATAGTGAGGTTATACTTATATGTGAACTTCTATGGTTTACTTTACACGTACAGGCAGCAAAAGAGCTCGTATCTTTTGTTATGTACTCATACTAGGTAAATTTCTGTCAAGTGTACTGCTAGAGGGCAACTTTGAAAACTGATGCCAATAAGCGTACACCATTTTAAAATTCTTCCACCTTCACTCTTAACGGATGCCTGAGCTCCTGTTGCATAGTTCATAAGTCAAGAATGCATCAGAATGTTAAATTTTTAGACTGCTAACTGCTAAGCATCATTCACTTTCCATGTACCTGCTGCTCATGGTGGACAAGGCACCCATTCTAGTGACGCCAGCAAGTGATGGAATTTGCTTCAGCTTGAGCCTTGGTGGTTTTTCTTGCACCAATTTTTCTACCTACACAACGAATTTGTGGTTGGTGATTGCACTAACACAAATAGTAGTAGAATGATTTCACAACATCATCTAGTTGCCAACTTTAAGAAATAGAAAGAGATTATCAGACACAACATGAGTCTCGTAGAAGGTTCCATTCTTACCTCACTTTCTTGCTGAAACGCTCCCAATTTATTCTCTTCCGAGCCCTCTAACCAAATAATAAATAATGCAAGAAAATTATAAGATTGAAATCTAAGTGGATATATAAGAAATGTTTCATTCCACAACTAGCAGGAACAAGTAGAACCTTTTCAAACATACACGTAGGGCGAGGTAATTTTAACTGAGATCCGGTGCTTGGTTGGAGTTCAAATGTCAAAGTGAGCTACATTCAACAAAGGGCATATTGGCATAATATGAGTCAAGAAAGAATTGGAAACATAGGTTTTGGAAGTTAAGATAAATAATGACTTCAAAAATAGCAGTTGAAGAAGTTGTAGTGATTTGCAAGAAGTAAATATTTCTATAGTTTACCTTGTTAAAAAGTTTACCTTTTAAAAAAGTTCTGTTGGTGGATCATGTTGAACCCTCCGCTCTGTATGAAAATTAAATTCCTGAGATGAAGCTAGAACGTTATGGTTTATAAGATCACAACTTGATGTAAATTTGAAATATAAATCAATAAAATCAGATAATCCAATCTGGGAACTACCACTGGTACTGTTGTTTCCCTCTTCTTATTTCGGAAAACTCCTACGTCTCCTTTACTGGAAAAAAATCTGCATTTAGGACCAACATATAACCTTTAGAATTGCTTATAGGCATTTTCAAATACTAAACTCCTAGCTATATATATATATATATATATATATATATATATATATATATATATATATATATATATATATATATATATATATATATAATACCTTCTTGTTCAGGGGTAGAGCTTTAAATTTGTGAATCATTTCACATCCATCCTTCTTTGGAGCATCTACAACATTTGGCCTGATAGACAATCATGGTTTAAGTATAGAACAAAGTTCCTAGTCAAAATACAATGTGAAGCAATGCAGTAATTGCATGTTCTTTCCAAAGGAATTGAAAATTTATGTAATCATCTTCAATAGCTCCTCCAACAGCTCTATAAATCCATCACTAAACTAAAAGAATTATGTGAATTAATCTAATGATAGCAATAAAATATTTAAAAAATTAGATAAGTGCAATGAAAATTAGCAAATAATATAAAAGCTGAACATCAGAATATTGGCTTCACGACAAACAATCCCTTTAACATGCATTTATATAGAGAAAACAGATGCAACGACAATTTAGAGTAAATTTCTGAAGATAGATATTAGAAAAACGTTGAAAATAAGAAGCTCAAATTTAGAAATAGGAAGCTGGAAATAAGGAACGTTTAGATGATACCATTCATTTTATAACAATGATCTTCTAAAATCTTACCTTCTGGGATCTTTGTAGCCGCATTGTGCAAGGGATCCAGCTCTAGGTTGGTGCAACACCTGCAACTATATAATTTCAATCCAAAGCTGATAAATACAAAATCACATAAACAGATGAGAATGCTAATTATTTCATGTATCTGTTGTGACACACTAAGATCTATTTCCTTGCATTTCTTCCCTGTTCTTCCATGCATTTTTTCTCTTGTTAGGAATCACTCGTGTGATACAAAATGAGAACACAAACTATTAGTGATTTGCTAGAATAGCCACAAATGCATTAATTTCAACAGGTATAACCTTAGAATCATTGCAATGAACTGAGGATGATGGAACTGCAGAATTGTGTTGCATAGCCCTTTCCAATGTTTTTAGGTGAAACTCCTGAAGAGCAATGAAATGGTGAAAAATGTTGGCCAATTAAAACCATTTTTAGAAGGACTGTTGACCATGATAGTTGTCCACCAAAAAGGGAATTTGGTACAGGGGAAGCAAGACATTAAAATTAAGCACTTGCTTGAAACTTTGGTAACCGTGGAGTGCTTTTTAAAAGTAACAGTGAGGGAGCCTCAAAAATCTGCAAGTTACAAACAAAATATATCAGTTGAATAAACAATTTGAAGAAGTATTTTAAAAAAAATGTTTTTCTATCTCCCACTTTTACAGACCTTTCTGTTCAGCTGAAGAGCTCTAAATGTAGAAGCAGTGGATGTCACTTGTTCACGTTCACTACTAACTTTTGGCCTTAAATCAGGACAAGCAAGGTAGCTTGTCAGGGCAAACCATGTTATTCATGGCAATGTTGACTAAAACCAGAAATGCGTGAACAAACCTCATCCTCTGTGCCCTGTGAGCTGTTTCAAGGTCAGGCTCTTTAGGAATAGTAAGCCGTAACTTAGCATGTATCAAACTTCCGTTGATGGTGCCATCCTGCAAGACCATCCAACAATATTTTCAGAACTCGGTACAATTGCAGATAGTCTTCTTGGCTCACTTTATGCGCCCCTCTCTAAACCCAGTACAAATCCCAATAGTCTTCTTGCCTCACATTACTTTTTATTATATATGTGTGTGTGTTTGCTCTTCAGAGTATAATTTGTGTGTTTTCATAGGCGTGTTTCTAACAATGTTTCTTGTTTGACCTATTCACAAATCCATATGCTTGGTAAACAAAATATCAACTTTGCTTGGACACCCTTGTATAGTTCAAAGTTCAAAATTATAACAAAAGACAAACATAATGTAATAACATGAGGAAGAATTGCCAGCATTATGAAATTAAATACATCAAAGAAAAATACATTGAAACGTTAAACGGCAAGCTCATTCATTCAGCAGTAATGTACCTTTTTAGGTTCCTTGTGAACTAAATGAGTTTGTTGATTTGTATCAGCAACCTGGTATGTAGAAGAATCAGATGTTCAACTGAGACTATAGAACAGATAAGCAGACAGAGAATTCCAAAACAAGCTCTCAGCAAGACTTTATACTAAGATAGCAAAGCATGCAGATGAGTGACACCGACAAATATTTACAGATGTCCACAAAACTTGTAACAGAAAGCCTCCAATTTAGCATTGATGGGAACAAGGCGGCGAATTCAAAGGAACATGAAGATTATAGTACATCTTGACCTTACGCAAGTGACCTCCCTCAAGCTTTTGTCTCTTAGAAGGTTGGCTCTCCAACGCAGAAGAATTAGTTAAACTTCTCTCATTGTTCTCCAACTTCAAAAACCTACCACTTGCAGGAAAAAAGGTCATCAGAACATAAGGATGGGACAGGGAAAGATTGCCAGTGTTTAGTATATATGTTTGCAGAACATGCCACACAATTAAGACATGGGATGCGTAAATTATTTGCAACTGTAGAAATAAGAATAAAGTAGAAGACATGCCAGTTGAAAATCTTATATTGTATTATTATTGGCAGCTGCCCCAACTTACCAAAGTTGGCAGTAATGCGAACGAGTGCAAGGGAAAAAATCCAAGAATATGTAAAGAAAAGAATTCACACCCAAAAAAAAAGGAAAAAGAAAACAAGTAGCACCTGGAATTATCCACTTGACGATCTTGATTTTGTCTGGCCAATTGGCTTGCTGTCGGCTTCATAAGAGTTGAAATCCTCAGAACAGATGGTTTAGCAGTGGTATTTCTTTTAGGTTTTGAATCAATCATATGATTATAAAATGTCAAACCTTACAAAGAATTCAATTGTAAGAATGTAGAGATATATATTGTCGGTAAGAAAACTGCGAACTGTCTAGGACAGAAAACTGTGACTCTGTGAGATGCATAAACTGGATTTGAGGAAAACAAAAAGGAATGGAAAAATACAATGAAGACAAAAAAGAGCGCTGAAGTTTATATAATCACCAAAGGAAGCAAAGCTTAAATTATAGAAAGAAAACTTGAGATACCATTCCATAACAAGTACTTTACATCCTCAATCAATAACTTAGATCACCTGCAGGTATTTGATGGGATTGATTAAACTTTGGAAAAATGCAACTCTTTAAGTCAACAGAAATCCTTCCATTTATTCCTTCACATTCTGCAAGACATATATAATGAGGTCGGAATAACAGTGTCACATGTTTTATCTTGCTAATGAGCAAGAAAGTAACCCAATAAGTATCATTATATGGAGTGAACAATAAAAGCTAATTCGTGGAAGCTGACCAATACTTTTACTAAATAAAGACTATTAGTATAAACTACAATTCACCTAGAGGTTTCGGAATGGAACAACAAAACCAAAACCAACAAAAAAAAATTCAAACCTCTCAAGCTATGATACAAATATTATAAGGAGCAAGTTTAGGAACGTATATTGGGTTGTATCCTTCCAAGACTATAACTTTTTCTCATGATATAATGTCTAGAACATAATGCAGACTAATAGATAGGAAAACAATATTTCTTCAGATTCAAAATTAAATTGTACCTCTGCTGCTCATATTCATTGCAGAAATTTCTGGGTCCAACCCTATATCAGAGCCAATCTGAGGCAAAGCCATGTTTTCCAAACCTATAGTTTTTGGAGAGGTGGTGACATTTGCCAGTAGAATATCCTCTCTCAAAACAAACTTTCTAACAAAAGCTGAAATACAAAATACATTACAAATGAAGATAAGAAAAGAAACACTTTATGAGGTAACAAAATGAAAAATTGAACTCCAGAAAATGAAATTCCATGCTGAAAAATTTAAGCTTTAGTGGATTCGAAATGCCAGTGTTTCTTGGATAAGTTTTTTTTAGTAAATATTTCGTATCCAAACAAATAAATTGAGCATATGAAATTAATTTCTAAAGTTCTGCAGCTTATAAAGGAAATATAAGTAGATTAAGGAAAAAGGAATCAACTTGGGGTTCAATAAAGCTTCAAACAGAGTTACATTTGCTTAAATCAACTGAAAACGGATATGCTAACCAGTAATAAAATATAAAATCAAACTAACAACTTAAGAGCAGCTAGACCTTAGGATATAGAACACTTACGCGAAGGTGGATAACTTCCCTTGGATTTGAACCAGAGCTCAGCTTCACGAGCGTCAGCTAACGACTCATGTCGGCTGAAATCAAAGTATCGAGCCGCGTCGAACTCATAATCAAGATCGATTTCTACAGCTGTGAATGTGAACATTACGATATCCTCCATTTCTTCGTCCATTTCTCTCAGTAAATACTTTCTCTCTCTAAAATCAAAGCTCCAAAGCGAAAACCCTAAGTATCAATTGAAATGCCGGTGATTGATCACACAGAACGGCGTACGGTAGCAAGAAACGAAGAAAGTAAACTGTATACACATACAAGTGAGTGTTTCTATAGGTGGAGAGAGAGAGAGAATGGGTAATAGCGCCGAAGCTCAAAAGGATCCGAAATTTGAATGGGCGGGGCTCCAAATAGAGGGGTAAACGTTATTTTATTTTGTGACGGAAATGCCCTAAAGATTGTTGAGATTGGAGTGCGATTAAAAATGCATTGGGGGATGAGATTGTTAATTCCATGGAAAAAGGAGAAGCGGGCAGGTGTCATCGGAGTCCGAGCTCTGCCTGTCGGGTATCTCTGAAATTTCGGCGCGGTTGGAACTTTAGCCTTGAGATGTCGACGAAATGCGAGATTACCCCTAACGGTTTTATTCGTTGTCCGGTCACAAACAGGCCCGCACACTGCAAATTCAAAAGAGGCGAGGAGGAATTTATTAGTTGCAGCAGTAGTGTTTTACTTTTTCTTGGGATTATTATTATTATTATAAGAAGAGTAAATTCTCATAATTAACTACATAAAAATTTTCATTTTTCTTTTTATTTCTTTGCCGTCCCTTCCTTCCGTGTAATGAATGTATTGATATTTTTGATTTAAAAAAGAATCTATTACATTGTATTTCAAACAATAGCTAACAAATACCTTTTCAAGCTCAATACAATTTTTTTTTACATATAAAATATAATCATATCACAAATGAACCTTATAAATATAATTTTCAGATGGAATTTCATATATACAAGATGTATTCCTAGCCGTAGCCAGTACGTCGTCCCTTTCAATGGACTGTCATGCATGGGAATGGGATGCGATAAGCTCCTCCGTCCAGAATGCTAATGGACTGAACTGGACTGGGCTGACCATAAATAGATACCATTAACTCGCCTAGTCCAATTTAGAATAGGCAGCTATTAAATTAAGAGTCTTGTGAAATATTCCGGCAGTCTTACTCGTAAATTAATTAGGGAACTGATATATAAAAAATTAATATTTTTACATGATTTTTCTCACATGAATAGTGGGTGAGTCTCACCTACGTATAAGAAAAATTTATGTGAAAATATCATTTTAACATGTGAAAATATCAGTTTCAATTAATTACTTGCACTTGCCTTCCACAAATGAAAACGCATTTCCACCTCAAAGAGTTCAGAGAATGATAGTTGGGTTAGGGTAGGGTAGGGTAGGGTAGGACGATGTTTATTTGGATTTTAGACGGATTTAACAAAATGTCCACCAATAGGGGGCGGGTCAATTTCTTGTCATGGAATAGAATGAAGACCCAACTATAAGAGCAACACTATGGTAGGATTCTTGGTCTTTGACGCAACCAACTTAAAATCCAAGCCTTAAACATCAACATCCATCATCCAATTACATCCATCTTACTTAAATCTTTAAAGTTTTTAAAGACTTCTATTGTATCTCCTCATAATTTGTACCCAATTATAATTACAATATATATATATATAGATAAGAGGATTTCACTCGTTACACATTTTTTTAAAATATTATCACTAATATTTATCTGTATAACTGACAATTCAAAATTTAAACTTAAACATTCGCTCTATATATATATACTAGCTGTGTCCCGTGCCTCCGGCACTACATCGACGGTGAAATTTATTCCAAACTTTAGACGGCCCAGATAATTTATTGAGTGAACGAAAAATTTAAAATCATTTATATTTTATTAGATAGATATCATTTTTGAAACCTAAATATGCAGAGCATTTGTAGTGTCACATTAATGGAATAATCAGTATATTACTAGTTAGTTTATCCACTTTTTTAGAGCATTAATTAGCGAGTTATTTAGAGTGCAAATTGATTTTAGTATTAAAGTTTAAGGTAAAAATAGGAGATTAGTCACTTTTGAGTGTAGGTCCGTAGGAGAATCAAATCAACTTACCCTCAATGTACACGTCTTAAAAGTGCTTGTTGTCATGTGATCCAGTCACGTCATATGCACAGCAAAAGTTTACACAATTAATCATATAAGCAGCAATCAGTAGACGGATAACCGAATTGGACATTATTGTTGGATATTTTAAAAAAAAAAAAAAAATTGTAATTTAAAAAAAATATATAATATTTATTTTAATTAAATTTTTTATAAATTATAAAATTATACCTAAAATATTTTTTTTTTGTAAAAAATTCAATTAAAATAAATACTATATATTTTTTTAAGAGTCACAAGAAAAACAAAAAATTAAAAATGCCCAATTCAGTTGTGTGCGTTGAAGGACTCTATAAGCAGTTGCAAAGGGAAAATGTTAAAAGTTAAAACAAAAAAATACAATTTGTTCGATTATTAGTGATTACAACATTTGTAACCATAGAGTTTATAATATTTAACCCTTCAAATGTATTATACTAATTTTAGTGTGTTATATTTGAGGTATAAACTCTATATTTATAAATTAAATAAGTTATGTTTAAAATAAATTGCTATTAAACTAATAAAAAATTTAAATGCATCTGAATTTTTAAATACTTTAAACGCATTAAATGTTGAATAACTAAACATACACTATATGAATCATGTAAAAAATAATAGTGAAATGTTGTGTTAATGGTTAAGTACAATTGAAAAAAAAATCATTTTTGTTTGGTGGAATGCCTTGCCAAATAAAAAAGCTAGCATGTTGGCATATTAATAAAAAAGAAATTGATATTTTCACACGAGTCTCTCTCATGGAAGTAGAATTCACTCACTAATTATTTGAGATGAATCATGTAAAAATATTAATTTTTTATGTGAAAATATCAATTCTTAATAAAAATTGAAATTTGACACTTACAAATTACAATCATATTTTAAATATATAAAAAAAAACTCTACAAAAATATTTTTAATAATACTATTTTGTAGTACTCCTATTATTTTTTAAGGAATTACATTTTCTAAAAGTAGAACATAAAAACATTGAGTAATAAACTTTAGCAAACCATAAACATGACCAATTAGCATAATAATTTTGAGGGCTATTTGAGTAAAACAACTCCTTCCCCAATCAAAGAAAAACAATAATATTATCCCAACAACTAGATTCATCTGTCAAACAAGCAAGTATTAACGGCGGAAAATAATCAACAATCTTTTTATACAAATAAAATAAAATAATTCTCAAAAATAAAAATTAGAGGAAAAAAATAGAGAGAGAAAAGAGAGCTCTGCCCATTGCCCATCCCTCTCTCCTTCTCATTTCTCCTACGCTCCTTTGTACTCTCCGTCCGTCCACTCGACAATGTCCCCACAAACATGAGACAAACTCGAAGCTACGACGACAGAGACAAACCCACCACTGGCGGCGGAGCCACTACGGCGATGAGGGTGATAGTTCCCTTGCAAGGCGTAGTCCAAGGCCGCGGTGGCCTTGTTTTAGGCTCAGTCATACCCTGTGCTCTCTTCTACTTCTTCCAACTCTACCTCAAGCAGCGCCAACGCTCTCGCTCTCAGCCTCCTCCTCCGCCGCCGGAGCCGCCGTCAACCGTCGAGCTTTCTCCTGGGCTGAATAGAGTTCTGTCTCGCTCCCTTCTCTCTCCGAGAGCCTCCAGTGGGCCGGCCCACGTATCTTCTAGAGCTAATTCTATTGCTAAACAAGCTGATAGCCCATACTATGTTGGATTGAATAGGGTTTCTGAGGACCCTTTTGATGAATTAAATAACCCAGATGGTATTTTCCAGCTTGGATTGGCCGAAAACAAGGTTGGTTATATATATAAATATGTTTACTTTGTCTTGATGATATGTTTGTAGTTGTAATAATAAATTAAATTTTGGTTTTGTGGTGAATTTAATTAGTTATCACTGGATTTGGTTCAAGACTGGCTATTAGAAAATGAAGATTCAATTTTTAGCCGGGATATAAGTGGGATTGCTACTTATCAGCCATTTGATGGGTTGATGGAGTTGAAAGTGGTAAGTGTTTCCATTACGCTCTTTGTTTTAATTGATTAAAACTCATACATTATGTTTCCTTGTTGGATAAGAGTTGTTAAATGACTTTTGACCATAACAATAAAATCCACAAAAAAACAGATTTCAAGACAGTTTTATATTGCCATGGTGACCCCAAAAGTTCAGGACTTGAAGGTATCCAAATAAGGATGGCCTTAAATCGCTGACTCAATAGTATCTTCTTGGGTTATTTTAACCCACCACAGGCTCACTCAAAAGGTAATGACTTGAAGGTACTATTGGTAGTAACTTAATTCCTTAAGTACAGACAATTTTTTCCCATATCTTTTGATGTGGGACTGGGGTGTTACACGGTGTAACAAGTTGCTGTGTTTGCTAAAATTGAGTTCCTACCCAACTCTTATGTATGGTTGTTGAAATTTTAAGTTATTCGAATAGATGAAACCAATAACAGTGTTACTTCAATCAACTCTTAAGGTTTTTCTTTTTCTTTCTTTTTAAAATATATATATATATATATATATATATATATATATATATATATATAACAAGATTTCTTGGTGGTGCTCATATTTGCTTTTGAACCTTTGCTTTTATTTTGCTTAATCTCATAACTTGACGTAACAGTTTGTAATTTGGGCTCTATCATTTTCAATTCTGGGGAATGTAGATGGTTCCTTTTAATACAAGAACAAATAATTAGTTTTTGTGCCATGCCGAGTTGCTTTCAATCTTGGGTTTGTATGCTAATTTCATCAGTACTGCAGGCTGTGGCAGGATTTATGTCTGAGGTCATGGATAAATCAGTGTTCTTCAAGCCGTCCCAAATAGTACTGACAGCTGGTGCCGCTTCTGCAATTGAGATGCTTAGCTTCTGCCTGGCAGATGCGGGAAATGCTTTCCTTGTTCCCTCACCTTATTACCCAGAGTAAATTTCTTTGCCAATCTGAAGAAGTTCTATATTTGGTTATTTAGCACATCTATATACTAAACTAGAAAGACAATTTGCAGTCTTGACAGGGATGTCAAATGGCGTACTGGGGTGGAGATTATAGCCGTTCCTTGCCGGAGTGCAGACAACTTCAATTTAAGTACAGCCTCCCTTGACCGAGCGTTTAATCAAGCAAAGAAACGTGGTCTTAAAGTTCGTGGAGTTATAATTTCAAACCCATCAAATCCAGTAGGCACTTTGCTCAATAGGGAAACTCTTTACAACCTAATGGACTTTGTTACAGAAAAGAACATTCATGTCATCTCTATAGAAATATTAGCAGGATCCACTCATGGAAATGAAGAGTTTGTCAGCATGGCAGAAATCATTGATTTGGAAGGTTTTGATCGCAACAGAGTGCAAATAGTTTATGGTCTTTCGAGAGACCTCCCTCTTCCTGGTTTTAGGGTGGGGGTTCTCTATACCTACAATGAGACTGTTCTGGCTGCAGCTAAAAAACTCGCAAGATTCTCATCCGTTTCGGCTCCAACCCAGCGATTGCTTGTCTCAATGCTCTCAGATCCAAATTTCATTCAAGATTTCATCAGGACAAACAGAGAAAGGCTTCAAAGCATGTATATTGAATTTGTGGCTGGCTTGAAGCAATTAGGTATTGAGTGCATGAAAAGCAGCGGAGGCTTCTACTGTTGGGCTGACATGAGTGGGTTTATTCGCTCATATAATGAGAAAGGGGAGCTTGAACTTTGGGATAAGTTGTTAAACATATCAAAGATTAACCCAACTCCTGGGTCCTCCTGTCACTGTATTGAACCAGGATGGTTCCAGTTTTGTTTTACTACATTGAGTGAAAGGGACATTCCTATAGTTATGGAACGTATTCGGAGAGTCTCTGAATCCTGCAAATCTAACAGTTAAAATCCTATGGCCTGTGACGGTATACCTATTGAAGTGCACCTAATTTAGCAGGATAACTCTTGTGCAAAGATTTTGATGCTGTAGGCATTAAGATTGAACTAAAGACGGACGAGCTACAGTCGAAATCAAGTTCTATGGTAAGCAAAAGTGAACCAGAATCCTAAACCTTGAGTTGAAGGTATATATATTCTACTTCTGGTTGCGTTTGCTTTCAACATTAGTTTCTTTTTCATCTCTTTCGTAATATGGAGCGTGTAAATCCTTCCCCCTGGTCTGCAATTTGACAAACTATTCGCCTCAAGTTCTGAAGATATGTAGTAGATAGATAGGCTTTTCATCAGTGAAAATCGGGCGCCGATGATCAGTGAATCATTTTCATGTTACTTTTGCTGAATACAAATGTTACGCAGATACATATTATTACCGAGTGCCACTTCTGTTCACTTAATTTACTCCTTTGATACCCATTAGTTGATAGAGGCCAAGGTGTTCCAATGGTTTCACAGTCTTTTTTTACCCTTTCCAACTCAAGGTCTAGTGGCAAAAGGGATAGAAACCTAAAGTCCAAATATACAAGTACCTGAATAAAGAAATAGACCCTGTGCTCTGTTTCCAATGTGACACGAAACTAATGTATTTTATTGCAAAAATAACAATGGATAATAAATAATTGTAATCTCAAAATTGAATAGGAAAAAAAAAATTCTTTCTTCTGTTTTTATGCTCTAAAAGTGCCTATTGTCTCCTATCCTCACTACCAGAAATCCAAATTCCCCTGCCAGCCATACTACCATTTCTTTCCATCCCTTCCTGTATAAATATTTGCTAATTACACGCTCAGGCTGTCAAAAATCCCAAATTGACTTATTATGAACCCAATCCAGACCTGATGGACTCGAGAATCTGAACAGCCTCAGCCATGCTTGGTCTCCTAGAAGGCATTTCAGAAGTGCAGATTAATCCCAGCTTCATAACCTGAATCAACTCATTTTCTGCAAAACCACGCAAACTTCTATCAAAGCAATCTGAAGCAGAGCCGCTCTCTATTAACCCCCTAACATAATCACACAAAACTACCACCTCGTTTGCCACTGGACTTTCCACCGGTTTCCTCCCTGTAACCAGCTCCAACAACACTACTCCAAAACTATACACATCACATTTGTCACTCAGTCTCAAACTCTGAGCCAACTCTGGTGCAACATACCCAACTGCATTGTGAAATTTGGTAAAACCATAATTATCAAGCAGAGGAAGTAACTTTCCTAGCCCGTAATCAGACAATTTTGCCTCATAGTTTTCATCTAACAGTATATTAGTGGACTTGATGTTAAGATGAAGAACTGGAGGTTTACAATCGTGGTGAAGGTATGCGAGAGCTCTTGCTGTCCCTAGAGCAATCTGATACCTCCTAGACCAATTCAGTTCACTATTACCAACACCAGTACTAGTGCCAGGATAATCAAGTCCATGAAGATTATCATACAAATTTCCATTTGGAATAAACTCGGACAGAACTAAATGCATACTAGAGGACCAATAATAACCTTGAAAAGCAACAAGATTAGGGTGTCGAAGATTTCCTAACCGTCCAATTTCTTGTTCGAATTCGTCCTGGTTCCGAATTCTTCCCAAAGTCTCAAGCTTCTTCACTGCAATTGATATCCCACCTTCAAAACTTGTTCTGTAGACTGTTCCAATTGAACCCCCACCAATCAGGCACTCCTTGTCCAGCAAAGCTTTAGTGCCGGCTTCCCAATCCTCATACCTTGAGGGCAAACTTTTGCTGAAGAGAACCAACTTTCCAATTATGACATTTGAGTCTGATGAACCCAGTGGAGTGCTCTCTACAACCGCTGTCGCTTCATCACTTCTCCTCCTACGAGCCTTCATGTTTATTATGGTTATGAGACCAACACCAGTGAGGATCACTGCAGCTGCAACAATAGCAACAATGGCAGACACACTCAACACATTTGATTTTCCTGTCGCTGGAGTCATGCCATTGGCAGAGCAGGATGTCAAAGGAGCACCGCAGAGCCCTGGATTGTGAGAAAATGCTGATGCCCCAAATTGCTGGATATTAGGAGTAGGAGGAATAACACCAGAGAGGTTGTTGTGAGAGAGGTTAAAATGAGTTAAGTTTAACAAATTCGACAACGATGCAGGGATTGAGCCAGATAGCGAATTTTCTGATAGATCCAAAATCTGGATTTTTGACAAATTTCCGACAGTTGATGGTATGCTTCCATTTAGTTTGTTTCTGTGCAGATCAAGGATTACAAGGTTCGACATGTTGTAAAGGTTACTTGGAATTTCTCCCTGCAAAGCGTTGCCAGAAACATCCCTGCAGTAACATTTAGAATTTGGATAATTTGATATGGAATTCAAAAAGTAAATTATTTACTGGTGCTAAAACTAGAGATGCATTTCTATAACAAAGACTTTTAAGGAAAATCTTATTTTCCCAAATACAACCCTAACATTGCTAAATGTAGTAGTAGTGGCATGATAGCATTCAATCCATCCACAGCAAATATAAGTAACTGCATATTTGCAACTTCATGTCACTTTATAATGTACAATTAAAAATGTATCTCTAACTTTGGAATGAACAAAAAAAGGAAAATGTATCTCTAATTTTGTGATGGAGGGAGTATGTAAATTGTAAAACAATGTTGCGTTTGGATTGAAAGAATAAAGGTAGTAATGAAATGACTCATTCTTATGGAATAAAAAAAAATATGTTTGGTTGCGATTAGAATGAATTGAACCATCCTTTTTTTTTGCTATTTTCGACTGAAATTTAACATTCTTGCCCAATATTTCATGCCCAAAGCCTTGTGAGTAGTTTTTTTATCATTGAGTCATGAGGGTCTTGGGAGAGGGAGAGTATAAAATAACTCATTCCAACTAGAATGGAATGAATCATTCCAATCTCCATTCCATTCCTTCAATCCAAACGCAAGAGAATGATGGGATGGCATAAAATGGGAATTAGACTTACAGCTCCAGAAGAAACCTGCAATTGTTTATTTCATCTGGGATTTCACCACCAAGGTTAAGATTGTGCAAGTCCAGAACTTGAATATATTCTATACTTCCAAACTCTGCAGGAATAGTCCCACTAATCGAGTTATTCCCCAATCGAATAATTTGGAGACTCTGCAAGTCTGAAATATCAATTGGAATACTTCCATTTAACAAGTTAAATCCCAAATCCAAAACCTTTAGGGCAGTGCATTTTGTGATGCTCACTGGGATTTCCCCAAAAAATTCATTCCCTGAAGCACCCAAAATCGCCAATCTCTGACTGCAAGATTCTATAGCTGGTATTTGGCCCGAAAACTCATTAGACGAAACATTGAAAATAGTAAGATTACTGAATTGAAGAACACCAAACGGGGCTGACCCAGTAAGCATATTGCTAGCAAGATCCAAAAGCTCCAAGCTTTTACACTGCAAAACCTGCTCTTGAACACTTCCTGCTAACCCATTGTTACTCACAGACAAGAAGATTAACCCTGGAATATTACAAATTTGTGAAGGCAAGCCACCACTCAGATTGTTGAATGAGAAATCCACACCAAGAAGATTCAAGCAATTACCAATGGATAAAGGAATTGAACCTGAAAGTTTGTTTCTTGAAAGAGAAATGAACTTTGTTTTGAAACAGTTCATGAACAAAGCTGAAGGAATCTCTCCACTATATCCATTCCTTGACAAATCAAGAAATCGAATATTCGATAAATTCCCTAAAATCTCCGGGATTGACCCAGATAATGCATTTGAGCTCAAATTGATCTTCCACAATGTACCAATTTCACCATACTCAGTTGGAATGTTTCCAGTGAATCTATTTCCAAAAAAGTTAAGAATCCGCAAGGATTTCAATCCTGATAAGGCCGGCAACAAAATTCCACCCAAACTTTTATTCCACAGGACAATCTTATATACATTTCCATCAGAATTACAAAACACACCACTGAAATCTTGGCAAGGGCTTTTACTTGAATCCCATGAACTCAAGCTATTGTAAGGATCACTTGAAATGTTACCCTTGAATTGCAGCAAGATCTCCTTTTCAGTGACCGGATACACTGCCACAAACTGAAATGCCACCAAAATAAGAATGTAAAGAGAGTAATTTCCTAATATTTTCATGTTCTTGCCCGGCATTATACATTCCGGGTCGGATTGTGCAAAGCCTCAATCATTCCTTCCGGACAATAGATTCTATGTAAATGGGGTTCATTTAAGAGAGAACAATGTGCCCATTGCTACAGGAAAGTAACATTTGCAAAGCTAAGTCTTGCTAAAAATTGCTGGTACATTTATGGGAAAAAAAATCTTGGGGAAAATTGAAAATGAGTTGACTTGAATGAAGTAGATTTACTTTGAGTGGATGTATTTAGTTCTGGGTATTTTATGGGCTGTGAATCAAGAACCCTAAAATCTATGTTTAATAGTTCGAGAAGGGTGAAGTGCCCAAGAGGGTAGGGGGAGAGAGAGAGGGGATATGGGACATGCGAGGGAGTGAGGGAGAAAAATGAAATGAAATAAAATTGGCGTGGGGCTTGGCTGGAAAGGGAAGGAGGTAGAGGCAATTTTAATTAACTGCCTATAAAAAAAGTCCTCTCCATGTCTGGACGGTTGTCACCACGTGCTCTAGTCGTAGTGCATCTCTCTCTCTTTATATATATATATATATATATGAGATTAATAGTAGAGTTAAGTCGTGATACGATCGTAGAATAGTCACCCTACGATTTGAGGATTCATTCTACGTTTATACAATAGTAGATTGACTACTTTATGATCGTAGGATGACTTAACTCTACGATCATAAATTGTGTACATTTAAAATTTGAACAGCTGTACACCTGATTTGATATTTTCATAAAATTTCTCTCTCAATAGATGGACTTCATGTATTATTCAAGTAAGCTTACATTGTCATTTGTCATTTGTCATTTGTACGCATGAGATTTCTACTCTTGAAAATTAAATGACACCTAATGATAGATTCAGATCAGTTATATATATATATATATATATTGGATTGATAATAACAAATATTTATTATATATGAACACATTTGTAATTGTCTATAAGAGAACAAACTGTCTAGATATTACTAATATTTAATCCTTGTGTTACTATTAATAGATGATTGAGCGGCTTATTTGTCCTATGAACGATCAAAATGTATTTATTCAAATAGTGTCATAACAAATATATGCAGCAAATCACTTCAATATGTATAAGGAATTGATATTTTTATATAAAATTTTGTTATTTTTACATGATCACTCTCACATCACATGAATAGTTAGTGGGTCTCACTTTCATATGATAAAAACTCGTGTAAAAATATCATTTTAACACGTGAAAATATCAATTCCATATATATATATATATATATATATATATATATATATGTATAACTCCTTGTGTTTGATGATGAGTAGGATACTGGATCAAGTAATTAACAAACAAAAAAAGGAGCCATTCTGCCTTTCTCTATCTCAAAAGCCATCACTCTGACGTATATAAAATGTAGGGTGTCTGCTCTGTCTTACACAACTCACAACATTTATTCCGTCCACCAACCAAGACAGCCAGCAGCACCACCATAACCATTTCACCACCACCACCACCATAGACTCACCGCATTAACAATACTATCGATAGGAACCAAATACTAGTAATAAATAAAGATTCGAAACATTAAAAATGGTTGGTGGAATTGAATGAGGTTGCTGCATTAAAATTTTGTCAGTCTAAAATGATAAAGCTTTCGAGGAGACATTGGTCAGGTTGTTTTATTACTACACTATTTTTTATCTAACGTACTACCTTGGATTTGAAAATGACTAAAAAGGTTTAGTGCCATTGTTTAATGGAATTTCTTACTAAATACTACTAGTAGGAGTACTCAATTATTACAAGGGGTAGGTAGTTAAGATGCAATTTGTTAGGTAGGTGCCAAGTGCCACTTCTTTTTGGCTCTAGACTTCATTTTCCCGTTGTAGTCCCTTCTGTTTCTCAAATTATCTTTGTCATAAAGTTGACTACCAAGGACGAACACAAACAAAAAGCTACCAACGTACAAATAAAAGTTACTAGTACTCTTTAATTACCAAATTTCTTGTGATGCGTTTCCTCTTCCTTTTGTTTTCAACAATAGTAGTACTGTAGTAGTATTATTCAAGACCATATTTAATTCCTATGTTGTGTATCAATTAACTAATTTCCTTTAATGCAAAGATGGTTTGTTATTGGTAAAAAAATATATCATCTCATAGCAACAGAGCATGCAATGTGAAGTTTTATGTGATCTTAATTCTAATATACGCAGTGGCGAAGCCTGGAACAATTCTCAGTGGAGTCAAAATTATTACTAAGTTATAAATAATTTGGCGAAAGTTCGGGGGCCAGTGCCCCCAAGCCAATTTTTTTTTAATACTTTTGTACTTTAGGGTCACACACACACACATATATATATACTATATTATAATGACAATATAATAAGTAATAATATATGGTATATATACAATATATTGACTCATAATAGATTTTTTTAATCACAACTGTTCATAAGTAATTAATTAATTTTAAAAATAATATAAATTAAATTATTATTTAGTTTAAAATATTATAAAGAGAGATACATATATTGAGAGGATATTAATCATATGTGGTTAAAATTTGATTGACAAATCAATTTGATCCCGTACAATAGAAAATTTATAAAATTTTAAAGTTCAATAAATTACTCGAACCTCCTTAAATTATAATTTTTTATTGTACTCGGATCATATTCGTTCGAAAAGTTCAAATTGCTCGGCTCGATTCAGAATCGTGCTCGACTCGGTAGTTAAATGAGCCTCAATCAAACTTTATTTTATACTCGATAAATTTTGTAAACCAAATTTGAGCAACTCAATACTCGACTCGGTTCGTTTACACCCTTAGCTATATGTGGCTTCGCTAGGGATATGCATAATTTTCGATTTTTTCGATTTTTTGGTATTTCGGGCCGGACCGAACCGACCGGTTCGGTACAAAAAAATCGGTTCGGTTTTGGTACAAGAAAACCGGTATATACTGGTTTTTCGGTACCGGTTTCAGTACGGAGTTTTTATGGCGTACCGGTATATTATTTTATTTTTTATTATTAATAAAAATAAAAATAATAATAATAATAATAAAATAATGATTATAATAATAATAAAATAATAATTATATTAATTTTCGATATTTATTCGGTAAAAATCGATACCGAACCGGTACCGATCTGCTAAACCGATTCGATATACCTAATTTCAATACCGGTTCAATACGATACCAGTTCAATTCGAGCCGATATTTACCGATTGCACATCCTTAGGCTTCGCCACTCAATATAGGTACGTAGGTAGCTATGGAAAAGGTCAAATAAAAATGCTACCTCATCTCCTCCTCCTCCTAGTAGATGGTTGGCAATTGGCCCCACAAGTGTTGCAGCCTTATGAATTTCCTTGTTCCCAGTAGTAAGTGCAATCAACTTCATACAAGACTTTTTAAGCAACACACCACCACCACCACCACCACTACTACTACAGTTCTAATACTCCTGCTGTGTAGCACTTCCCTTTCTCTGTTTTTGGCTACATAGAATTAGCACTTTCATTTAGAATAATCGGGTTGGGTCAAGGGTGGGTGACCCCAGTTTTCTCATTTTATTTATTTATTTATTTATTTTAAATATGGACCCCCATAGTTCGGGTCACTCACTACTCCCAAATCCCAATCCAAGCTCAATCCCCCTCTTAACATATGCTGTGCCTATTGACTTATCTGCTCTCTCTCTCTCTCTCTCTCTCTCTCTCTCTCTCTCACCCTCCCATATAGTATATCACTAAACCATCTTTACCGAGTCCTAAACCTCCTTATCGTTGGGGCTTATTGCAGCGCAAGTAAAAACCCCTGTGGCTACTCAGACAGTTTTACCATATATCAACAACATACATACTACTGACTCTCACTTTGCACAACAAAATTAGAGGTTCTACTGTTCTAGCCATGCCCATGCCAAAGCCGGAGCCGGAGCCGGAGCCGGAGCCGGAGCCGGAGCCAGAGCCAGAGCCAGAGCCAGAGGTTCCCTCCTATTGACATGAGTTGGGGAGTTGGGGGTTTACGCGCTAAACTATAGATCTAGCCCACATTACTAAAAAAAAAATAGAATTTAGAAAGGAAGTAACCCCAGTCAAATACATTCATGACAATGTTGCACTAAATTTACATGTCCAACTCTTCACTTTGCCGAGAGACAAATTATATACAAATTACATTGAAAATAGAAGAGAGACAGGACGGGGAAGGAAGGGGGCAGGGGCAGTGAAGGATAGGGGGAGAGAGAGAGTGAACACAATAAACAAGAATTTAACTACCTTTTACAGGTTCAAGAAATCAACATTCTGGTTCAAATATAAAATATGGATGTAATCACGTTAGCTGCTTGTCTTGACGGTCTATACCTCCTCTCCATTTTACCTTTGAATATTACCATATAATGTAGGTCCACAGGAGCTTACATTTTCTCTGTAACTATATACCAACGTTCTCAAAATCAATAAAAACCCGTCCACCAGTATGCTGTGTTCACATGTTCAAATCTGACTTGCACCTGACCCTGCCTTGCCCTAGAAGCAGAGCACAGACTAAATCTTATTGCAGCAGTAGCCCTTCTTCCTTCTGCAATTCCTTGAGCTGCCTTTTTGCATAGATTGTAACTATTACTGTGGTAGTCACCGTTAAACAAAAACCAAGAACATTGAAGATTATCTGGGGAGCTGTAAGGGAATGGTGATCATTTGACGCATCAGCCAAAGTTTTTATCAAGATACCTCTGAAACAATACAAAATTGATTAGTAAGACATTAAACACACCTACCAAAATCATCGCTGTGACATCACTTTTTCTTCACACAATAAAAAGAAATGCTGAAAAATATCCAACATGAGGGACAGGCAAGTGTGTGTGTGTGTGTTGACTGTTGGTTCTATATGTGAAACAGAAGAATACATACCAAGTGTAGTCATCAACAGATACTCCTTTGAGAACTTTGGCTAAACTACTGCATACAAAATGTCATATGTGACTTACCTACATAGACCCAAAACTACCAGATAGAAGATATATGCTATATGTTGCCACATGGAGTTCATACAAGCATGACAAATTCACAGACCTTCTAACAATTTATTCCACTGAAACTCACCCATCGAACAATCCCCCCCCCCCCACCCGGGGTTCTATTTGTGCCCCCTCCTTCTCTATAACATATAATTAATAAACTAATTGAGGTTAAGGATGAATACAGTTAGTTGAGGTAGATGTTTGGTGAGTGCAAGGACTACTACATACAATGCAATAGAACTAATAAACTAATTGAGCTTACAAATGAATAAAATTAGTAGAGATATGCTTGGCCAGCATAAGGACTACTACAATCAACACTTTGGGATGGAAAAAATAGAGGGAAGCGTGCGTGCACGTGTGCGTATCATAAACATGTTATATAAAGATACTTGGTAAAAATTTATATATTTAATCAATGGAAAATTGAAAACTAATGCACAAATATAAAATTATATTTAAGTACATTTATATAAATAATAAATTTAAAGGGTACCTTAAATATAAATTTTTATATATATAAAGGATTTCTTTGTTTATTTGAGAAGTTATAAAGCATTTCTCTCTTATCCACCACCTCTATCTATATACCATCCAAAAATGCCACTGCTTTTCTCCACTCCGGAATAGCACCATCTTCTCTCTATATAAAGACACACAAAAATGTGCTGAAACCACTATCCTCCACTATATTCTCTCTGTAGTCCCTACATCATATATATAATTTCCAGATGGAACCATTTGAAAGCTTTTATGAACATGAAAGCTTTTAGGAACAACTGTGCAGTGACATATGTAAAATATCATGACGGCCATTATGGGACGTTCCAGATGATGGAAAGGGACTTTCAACCTCCAAAGGTGGCTATTGTGGTTGATTGTACTGGATTGAGTCGATGGACTCGCTTAAACTGTATTGCAACTCGAGTTTTGTAGTTGGCGGAGATGTAAGATCAACCTTTTACAAATAATTGATATTTGAACTTTCTTTCTGGAATTGAATCAAACAGGTATTTTTTGTATTAAATTTAGTATCCTATAGAACTAATTTTTTGCGTGAAAGTTTAACAAATTTTACTTCCAGGTGAATGGTGGGAGCAGACAGGCATTTTAACTGCTATGTTTAAAAGAGAAATAGTTATACAAAATTATGTATGCCTACCAAAAGAGTGGCGTCTCAATTGAGGTCATAGAAGTCTGTATACAATAATAAAGGTTCTAAACATCCAAGATGACAAGTACTTATAGAGTTATAGAGAATTAAGTATGCCTAACAACTAACACGGGATATTTATCATAGAAAGGACTACATATATACACATACAAACACAAACAAGGAGAAGCCTTACGTATAAATTGCAACAAAGATTTCTGGCACCATCCCAGCCAACGACCCCAACAAGTAAGTACCGTATTTAACGTTTGTTGCCACCGCACAGTAATTATAAACAACATATGGAAATGGAGAAATCCTGATCAATGTAACAGCTCGAAATTGATGGAACCAATTTCCTTCGCCAGCTAATCTTATGATGCGTGCTCTCTTGGGATATCTTTCCAACCACTCCTACATAAGAAAGAAGGGGGAAAAAAGAAAAAAGAACAAAAAAAAAGTGAGCAACTGAATATGCACAGAAGTAAAAGAGCTTTCATTTGCCTAACAAAAAAGGGGATAGCAAGATACGCACTTGCATTTTATGATGGAAGAGGGCACCAATGAAATATGGAAAAGATACACCAATAGCCACCGCGCCAATGATAATTAGAAATCCAAATCCATAACCAAAAGTCATCCCGGCCACCCACATGGAAGGGGTAGACGGTAAAAGTATAATAGGGAATAAAGCAACAGATGCAAAGACCAGAACTGCTAACACTGGTGTGCTGAATGTTTTTGTCTCCCAGTTTAATATAGGGATAATCTCCTGCACAAGAACACCATCCAGTAGAAATCAAGAAAAATAAAGTACACACATATCAGAAAGATTTGAACACTTTCCTACTCTTGCACGATCTGTTGATATGACTAAATATTAATAATATCACAACTTAACGGAAACGGCACAGTAGGGCGTAGTAAAGACCACTTGCCATGTTCCTTGTATAGAACATGTAAGCATTAAGATCAATATATTTAATTCCAACTCTTCTAAGTTGAATGGAATAGTGGACATAAAGTGAAAGAAATATATTCCAACTCCATCCCACAATGACAGTCCGTCTTCCCATTTTTGTATATTGCAAAAAAGAGTGCAATTTATAAAAATTCACAATTTTCCAAATTTATCCATCATGAAAAGTGCCCAGACCGAGCTTTTAAGTAAATATTCCTACTTTTATTTAAATTTAAATGGTATTAGAAGGTTAAACTGGAGATTGAAATCCTTCTTTAAAGGAATAATTTTTTATATGTGGACTCTCTTTAATAGACGGAGGAAGGACCCCCGGTTCTCCTTCTTTCACCCCCATAGATAACCAAACCCCCAGTTGTGGAATGTGTAATCAAAAACCTTGAGCTTCTTTCTTTCGCCCTCAACTATCAGATTGGGGTTAAACATGTTAGTCTACATTTTCAATGGACTATCATAATTAGCTCAAACATTCAAGAAGACAACTTCTCATCCGTTAACTTAATTTCAGCAATTCAAATTCGAAATGCAGAACCACCAAACAACCAATGTTCCCAAATTAAATGGATAAAACACAGTGTTGATGAAACAGACAGAAAAACAGAGGCAATTTATCAAACTGTAGGAATTATCCAATCAAATGCAGCCTAAACTTACATGCATAAACAAAATTAATATACAAAATTGAACCTTATCCATGAAGAAAGGGCCAATCCACTTAAAGAAAACAGCGGCCACAACCCCTAAAAACGTCACCAAAAGAATGAGCTTAGCCCACCACCAAAGTGACCACCATCTGCTACAAGTAATTGTTGTAGAACATGAAGCCCCCGCCCCATTATCATCAAAACCAATCCCATTCCCCGCCTCCGTTTCTTTCAGAATTACATAATCGCCCTTCGGGTCCTCAATCCTCAGCTTCAGCTGCGGCACTCTCACACCTTCGTCGTCGGCATTCAAATCATGCGTCATCAGCACCGGATCAATTACCAAATCGTTCAAAACCCTAAAACCCCGAAATTCAAAATAACCGTTAGGGTTCTTATCTCCTCCCTCTCTCTCTCTCTCCAAGACGAAATTAAACCCTAACGAATGCTTGGTGAAAGAGAAGAGAGGATTAAAGAAGAAACTTTATGGATTATTAAAGAAGAACGATAATGGTAGAGGAAGTCCATTCATACTGTAACGTTGTCGTATTTGCCTCCATGGAGATTCAGTGATTCGTGGCCTCGTGGGGGTTTGGAAGGACAGGTGGTAGCGGAAAAGCTGACGTGTCAGACCAGTCGTTTTCTGTACACGTAGAGTTTTTTGCTTATCTTCTGTTTTTTTTCCCGCAAGTCGCGATACAGCGTCAGCTTCAGCGTTATACCGTCACCGTCACGGACGGTATAACGTTGTACTATTGAATGAGTGATGTTATACTAGATGACAAATTGACAATAGAATAATGGTAGAGCCAAAATTTATTCTATAATTATTTTATAATTTATTGATGTGACATATTTTATCTCAATTTTTATGTGGATCCGAAGACTACATTGAAATAATTTATTCATTAATATGCTGAGGTATAGTATGTCACATCAGCAAATTATAAAATAGTTATAAAATAAATTGTGCATCTAAAATTACTCATTGACAATAATAATATATGTGAATATATAAGGATTTCTCTGACCCCGGTCCGGTCGTCACGAAATAATACTAACATCCACCTTTAAGTAACATACGATAACTAAAATGCGGAATATAATAAACGTACGTCGTTCATTCAAAAGGTGTTACTAGTCCCAAGATTCGATAACCTTAATACATCAATACAAATATACCCTAGAATAAATATTAGGATTCATATTACATTAACAGTAATTAAATAAATCATAAAGACAAAGTCTGCTCCTTGTAAATCATCCTATATCTTTCCTTTACTCTTGTCCTTCCCTGAAGGCTCGGGCTCAACTGCAATATAAGTCATGATATAACAAGAATGAGCAATAAATTTGCTCAGCAAGTTAAAATACAATAATAAAGGATATATCATAATGAATGAAAAAATATCTGACAATGATTTCAACAAAATGAATATCTTAAAGATTCAACAATCTGTATGATTCAATACTATGAATATCTATATAATTCAACGATATGAATAGCTGTAAGGTTCAACAACCTGCATGATTCAACACTATGAATATCTGAAAGATTCAATAATATGACTATTAAAAGCAAAGATAATAATTGTCTTTAGAATGACTGATAGTCGAGTAGACTTTGAACTATAACTTTTCAATTGGTTCAATAGCTAATTGACCCTTTTGGGATTACTGGTTTCTGACTACAGAAATTAAGTACCTCGAGGAGATCAGCCTCGGGCACAACGTGAATATGCATAACACTTATATCTGCTTACTCGTATCATATATATTAGATACTTGGGCACACTCCTACATATTGTTAGAGTTTATGCCCTAGAGGCTAATTCTTTGATGTAATTGCTTAAATATTTTTGATATTATATTTGATTGAATAAATGAATTATTTTATTATTGTTTTATTTACTGCGTTATATAAATGTTAACATAATAAAAGTCCTTAGAATAGTGATACAAATTATATGGCTTCAAGTATGTGACTTGAACCTGAGATCATGTAGTTACAATTAGTATCATTACTTTTAAATGTCCCTCGTGTCATTGTTAATGGGACAACAATGATACATTGAGACTAGTATGTGGATTGACTGATGGCCAAATCTCATTGGTCATAAATATATGAGATATTGAGTCAATGCATAGGTACATGTTAGAGAACAATGTACTGGGCAGACCCACCATGAGAATTCTACGTGGAGCATTATACAAAGTGTCATAAGCAATTCTCATAGTGACAATGATGTAATGATCCTCCGACCTGAAATCACTATATTACTACACGAGAATTTATGTACTTTGATATCATCAAAGGCCACCTTTAATAGGTGGACGATAAAGGTGATTATTAGGTACATCATGAATCGTGTGAGGAATATGAGTGATCTAGATGGAATTTAACCCTCCTATATATTAGGGGTGATATCCATAGGCCTCTTGATTGAGTAGGACTATGAAATGCATGGTCATACTCAAATAGTGATTTATTTCATATAGTCTACTCATCGATCAAGAAAATTCAAATTAAATTATGAAGAGGATGACACATTCCATGCCTCGAGTTTAATCTAGGATGTCAAGGTTAAAAGGATTAAATTACATTGAAACATTGGTCACGAAAAGGTTATATCGAATCACCGATCTTATTATTATTTGGGTAGCAGTGATGCATTACTAGATGCCGCTCACTGTTTATAATTTTATAATATGATTTTAAAATTATTGCCAATATAATAATAACCTATAGGGTCACACACTTAGAACGTAATTAAAAGGGAATTAATTTAAATTGTATGAATTTAAATATATCAATATGATTGATAGTATTTAAATTATGAATTTAAATTAATAGGATAATTTGTATATATATATATATATGTATATTAATTAAGTAAGACTTAATTAAGATATAATATATATATATATATATATATATAAAAATTCGAATTTTATTTTTCTAATTGGATTAAGTTTTGGTTAATTCCTTTAACTGCTATATATATGATATATCAGCCGTTTAGGGGATCAACGATATCAAAACCCTAGCCGCTCTTAGAGAAAGACTAGAGAGAAAATTTTTGAAAAGTCCAGATCCTTGGCGGCTAGTACCGCAGCTTTCCTTGCTGCAGATCGTGTGACGATTCGGGGGACGTTCGTGTGGATACCGTAGAGGCGCAGTTCCGTTGGATTACGTTGAGGATTCGAAGCAGTTCCAGAATCTCCATCGTCTCCTTTCAGGCTTGAATAATCGGTAAAACATATCTTAACCTCTGAATTAATATGTTTTCGCATGGATCCTGTTTTAGGGTTTCCAAAAATTTTTAATTTTCGCTGCGTTTATGTGCCGAAAACCCTACACATATGAGGGGTGTTCTGTTTCGTCTAAGAATCCTTACCATCAATTGATTTAGATAGCTTCAAATAAAACTTCATACACTAGTCTGACCGAGCAAAGGTTCAGACTCTTACTGACATAGTTCAAGAAATTTAGAACCTTGAATAATGTACAAGTCCAAGACTGTACGAGCTCAAATGCACTAGGTGCGGACATCAATAATATCAATGTGGAATAATTGATAAGTAATTAAACCACTAAATAACATGCTTGGAATTAAAGTTCAAGCAATTAAGTAAACAACTTTCGATTCAACAATAACCTACTCAATACAATATGAGAAGGATAGAGAACTTGCACAAAGTGAAGTTTAAAATTTGCACAATATATGAATTTGTGTAAGTTCGGAAAACTTGCACAATACTCAACGTGTGAAGTTCGGGGAACTTGCACAATACTCAAAATGTGAAGTTCGAAAAACTTGCACGATAATAGATTCCTTGCATAAAATAAATGCATAGGCTTAGACACTTACAACATCAAAGAGTGAAATTCGGGAAATTTCACCATAATAGATCCCTTGCATAAAGTAAATGCATAAGTTAGGATATTTACTTACAACGTTCTTTGAGTAAAGTAAACACAAAGATAAGATACTTGCACAATATACGAGTTTGTATAAGTTTAGAGAACTTGCATAATAAAAAAATGAAGTTCGGGAATTTGTAAAAATAGCCAAAGTGTGAAGTTTGAGGAACTTTCACAATACTCAAAATATAAAATTCGAAGAACTTTCTCAATAACCAAAGTGTGAAGTTTCGGAGAACTTTCACAATAACCAAAGTGTAAAGTTCGGGGAATTTTCACAATATAATAATAACCTGCTCAATACAATATGAGAAGGATAGGAATCTTTCACCAAAAACAAGTGAAGTTTAGAAACTCGCTTACACGGTTCATTGAATAAGGTAGTACAAGAATTTAGAATACTTGCACAATAGGGTTCAAATACTTGTACAATAAATAAGTATAAGTCAAGAAAAACTTGCTCAAATAAAAGAGTAGTTCATGAAAACTTGCAATATAATAATACCCTGCTCAATATAAATTTGAGTAAGGTTAGGGAGACTTGCATATAATACAAGAATGATTTCAAAGGAACTTGCACAATCAAAGAGTGAAGTTCGGGAAACTTGCTTACAATATCCGTTGAATAACGTAATGCAAGGGTCTAGAAAACTTGCCTGTTTGCACAGCTACAAATAATTCTAGCTTTAATTTAAATGGCGTTGGAACGACCTAATAATAACAAGTCGATCTCTCCAATTAGTATAAACTATTATAAGTTCACACATACTAGAATCTAGTCGTTATATAAATCTATCACATAAGATCACGTTCAATATCAAACATACCATTTATAGCATCATAATATATTAACTGTTAAAATTCGACTTAAGCAAATTATTCGGGTCTGAAAGTGTCTCGACGTAACTCTAGCATGCAACTACTAACATTAAACCAATACACATACTTATCATTTTGTAATTTCTCATTCGAAACTAGCATGCTCATCCTAATCCAATTTCAGAGTCATATGTTTTCATGCCGGTAAACCTCAAGTTAAACAAATTCATACTTCAAAGGTTTACTACTCCGGACATATTATCTCATAATGAGACTAAACAATACTTAATATATATGCTCGAGTATATTACACAAATATACTTCAAATCACATAGTTCATATTTGAAGTTCATTTTCTATGATTAAGCATGTATATATGAAATCTGTATATAATGCTCGTGTCAACATATCTATAGGTATAATAAAATTTTAATACTCATGCTCGCAGAATCATAATGTAATTCACATGGTAATCAATGCTATTTAGCTTCCACATTCTAAGTTTCGATTTGCAAAGTACACTAAGTCAAAAAGACAACACAATATATGTAAAGCATCTCGTAACCGTTATTCATATGTATTAGAACGCATACATAAATCACATACATGTATTTAAGTGGTCCCAATGTAAAAGACACAAGTCTTGGTTATGATTACTTTGAAAGTCCTTAAGTTTCGCTTGAAAAATCTCTTGAAGCTTTCAATCAAGTATGCTAGTATGTTCTACCACATTAGATTTCGTGCTTATGTCCATTTGGACCATACTAACATGCTTGCCCAATTAGAATGCATTTACAATACTTTCATACTAACATTCACTTTTGAAGCTTATATGTTTGTTAGAAATATTCAATAGCGAGGTCAATATGCTAGCGCTTCATTATGAATCATATAAACACAAGTTAATAGGTTGTTCATGCACTTCTTAACCACACTACTACGCTCGTAGAAATCAAAATAGTAACATGGCATAGCATGTCATGGTTGTGTTTCAAAACTTACATTATTGCTAGGAACGTGCATTAGTACGGTTCATATGATCACATTTCATTATGGAACCTATATACGCTAGTTAGCATGCTTCTCATACATTTTTAAATCATACTAATATGCTTGCAAAGTCAGAACACTAACATGCTTCATATATGTTAACATTTGTTCATGAAATCTTAAGTTTTATTTCAAAACCATAAGTGATATGTCAACCATGTGTATCATCATTGTTATGCATATTCAATTACTTGTACATATTCCTATAAGTGTATTAAGTTAGTCCACATGCCTGCTCTAATGGATAGTACATGATAGTATAACATGTGCTGCAACAGAAATCGAAAAATTCAGAACAGGCACTGGAGCAGCTGCGCCGCTGGCCAGTGCAATACTGGCATAGCTGCGCAGGCTGGCGGCCAGGCCAGAAGCTGTGCAGTTTTCGGCAGACTGAAAACTCAACTCAGAATTCTTCCTGTACTAGCAATAATACAATCCTATCATGCATATAACTTCATATAACACTTATCAAAACATATTCTATAGCTCAATTAACATTTAGATTGCAAAACTCAATAATTTGACAATGTAGAGCGTGAATGGGATTTTACAGAGAATGAAGAACAATAAGGTAAGTGATTATACCTCTGTAAATGAACTGAACTTGCTGCTATACTAATTCACCCTCACTGATATCTCTAATGCATATATGTTCTCAATTTAACTAAGGCAAAATCTCAGCAATGAATTTGTGAAGGAGAAGAGCTTATATATATATAAAAGCTAATGTCCAGACCAAGCTTTTCTCTCCCAAATCAAACTAACGGATTGAAGAATTGCATGAGAGTTATGGAATGGTAGGTATTTAGTTAATGAATCAAATTATTATTTTCACTCCCCCGTTGATGATTGCTATAGCTTTACTGAGTTTGAGGAGGAGAGTAGGCTTAGGTCTTATGGCTATGCACGTGAAGGGAAAGAATGCCTTACATTATGGGACAAGCAAAGCAATCTCAGCAATCTAATAGTGCACCCAACACTTAGTTATATAATAAATACACTAGACTCTATAATATATATACACATAATATATATTTAAGTTATACATTCAAATGGGTGTTACCATGTTATTTCAATTAGCAAAAATATAATGCATCAAGTAGGTACATATACACCAATCATATAATTCATGTATATTATATTAACACTGAATATAATTCAAGTAGGCATTATTATTATTTACCATCATAACTGTTATTATAATTAGAAATTTCTTAACATTTGCCCTAAGGGCACATGCTAAGCACACAGTTCAACTGAATATCCCTTTGAATTATGTGCTTATTCCCTTGAACTTGATGCAAATGCAGAAATCAAGAGAATATGCACACAATTCAAGAGAATATTCTCTTGAATTGTGTGCTTAACATGTGCCCTTATGGCACATGTTAAGAGGACCCTTATAATTATTATAATAACTTATTAAAAATCATTATCAATTAATAATTAATCATTAATATTACTATATGTTGATGAGGCATACATGAATGTTTACTTACACACTTCAAGTCACATAAGCAATATTATTGTGTAACTCTACTAATGCAAATAAATCTTATTATATAGTCTATATATAATATACATAGCCATATCGAAAATCACCTTGTATAATATACCTTATAGATAACTATCATATAATAAAGGTTTAATATCGCATGCTTGTTTAAAATAATTAATCAAGTAAATATAATATTATTATATTTATTTATCTTCTACTCATTAATTATTATTTATTCATAATAATAATTAATCAACACATAATCAACTAATTACTCCCAATTCATTAATTATTATTTATTCATAATAATTATAAATCAACAACAATAATAATTTCATACGTTATCAATTAATTACTCAAATAAAAATAATTAATCCCAATTAAATCTCTACACTATATTCAAGAAATTTGAATATATAATTTACTAACACTTTGTATCAATACTCTGATATAGAAGTCTCAGGGTTAATCTACTAATTTAAATAACCATTAGTGATTCCCTTTAATAAAATCCTAGCATTTATTTGCATAGGTTAAATTCACATAGGCACATAACCACATAAGGTTTAAATATGTTTGAAAAATTAACTCTTAAAATTTTTAAATCACATATAAAATTAATAAGGAGCTTAAAATTTCTGGTCGTTATAATTTTTATGTGTTATTATTTTATTTTATTACTTATATTTTTATATTAATTATAATTTCCATTTAACAAAAATTTAACTGATATATGGATATATAAATCATTTTCTCATATTGAAAAAAAAAACATGAAATTGGTGTAATGAAATAGTTATTATGGTATCGTGAGAATAGTTTGAGTGGTAGATTTTATATGTTACATTTTAATTGAAATAAAGAAATTATTTTAAATGTTTGTTTTGTTATGAGTAATGTTAATTGTTGTCATATGATGAAAAATTGTCACATATATTTATTTCACAATCTCCCACATATAATAAGAAAATTGAAGAAATTTTCATTTTTTCAAAATGTTTTATATATTATATGAAATGAATATTAAATACATTATTTTTCATTCTATTTTTTTTTCCATCTTATTCTTACAATCTAAACACATAATTAGAGAAGTTGAAGCAAATTGTATCCCGTTTGATTAATACACACTAGAGCTAGGAGCTACATGAAAAATAAGAACAATTTTTATCTAACATTATATTTTAGTTATTATTCAAATTTTAACTCGAGTTGTTAAATTAAATGTTCTAACTTTACTATTGTATTGTCTCAAAATAAATGTTCACTTTTTTATTCTCAAATCACTTTTATAATATATATATATATATATTCTATATTATCCTTGATTTACTTTTGTTAACTTTTCATCTTAATAACAAATAAGTCAGAAAGTTAAATAAAATGATTTACTTTTGTTGATTTTTCATTTTAATACTCCATCCATTTTCTAATATAATTATTTATTACTATTTTAGATAGTCTCATGTTAAATGATTACTTTCCTTTAATAACCAAATTTTTACACATTTTTTCCTATTATATCCTTAACATTAAATATCTCATATTTTTTTTATTCTAATTCTCTCTCCATATTCAATAAGTATGTTTTGTTTTATTCCATATGCATGCAAGCCATAGTTTTATAGTGTGTATATATATTTTAAATGATTAATGACATATTATTATTAAATTTTTAAATTTAATTATGAATAATTTTGTCATTTCATTTCATTTTTTAAAATATTTAATATGCATGAAATGTAGACCTCAACTTTTATGAATAAAGATTTAATTTTTTTATATATTATTTCGAAATAGTAAGGTGTTGATTTGATAAATATAAAAAGTTATGAGTGAAATGTGCAAATATTTCAAAATAAGCAAGTGGTTATAAAATATTCATTATTGTTGAGAAATATTCGTTTGGTCGTGAAATATTCTTGTTGTCGGGGAATATTCGTACGACGGCGCAGCTATTTGTGGGCCCTATAACGGAATAACTGTCGGATATAGAAAGCGACAGAAATAACCTTTTTATAAATAAACGGTAAAACTGTTACGGCTAAACTGTTGAAATATCCGGTAATAAAAAATACTGTAATACGCGTTGTGCACAGTAGCACACGGTATTGCACAGTATTTTAAATTATTGGTTCTTACGTAAGAAGTCACTTACTCAATAATTGTTACAGTAATTACTGTTTAATATTTTATATTATTGATTCAATAATTGCATGATATTTTATTGGTTCAATAATTGTTACGTTGATATTTTATATCAATAATTACTACGTTGATATTTTATATCAATAATTGCGACGTTGCTATTTTATATGATTGATTCAATAATTGTCACTGCACAGTATTTCACATTATCAACTCAATAATTCATATTATTTGAATAATATTATTAGATAGTATTATTGACAATGTCTAAGGAAGTTATGTCTAGGAGGGATTATTTAATTGCGCGCCAGTAAGGAAAAATCCTTACCGAAAGGCCTCCTTTTTTCTGGGAACAACCTGGTTGTCAATATTGTAGTTCTGTAATATTATTTGTGAATAATTAATTATTGATTTATATGATAAAGAAATATTTATTTTGTGGATATAAAAGAAAGAATTAGTGCTAAAGGTGTTTTTATTAGTATTTTGTTGTGAAAAATCACCCGTTTGTGGATTTCAACCATTTTCGGTTGAGAATTTGGAAAAATTTTCTTCTACAAAGTTATAGAGAATTAAATTTTCTATGAAAAAGATATAGAATTCGTATTTTTCTGATAAAGGGTTATTTATTATGAATTATTGAAGTTTCGGAATAAATATTTTTTAAAATAAAATGATGAGCCCCACTTTTATTTTTTGTGGAAAATGCTAATTTTTGGAGGCTTTGAATGAAATGGGTAGCAGCCAGGAAAAAAATAAATTAAAACAAGTGTGCTCCGTGGTTTCAAAAGTCAATATTGGTGTCTTGACATTTTCTTATAAATAAAGTGCTTATTTAGAAATGAAAATCACACCAGAATCAGAAAATTTTCTCTTTATAATATCGAGCGTATTTTTGTGAGTATTTCGATACTTTAAGTGTTTCTATTCAGTGCAAATTTTTTTCAGTCTTATATCCGATATTTCAGTCAGAAGTACTATTCTTTTGAGGTAAGAGATGTTATTTTTTTTCGTAAATGATGTTATTATTTTCAATATCATTATACCAAAATATTGCCATGAATTTTATTATGAAATTCTTATTTTTTCCGTCGGAGTTACTATTCACGTATACGGCACTATTCACGAAAAAATTAAATTTTCTTCTATATGGCCAAGTTGCTTGTTAAGGTTCCTATCTTTGATTGGATCCAAGTTTTGAGCTCTATTCTTGAATTTTGATCCACAAAGTATTATTATGGAGTATTTTTGAACTTGGATAAACTAAAATACGAATTCTTAATCTTTATTCTTTATCTCACTCGATTTGTTTTTTATATTATTTTTCATCATCCTCAGTCCTAAATGGTGATATAACTGAATATCTTTGGCTTGTAGAGCAAAGATGAATGATTATGTGACACCCCCAAATCCGGGTACTTCAATTTCCACGGGACTTGGTATTCACTGTACAAATATCATCTATCTATCTACCCATAATAAATGCAAATCATGTAATAGATAGAAATAAATTCTCCCCTTATAGGGTTATAACATCTGAATAATAAATACAATCCCAGGTCATACTAACCTTAAACATCTGTGCGGAACATAAACAAATAAATAAGTCTTACACAACTCTAATATAAGTCTGAAATATAAACACATAAAATAAACAACAAGTCTTCATCACTTGTTGACCTTGCCCTTGCCTTTCTAGTAGAAGGCTCGTCGGACCTTTCGTTCTTAACTGCAATGTTATTATTACGCAAGAGTAAGCACGATTGCCCACAAGTATAATAATATGACAATAATATAATAACATACGAGTGAATCAAAGACATCTGAATAAAGAAACTCAACTTTTTACTCAAGAATGAATAACAGGAATCAAAAGAACGTCTGATGGTCATAAGACCTTGAACTATGTCCTAGGTTATAAAGTTTTTATGATTTAAACCTTTAACAGTCATAAGACTATGGACTCTACTTCTCATACTTAGGGGGATCAACCCTTAGTACCATATTGTGCACAATATCTCAACGCTAAAGCGTAAATAATCCCCTTTACAGGGTTATTCATCTCAGTTTTGACATCAGAGTCCGCACCAAAGGAAGTTTGGTTTGGATAAGCTCAATAAGTGTTCTAGAATTTAGAACGTACATCAACTATGGACTAGTCGAATAAATAAGGGTTCACTAGTCCTATAAGTTCAACAATAACATCGATATTCAACTTGAATGGTAAATCTCAAGAGTATACAATCGAATGAGTATTGTATAGCTAAATCATGCTTAAAAGAGTTATAGCATCAAATATGAAACCTTTGAACTTGAACAATTAAAAATAAGAGCTCGCTCGATATAGAACACAAGTCTAAGACTTGATAAATGAATAACTTAGAATGTTAAAAAACTTGCTTAATAACAATAAGTTAGAGATAGGATACTTGCTCAATGTAAAAGTAAGTTTGAGTTTAGGAAATTTGTAAAATATTAAACAAGTTTAAGGATAGAAAACTTGCCTTTTGCACAAGCTACAAATATAATTACAATTCACTTCCTCAACGTCCCACACATTACATTATGTATACGACATCAATTAGTTTTCATAACTACTATGTTTAACCGTTGAACTATTCACTTAAGTTCGACTTACAACTTGGTTTATAATATTACTCAATGGCTAACCACATAACATGAATGTAAACTCACAACATGCATATCACACATGTATAGCCCTTTAAATAATCATAATCAAGTTTTACAATTACGATATTCAATTTCGCACTTAGTTTGTTAACTTGAACCTTCACATTATCTTATACATGTCAATAACTTAATTTATTAATCATGAACTTCAAATCATATAATATTCATGTATGTAACTTAAAATAACATCTTTTATTATCGAAAACACTACACTTGTGTGCGTGCATGTCCGAAACCCTCCGATTACCTCCAAATACGCATCAGTCACAAAGATGGCCATTTTTATCTATTTTAACGATTTCAAATTGAAAAACTTAAAGAATAAAAGTTGTAGGTCTACTCGTTATCTTTTCGAATCATCTTGAATCGCCTTAATCGGAGTTTGTATGAAAAAGTTATGCTTATTTTACTACAGGAGGTCAAAACAGTCTCGGAAACAAAAAAAAAAGGCTCCCGGACAGCACTTATACCCGTTGGGCGGGTCCTAATACCCATGAACACCCGCTGGGGCGGGTCCCCCTGCTGGTGCACTCCCTAGTTCGCGATTTTGACAGTTCGTTGGCCCAATTACTCCAATTAAATGTAAATTAAACTCACACAACGATTTTTATGAAGTACGAACTTCATAGAAACATCATACAATGTTACTAACATGTTTTTAACATCTTAAATCATGCAATTACTCGAATCAAATCATTAAATTTTACTGTTCTTGGTGTTCTTATCGGTTTTAAAGAAAAATACGAAAATCATCGTCACGGATTCGTTATAACTCCGAATCTGTCCGTTCAAAGTTTGTTTTCTTTGTTTTAACATGTATAATCATAATCCATTATCAAATTTAAGTTAAACAACCAATTCAAAGCATACAAATTGTATATAAGGCCATATATACGTGTTCTTCATATTTTTCATACTCTCTAATTCATGAAACTTTGATTAAAGCATGTTTACATGAAATTAATTACTCTAATTCATGAATATATGATATAAAATTTGTTATTAACATATAATAACACATATATGATCATATCTTAAGTTAATCATAAAATCATTCTTCACAGAGAACTTGAAAACACTTTTTATGGAGAAAACATAAGAACGTGAATTATAAACATGGAGATGAAGAGATTACCCTTGCTACTTTGTTTAGATGATTCAAAGATGATTAAGATCTTCTTTACTTTCTCTCTTCTTTTCTTTCTGATATTTTCTCTCTCAAATCTCTAAGTTCTTAACTGATGAAAGCAATATATGATATATGATATAAAACTAATATAATATACGTATATAATGTTTACGTAAAAGAATTCGTGAAATCATGGGTCGTTAGTTAACTCTCATTATGGGTTAACTGACTAACCTCTTATAAGGCCATGTTTGGCTAGCCTAAAGAGTCCCTTTCTCATTTATTTTAATTAAAGCTTTATAGTATAGTTTTAATGTCACACTTTAATTAATCAATTAATCTTATTTAAATTAATTAAATAAAATGGCATAAATTCACATTAAATCACATAGTCCCATAATTAAAATTCTCATTTATTAATTATATTAAATCATTAAATCTCTAATTAATTATTAAATTAATCAGAACACATTATTCTTATTAATTAATATATTAATCAAATAAGCTCAATTAAATACATACTTTGAATATAAAAATCTACCACATTAATTTAATTAATGTAACACATATAATTAAATTAATCTACCACAATTTCATCAATTAATTATTTAACTCAATAATTAAATCATCAAAAAATATTTATTTAATTCAATAAATATTCAAATTAAATTACAAAAATCTCGTTCGTCACAGATTACCTGATGAATATCTTTGGCCGTAGTGCAAAGATGGACAGGTGTTGAGATGAACATAATCAACTGGTGATACAAATGAATATCTTTGGCCGTAGTGCAAAGATGAATATTTGATTCTAGATGTATATTGATTGATGTTACAGGAATAAAATATTGATGATGGACTTTAAAATCATAGAAGATAGTAGACTTCATTCTCTACTTAACTCTTCTAATGAATTGTTATTTCTGCTGCGAATATTGATCTAAAATTTGTTGTCAATAATATTTTATCTGAATTGTTGAAGACTAACGATAATTTATTTTCAATTATCTTAGTCATAATATTCTTTATTGGGCTAGTTGAGCTCACCCTTTACATCTATTGTCCTCTTCAGGAAATGAGAATGTCGCATAAACTAGTCGTGGGACAGAGTGATGGTCCGAATTAGAGCAGTAGTAGTCCTCACTATTTCTAATAAATAGTGTGATAATAATTGTAATGAGGACTTAGTTTGAATGTTAATATTTTATACATATTTGTATTGACATTCACAGTTGTGTGGTCGTATTTTGCACGACCGTGTGATATAAAAGATTGTATTTGAATTCTGTACCATGTATTTGACGACTCATAATAAATTGGGTTGACTGAACCTATTCTGAGAGCGTCACATGAAAAGTCATTCATAATTTTTATGTTGGGAAGAAAGGAGTCACAAGTAAATTTAATGACATCATTCTATTTGCATAGGAAATAAAAATTGATGACATTAAAGAGAGAGGGAAGGAGAAAAGAAAACGGGAAGAGGGAGGATTGAGAAAGAATTTTGTAAAATTGATTATGAGAGAAAGAGAATCAGTATACAAAAAATTAATATTTCCTTAATTACAAGATTAATATTGAATTTTTTAAAAATAATTTTAAATATTTTAAAATTTAAAATTGATATGAATGCATATAATTTTTGTCAATACAAATATAAATATCATAAATTATCTAAAAACTACTACTAGTTGTAATATTTATTATTTTCAAAACTTAAATGAATTATGTTAATTTTGAGTTTTAAAATGTTTGAAATTGACTTTTCAAAAGTTAATATTAATTTTATAAGGGTCCTCTTAACATGTGTCCTAAGGGTACATGCTAAGCACACAATTCAAGAGAATATTCTCTTGAACTGTGGGTATATTCTTTTGATTTCTGCATTTGCACTAAATTCAAGGGAATAAGTACACAATTCAAGAGAATATTCTTTTGAACGGTGTGCTTAACATGTGTCCTAAGAGCACATGTTAAAAAATTCCATCTTATAATTTGAAACCTAGAAAATATTTAATTATTATGAAATGTTTGTTTAATATGGAGTGGAAAGAGTTAAAAAAGAAGAAAATTATTTGAGTTTGATAACATTTGAGTGAGAGCAAAAATAAATGAGAATTAATATTTTTACACATCATATGCCTCGCATAATATATAATATTAGAATGTTTTTATTTTACAAGATAAAAATTAATAATTTTATAAAATATCAAAATTATATAAATGTAGTATCTGTAGATCCATCTATTATTCAAGAAAGTCTTATAAAAACATTATTAATTTCCCTCAATTTTCTTACCAATATAAGCTCACTGATTCTTTTTCTCCAACAAATAAAACTTCCACTATTGTAGAAACGAAGACCAGAGCCGGCCAAATCCGACATCCACACCACCGTTGTTCGTTTATTTATTTACTGAGAATGATGTCTTTGAAGTTCAGTGGTCGGCCGCTAATCAAAAAACAGCCGCTGCAGCCTTCTTCTCATATCCATGCTAACCATTTCTCTTCTTCTTACAGAACTAGACTAAAACACTCCTATTTCCCCTTGGGTCTCTTCCTCTCCCTCTATTTCTCTATAAAATGCAGTAAAAATGGTTTCTTTCTACTTGAACTTTTCTGGTAACTTGATTCAATTTTTTTTTTACAGAATTGCGATTCCTAGGGTTTTCGGATCATCTCCAATTCAATTCCTCACGTGGGTTTTGTTAGTCTACTCTGTTTTTTTGGTTATTCCGCCATAAAGTTTTAATTTATTTTTTTATTTTTAAATGTAGTTATACTGCGTTATTTTGTTTTTTTTTGATCAATTGTAGGTGGTGGTTCAAAATTAGTAATCAGCAGATGTGTATCAGAGAAGTTTTCAGATGGGTTTGATCCTGAACAGTCTCCAGATTATGTGTCTGAATCTACTCAGGTATCTTAAAAATAAAAAATGAAAAATCAACAAGGAGTACATTTTAAAGCATACACATTTATAGAACTGCAACTTTAACAGCATTGCATGATTACATTGTTTATTGTTTTGTTGATATTTTAGTAGTTATATTAGCGTTTTTAAGTAATGTTATTGCTTGATAGAGGTATACCTCATTCAGTACTTGGGAATGAATCTAGAGTTTGATATGATTTGCCAAATGAAAAATTCTCTTTCCAAAATAGTAATTGAAGTCAAGTGAAAAGTCCAAAATTTTTACTACCTCCATTCCATAATAACTGTCTTATTAGAAGAAAAAATTCGTTCCAATTTATTTGTCGTTTACAACTTTTTAGGAGAATAAATTATTTATTTTACTATATCATCCCTAACATTTCTCATTGTCCCAAATTTTTTTTTCTCTTATATTAACAGTTTTCAATTTCCCATAAAGGGGTAGTGATGGAATTTTCTACAAATTTTAATTCTTAAATGATAGTATTAAATGAGTTTCTTAATTTATGTGCATGGAGCTAAAAAGACGGTTAATATGGAATGGAGGTAGTAGCTTACAGTTTTGGGACCAAAAGGTGTTGTGTCGGAATTTGATATAGTTTGCAATTGCCCCTCTTTGTCTGGTGATGAAAAATGGTTGTTGGACTTTTGGGCAGGTTTTGAACCAATGGGGTTCCTAAGAAAAGGGCAGAATTTTTTTTTCTTCCTTTTTACCAGTATATGAAATAGGTAGCATTAACATGAAAAACTAAAATATTTTCACATACAGCTGTACAGTGTTAGGACTTAGAAGACTTGAAAAAACATTAAATTAGCCTTTCTATTTAATTGAGTATTCATTGTTGAATTACCTAATTGCATTTCTTCAAAGTTCCAGGATGAAGTCACCAATTCTAAATAGAACTTTCAATTTGGACGTTGCATTCATAGGAAAGTCGAACTTTTATCAGTAGAATTTTTAATTGTGTTGCTACTTGTGTTTATTAAAATCCTTAAGGTAGGAATCATTGAAAATAAATTAAGTTTTCAGTACTTAAAAATGCGTATTCAACGGCCTTCAATATAATTGACTTGCATGTTCCATTTGAAAGTAAAGGTGCGGTCACCTGTACATACATTATTGTAGGTGTTAAGCTCTGTTGGTCTGTTCATTGATTAATTATAGGCATTTGCAAAGTTTAAAGTCACCCACATTGACGATGGTTCCCATTTGTCTTATTTCAGATGCATAAGCAAGAGGAGTCTTCTTTTTTGAACATTTTGAAGGGAGCAAATTCTATTCTGCCTCAAGTTGTTCTTGCTAGTACTGTTTTGGCTCTTGTCTATCCACCTTCATTCGCATGGTTCACCAACAGGTTCTTTAAAAATATTTAAAATAGTCTACTTATGCAATGGTAGGATAAGCAGGTGCCTCCTGCTTGCTTGATTCATATAGAAGGTCCTCTAAAATGGTGAATTGGGAGACAAAATTGCAGAGATGCCCTGTGATATAGGCTGCTAACATCATTTCCCCCAACAAATGTAGTTCGAAAATATGTCCCTAGATATAGTCTTGTAGGATTCTACATCATTCTTATTTGTAGTTTTTTTTTAAGTTATGGTATTTTGTTTCACCAGGAGTTGGTTAATCTACGAGATATCAAATGTTAAACACAGGAATTTGGACACTTTGAGTTCATCTTAGACATTTAAAGTGATTGAACTAGTTATCTCCCTAAAGTTAGAGACTTCATACTTCTTTCATTCTTTTCTTTGTTAAGTTTATGGTATTTTCTTTCGCCAGAAGTTTGTACAACTAGAAATCAGTATGTTTTACTAAGGAAATTTTTGAAACTTTGAGTTCATCTCAAGACATATTTAAAATTATTGGACTTGGTTAACTTCCTTCAATTAGAGGCTTTCATACTTACTGTGAGGGGCATGCTTTCTTATTTGTCTGTAGGCAGATTCTGAGTGAAGACAGATGCATGATGTGCTAAATTTTGTTCTGAGACAGATGCTATGAGTCTATATTTCATTAGTTAAATGGTGACATAATACCAAGAAGTGCAGAATAATTATTCTGCCTCACTTGAATTTAGTAGTTCTGTTACTTTATTTTTTAAATTTGAAGGTCTGAAATCCATCCTTTAGACTGAGACCTTATAGGAAAAAAAAGCAAAATTAGTTTGATAACACAAAAATCCTTAACAAAAGGTCCTGGAATTTGATGCACAATATACTTGCAGTCACACAGATTTTCCTTAATGCAAATATAATACACGATATGCTCCTAGAGGTGGTGTTAAAGTTGAAAGAGTGGATTTGCACCATTTTTTTTCACAATTTTTTTTACATAATCTTATTATAATAGTAATGTTTTATCAGATTAAAGATTGAAAATGATAACAGTTTCAATATTAAACTAAGGATTGTATTTTGTGATGATCTAAAATTTTAACCTTGTTACCTGTCTTGGTAATGGTGTGAACTCATTAAATTGATTCCCAGCCTGCAGAAAGAATATATAAAGCTCTTAATTGTTGTATTTGGATTGCTTTCAGGTACTTTGCTCCAGCATTGGGTTTCTTGATGTTTGCAGTTGGAATTAATTCTAGTGGAAAAGATTTTCTTGATGCATTCAACAGGCCAGCTGTTATTGTTGCTGGTTATGTTGGCCAGTTTGTTCTGAAGCCTTTCCTTGGATATTTATTCGGAACAATTTCTATGACAATATTTGGTCTCCCGACTTCTTTAGGTTATGACCTATTCTTATTTTTATTCTTTTTAGTGAGAAGTATCTATTTTTCACAGTTGGCGCAATGCCTGACAACCCTCCTCCTTTATCCTGCCTTCGGACAGGCTATGTAGGAAAGCATTGGCAGAACTTTTATTGCTTTTAATATATAATGTAAATTGGCGAGAGCGGCTTTATACTGTGTACTAAGTTCTTCAAGTATATGAATCAGGTGCCGGGATCTTGTTGACTTCTTGTGTTAGTGGTGCCCAGCTCTCAAATTATGCTACTTTTCTTACAGATCCGCAAATGGCTCCTCTTAGCATTGTAATGACATCTTTATCTACTGCTACTGCGGTTTTTGTCACTCCAATCTTATCAGTGTTGCTTATTGGGAAAAGATTGCCTATTGATGTAAAAGGAATGGTAGTCAATATATTGCAGATTGTTGTTGCACCTATTGTGGCTGGGTTGCTCTTGAATAGGTGATGATTTGATTTGAACAGATCTCTTAAACATGATAACATCAATTAAGATTTTTCATATAACTTTTGTATCTACAGGTTCTTTCCTAAGGTTTGTGGTGCCATCCGGCCTCTTCTGCCTCCACTTTCTGTATTGGTGACTGCTCTATGTTGTGGAGCTCCACTTGCTCTTAATATTGACTCTGTTATGTCACCCTTTGGAATATCCGTTTTGTTGCTTGTTACTGCATTTCATTTGTCAGCATTTATTTCCGGTTATTTCCTATCTGGCATTGTCTTCCACAAAGAACCAGATTTAAAAGCGCTGCAAAGAACATTATCATATGAGACAGGTTGTTTAACTGTTTCAGATCACTATGAACGATGATTATGTTTAAGCTGTTTGATTGATCCTCACCCCGCCTTCTGCTTCCTCTTATTTTTTGCAGGTATGCAGAGCAGTCTTCTTGCCCTTGCACTTGCAAATAGATTTTTCCAAGATCCACTTGTGGGTGTGCCTCCCGCGATATCAGTAAGTCAATGATTTGGATTATATACATATATTGAATTTGTGGTACTACTGTTGCCATGATCTATGAAGAATCTGGGGCAGAACTTGTGTCCTTGGTCAGACTGAGTTCCTGTCCTGATATTAATGATTTTACATAGTATGTAATTTTCATGATTTACATATTGAAGATAATGGCTTCATCCCACTTTTCAGTTTAAGGAGAGTGATTTATGTAGGTTTAAGCTGTCCGGGTATAGCTAAATGCTTTATATTGGTTAAAGCCATACTCTCTCAGATTACTGGTTGCATACACGAATGATAAATGTTATAGCCTTTGGTTGTTGATGCTTGTCTATATTATTAATAAGTTGGCAATGAATCTCAGGTATGAAATAACGTCGAAACGATTTGAAAGCTAACCACGCCACTTTTTCTGCTGTTTGCAGGTTGTTATCATGTCATTGATGGGTTTCTCTCTCGTCATGTTGTGGGCTAAGAAAAAGGAGTAATAGTACGATGACACAGAATTCCTATCAATAATGACTCGAAACAAAAGATATTAATGAGATTGGCCAGCTTGTGTGTTATTTGTTTACGGAAAACTCGGTGACATCAGAAAGGAACCGCGCAAAGGTGTTTTTTCTGGAAACAAGAAGGGATCGTGTTTCTTCCATTCTGGTTCAAATTTAATTATTTTCTTTTCATGTTCAAAGTAATATGGTGTAATTAGTTTCCTCTAGGAAGAACAAATGTAATGCCTAATGCTCGAAGGGAGATTGAAATTTCTTTGTTCTTTCTTCTGACATGAAGCAAATTCATATTAATTAAAGACCATTCTTTTGAAAGAGTTTTGTGATTTCAATTCAAGGCCTTAAAATGTTTGAGGTTCAAAATATATGATTTTAGTACAGACAAATATAATTATTATGAGCAACACAAGTTCTCAGGATTTTACATGTTCACGTATACATATATGTATGTATACTTGCAGTTGTGGGAATTATTGATAGTAACTTGAATATTCTTAGTTGACAAAGAACATAGAGCATGATGATGAAATGAAGGGAATCAATATATATTGTATTGATATTATTGATGATGAAGAAGTTGAGAAAGAGTGGAGTGAGAGAGTTTCTTCTTGTGAAACTCAGACATCAAGGTAAGGTTCTCTTTGTGTAGTAGGGTAGCTTTCTTTCTCAACTTCTCATTCTCTTGAAAGATACTTATGTTCTCCATATACAGCTTCAGGTTCTTTAGTTCCATTTCCATATGCTTCCCACTCTTTTCTTCTCTTCTCTTCCTCCTGTTAGGCATGCATGCATAACAGTTTCATGCTTTAGGATTGCAAAAGTAAAATAATATATGCAATCATAATGAGGATATATATATATATATATATATATATATATATATATATATATATATATATATATATTGATCAAGTACTGACCTGTTAAGCCTGTGAATTCGAACAACCCTATATCTCTTGGATCTTTGGTTTCGACTAGAAAGATGGAAGGAACACGAAGAAGTCCATCCTGTGGCACTGATGCACATTTTTTCTTCTTCTGTAGTTTCTTTTTTCTTCTTCTACCATAAGGAGATGAAAGGTAGAATTGATTTTTAATGTATTGATTTGAAACTGAGAGAAGAATTGGTTGTGAGATCATATATATATATATATATATATATATATATATATATATATATATATATATATATAGGTGGGTTTTGTTGTAATATACATACATACACCCATGCATGGCCATGTGGTGCGCTGTCTCTGAGAGATGTTTAAATTCAAGAATGGTAATGATGAGATAGGAAAATTGATGATTATAGAGAGCAGAAAAGGCCATGTATATCCATGTCTTTGCCTTCTTCGTCTTGTTCTCATTGCACGTCGTTTCAATTAGGCCATGGAATTAATTAAAAATAGGGAGAAACTTCCTTAATTAAGGTCGCATTTGGATGCCTATCCTCTTTGTACACTGGCTTATTAGACGACAATTGCTTGTCACATCCATGATAGGTCAAATTTAGAAATGAACATTGCAAGTCATCATAATTGTTGTATTTCTAGTTGAATGGATTGGCGGTAGATGTGGATGATGAGACATATGATATAGTTGTCTTGCCATTCATGGCAGGAGGTACCTTACTAATTAGCTACCAGTATTTGAAAAGCTGATCATTAATTTTGTCTAAGAAATGGGATTAAATTGCATTAAGAGTCGTAATTAATATGCATGGTCGTCGGTTTTTTAATTTTTCTGAAATGGGCAGGATTAAGGGAAATCCATTCTTTTTTTTTTGGGCACCACTAATGGTGCTCTTTTTCACTTCTATATTTAACCCCCATCTATGAACTTGCTGCTTGCTAGTACTTTTTAGTTGGCGATATTTTGCATGATTATAACTCAATTAAGATGGACTATATTACAAATAACATGTACTTAATTGTAATTGACTACAAGTTATCACCCAATCAATTTAATTGTGGCCATTAATTTTATTCATTCTCTCTCTATATGGTCTAATAAACCTTTTAATATATATAGGTGGTTTTTTTTTATTCATTCTCTCTATATGGTCTAATAAACCTTTTAATATATATAGCCATAGGTGGGTTTTTTTTTTTTTTTTTTTTTTTGGGTGAGGGGGGTGGGGGGGGGGGGGGGGGTTATTAATTGTTTGTGGACCAGTGAAAGACTTTCCCTCTCTAGTATGGTTCAGCTCTCTGTCGATTCCATCCCTCGTTATAAATAGTTTGAACACACAAAATGTTATGCTGAAGTCCTCTTTAAACCCCTCTCTAGGTCTCATTGCATTTGATGCCTCATTGTAGCGTACAATTATGCATCTACTATCAAACAAAAACGTCATAGAGTAAAAGGAATATATATATATATATATATATATAGATGGTACATACTAAAATATAGTAGAATGGTATCATTCTTTCACGAGAGAGTGAATGTTATATTGATAAAACTAATGATTTTCTCATCGTCGGTTGCTCAATTTACTTATTACAATATTAAAATTTAAAAAAAATGTAATAATCGCATTGAATTAATTAAAATATTGAAATTAAACGGTTCTGTTAAAATAATTAAACCTCCTTTAAATTATCTCAAGGAATTTTAGACTTGGCTGGTGGAATTAAACCTCCTTTAAACTAATGATCATTTTCTCATCTTAGGTTGTTCATCCTCTCCCTTCATCTGTTCATACTCTCTCTCTCTCTCTCTCTCTCTCTCTCTCTTACACATACTTTCTTTCTAAAAAAAATTAATGCGTCTCTTAAATTAATCAATTTCCTTACATATCTGTTTCTTCACAGCCCGAATTCAGCTCTAACTATCACTTTTCCAGCCGAATTCCATCAAGTCACCATTAAAAGGGCTTTACAGGGATCAAGCCTGTCCGCCGGAAAGGTGAGACAATGTATATATATGTATACACAATAATAGTGTTATCTAATAATGCCATGTTGAAGAGTAGTAGAACCACTCAAAACCTTCAATTATGTCTTCTCTTACTACTGCAACTACTGCGTAAAAACACATGTATTTGTGATTATATGAGCAAGAATGTAGGAGTTCGTCGGAGTCAACAATGAAATGAATTTATTTGTTTTTCTTCCACTTCACTCCAGCTTCAAGTATATATATAATACTGGAAGGAAGCCCGGGGGGGGGGGGGGGGGGGGGGGTGTTCTAATTGGGTTTGGGTTATAAATCATGCGAAATAGTCTATGTATTAATCATCAAAGGGCATATATATATATATATATATATATATATATAATTATGGCGCATGATCCAATAATAAATGTTGGCTATAATCAACAATCTTACCAAAACAGTTTGGTAGAGCCATTTTTTACACCATTTGTTCAATTATTTGACAGACTATTGACTACAACTAGACGTAGCTCTAAATTTTATCATTTATATCAGCTCTTATTCATATATCTTAATATATCATATATTCAGCTTGCATGGTGCAGTTTTGCATCTGAGCACCTATCTTCTATTAGAGAAATAACATAGGATTGTTATTTAGAATACTTTAAATTTATTAATTAGTTAGGATATTGTTTTGATTATGTCAATCCCTTAAGTTTAGTATATGTGATTGTATAAATCCCTTAATTATAGCTTAGGTGTTCACCCTATAAATAGGACAAGTCTCTTTGTAAATAAGTATGAGTGAAATAACACAAATTATATTACATTAAGCTCATCAACTCTCTCAATTCCAACATGGTATCAAAGCATAGAGCCTAACGGCAATTCTTCTTTCGATCCTTTCTCCTTGATTAGCCAAGCAAAGGCTACAACCTAAAATCTCTTTTACAATTCCGAACCTTTGAACTGCAATTTTGCAGAACTTGATTTCTCCTTCGTCAATCATTCATCCTCTCCAATTCTATCTCTATGGCAACAAATACTATTCACCCAGATTTCCACTCCTCTCCATATGATCCCAAATGGTGGCTTGATCTTCCCTTTGAGTCAACTGATAATTTTTCTCACCAATCTCCCATCTCAATTGATGATTTTTCTCAAGAAGGTGATATTTCGTATATTGATGATTTCTTTCCTGATCAATCCCATCTCACCTTGCAAGATGATGATTTCTCATATGAATGGTCTCCTGAGTCACAAGATACATCCTGTGACTATCCTCAACAATCTGATTGCCAATGGTGCGGTGAGCGTGGACACATAGCCAAACACTGCTCTCTTCTCAACACCCAAATCTCTTCATCGACAAATGATCTTTCGTGTCTTAATGACCTTTTTCCTGAATTTTCACTAGATGATTTCTCTGATGAGTGCACTCCTGAATCACAAGATAAATTCTGTGATTTTTCTAAATTTCCCACATATCAAGACAATACTTGTGAGTTTTCTTTACAAAATGACTCTGCAAATGATGCTAATGACTTTTCTCCGAATTGGTATGTTGCTGATCTTTTAGACCAATTGAGATATCTGGAAAAACTTCCTTCTCAATCTATGAAAAATTATATCTCCGAGGCGAAATCTCTCGCATATGCACTTAATCGCGCCGGTGCACCAATTGATGACAATGAACTCATCGAGTGCATTATTGAAGGGCTTGATGACTCGTTCAATTGCTTCCGCATGATGCATCCTTCCCTCTCCTTAGATTCTCTTTCTCATATTCTTCTTTCTCAGAAAATCGACCCCATTCGACCTTCATCAGAACACCATCCGACCCTTTTTGACCCAATCCACGCCTCATCCGACACCATCTGACAACAATCTAATGAGCAGTTGTCTGCTCCAGCCCAATCTCTACAATCACTACCGACAAAACCAAAGGTCTCTGATAATCAAAATTGGTGTTGTCATTCCCCTCATTTGTCAGTCAGCAGAACACGTACCATTGGTGGCAAAATTGTTCCAGTTTCTTCTATGCCATCTGCTCAGCTTGCAACTACTGGATCTCTAGTGCATTCCCTTCTCTATGGATTTTCGTCTTCTCCACACCTAGCTCGCTCGATTTTTCTCTCTGATAATTTCTTCTCACAATATGGACAGCCTCAGTCTGCAACCATGGACTCCCTAAACTTATTACCTGCAGCAACAATGGTGCAACAACCACCACCGATGACCCAGATGTACCCACAAGTCCATTATGCTAATCTTATGCCATATCTTCAGTTTCTCTCCCCTGTCTATGTTCCTCCAGTGGACGTGCCTATCCCCTCTAATAACCCTGCCTGTCCTCATCCCTCAAATGGCAATGGTTACTTAGTTATGCCTGGAGGCAGCTACCATTTAACTGCAACTGGTTATACGATTAATGATACTGGCGTTTGTAGGGCAATAGGACTCGAAAAATCATCCAGGCTGAAGTACAAAGATGGGAATCTGTATGTTCTAAATCCTCAGGCTGAGACATCTAAAATCTGGATGACTCAAAGGGATCTACCTAGTTTGCAATCGACGTCATACTATATGACGGGACAAATGCCTCATACTGCATCACACACTGATCATATTTCATTTAAATCAATGTCACAATCTTCTCACATGTTTGGACGATCACTTCGGTTTTCGTCTTATTTCTGGATTGATGTTATTCTCATGCATGCCAAACTCTTGTTCAATCTCTCATGGAAATTGTGCGTGTTCTCTATTCTTCAAGGCGTAATTGTTTCATTAGTTTTACAGTCGCATGACTATTTTCCAACGTTCAAGCTCAAGCTCCGGTTACCACCGTTTTGCTTGCGGGGGCGTATTAGAGAAATAACATAGGATTGTTATTTAAAATAGTTTAAATTTATTAATTAGTTAGGATATTGTTTTGATTATGTCAATCCCTTAAATTTAGTATATGTGATTGTGTAAATCCCTTAATTATAGCTTAGGTGTTCACGCTATAAATAGGACAAGTCTCTTTGTAAATAAGTATGAGTGAAATAATACAAATTATATTACATTAAGCTCATCAACTCTCTCAATTCCAACATCTTCTTCATCAGCATCATTACCACCACTCCTTAAAATCATAATTGTAATAATAATGTCAATTTTGAGTGAGTTTCATGTTCGCTGTATTGCCTAATATATATATATATATATATATATATATATATATATATATATATATATTCAACTTGTAAATTAATTATATGATGAATGGGTACAGGTAGGATACCTACTCCTCTTAATTAAATATTTGATCTTAGTTTATCCTTGACATATATAATGGAAAATATAAAATTCAAATTCAAACCGTTGAATTTTATTCCAAAATTTAAAACAGCTGGCTGCCAAATATATAGAAAAAGAAGTAAGAAAAAGTAAAATAAAAAATTGTGTGAATGAGAAAGAGAGAAGAAAAATTATATATACTTAGTTCTTGCAAGCTGATATGTATATTATATATGTTGGCAAGTGAGATACTTCTTTTTGTATTTAAAACAAATGAAAAATTATTGAAAATATATATTTTGATATATATGCATGTTTGATGGCAATTGAGACGCTTGTTTATTTGTTTCATTTCAATTTGCAATTCATCAAGTTAGTGAAATTTGAAAAGATTCAAGCCTTGTCAAAGCAAAAAACAAAAAACAAACTCCCAAGTTGGGTTATTTTGGGCTGAAGATGGATCATCTGTACTTGGACTAGAACGGCCAACATATCTAATTTAGTTTATACAGGCTCTCACCATTAACTAACTGTAGCCCAGGTATACATACCATGATATCAATGTCCAATTGTGTAAATTAAAGTATTGACTATCGAATATTGATTAATGCCCTATAATTAAGACAATTCATTCCAGAAAAACAAGGTGGGTCCTCATCAAGTGTGCTATTTAGTGTGTATGAATTTGATATCAATTTTCAGTTTATTGTCTTTTTCATGCAATATTCTATTGCAATTTAAATTTTATTTGTTCATTTCAAATTGTGAAAATAATAAATTTCATAAGTAACAATTATTTTAGATAGTTTATAATTAATATTCACAAGAGCTAGATGTACTCAACGAATGTAGTAATTATACCCCATTATTTTAGACAAAAAAAATTGAAACCTTAATTAATGGATGGTGTATATATATTGATACCAACTGAAGTGCCAAGTCGATAAAAATATGTAACTCTCTCTCTCTCTCTCTCTATATATATATATATATATATATATGTATTCGGAATGAAACAAATCTCTCTTCTGAAAAGGAAGCAGCATCCATCAAAACGGATGTGTATTGCCAAGTTTGAGGAAAGATTCAAAGTGTACAACCAATCATTACAGATTTTATCTCCGTGGATCACAAGGAAACTTGAAACAAACGTATCAACATACAATTCTGGGAGATAAGAAGAGAGAAAAAGGGAAATAAAACATTTTACTAGAATTTCCTCATGTTTGGTTTTATTCAGCAAATTAAACACTGTATTAATTAATTAGTTCAACTCAACCATGGCGGTTCATGTTCAAGCTAATTATGACAAGCTACAGATGACAGACTACATGCAAAATGATTAGCACAACTGCAAATGAAATGTTTCTATAGTCCTAAAAGTAAGTTTTGATGATCAATATATATAGTTGATTTTGCAAATTGGTTTTAATGTAAGTTTAAGAATCTCTATGGTATTACGATTCGATGAAAGTGATACATTTAATTCATCCTTGGGCTTATAATCTAATTTTTGATTTTTGCTGAAGATGGATTTGAATCTGTGAACTTAGTATATTAAAAGAATTGTTTACCATCATCATCTTTAATTAGTCTTGATGTATGTAACTTTATAGTGAATTAGAAATAATAGGAGATTTTTTTTTTAATAAAATTATTTATGTGATAGTAACGTTATTTTTCCACAAATGCGTGTAGATAAGCTTACTGGCTGGCGCAGGTGGAGGTGGGGGTGGGGGTGGGGGTGTAGTGTTGGTAAAAAGCAAGGGATGGACGTGATGCATACATGTATGCATGTATGTATGTATATGGGCGCCACTTAATTGAGTAAAAAGAATCTGATCGAGCTGGGGTTCACCCTATATACGTACTCAATTCCAATCCAATCCTCCTCATTTGGTTCACCCTAGAATCTAGCTGGCTAGCTGGAGGAGAGAAAATTAAGAGACTATCTATTATAACAAGCATTATATTACAGGATTGTACTATATGCATCTTATGTTGTACACTTTGAATTGAATCTTAGTATGTTGTACTCCTGCCTCGAAAAGGAGTTTGTTCAGAGCAATGCACGTGTAAGTCAGTAAATACTCCACTACTACTACAAAGAATTAAAGAAAGTTCAAGTTGTAGCAAAGTTGGAAGCTAGCTTAGCCAGTATGAAAGCCCGTACTTCCAATGCCCAAGGGTGGCCCATGGCCCCACTCCAAATTTTCCCCTTACTATAATATATATATTTCTCAATATAAACTTTTTAATTTCGTTTCATTATTTATATAATTTATTTGAATAAAATTTGGCATATATATACAATAAAATTAATATTAACAAAACAACCAAGACGACGAGCACGTGATTAATATCATTTTTCAACAGCAAATATATCCTTAACTTGTAGACCATATATATTATTTTTAATATTAAGACAAATTTACTCAAAAGAATCAAATTGTCTGAACACCTTATATATTGCTATGTTAATATCAATACCCTATATGATATGTACGTCTATTACTTGTCAGGTTCTAAACAAAATATGTACTATTATAAAAAATTAATCAGTATGATAAAAAATAATAATTCATTTGACATAATTTTGTGCAAAATATTCATTTAAAATTTATATACCCTCTATTCCAAAATTAGGGTATATTTTGACCTTTTAAAATTAGTTTACGAAATCCTTAAATTTAAATTGAATCAATTTTAGTACTAAAAAATATTATTAATTATCACCAATTAATTAAAACTATAATTACTAATCATCATAAATTAACTAAAACTATTGCTAATTAATTATCATATTTGTTTCTTTCAATATTTATATAAGTTCATATCAATTTTAAATTTTATATTTCACCATTTGAATTCATAGAATCAATTATATCATTAATTTTGGAATAAATAATGTTGAGAAAATAAATTACCTAGAATATAGATTGACATTTGACAAATTTGATAGATAGATTGACATGCATTAAAAAAATAGTGCATATAATTAAATTTTTACATTCATTTTATAAAATTATTAATTATATAATTTATTTATTAAATTTTTGACCTCCCCCACTACAAAATCCTGGCGCCACCGCGTACTTCTTCCTTTTTTCAATTTTTGTTAGGATTGAAAACAATCTGATCCGATTTGAATTGTGTCAAATTCGAACCGAACTCGAACACAATAAATCGAACTCGAACATGTTCGAGTAACACGATCAAACCAACACACATGTGCGAGTTTGGATCGTTAGCTGTTCGCGAATATGCTCGAGTTCGCAAACATAGTCGAACATCATCATGTTCGCAAACATAGCCGAACATTATCATGTTCGCTAACATCATCAATTTCGCAAACATCATCAACGCACTAAAGCAAAAATTAGGCCAAATATTGTAAATACTCGAAAATCTCATAAGTTACTCGTGAATCACTAAAACCGAACTCGAACCAAATTGAACTGTTCGCGAACAAGTCGAACCGAACCATATGGTTCGTGAATATGTTCGATCGAACAATCGAATCTAATATCATGAACGAACTCGACTCGGCAAGACAATTCAATTGAAATCGAACCGAACCGAACCTGTTTAATTCGTAAACGGTTCAGTTTGTTTACATGGTTGATTCTGGTATATCCTACTTGCCATCGGACCAAGATTCAATTAACCCTCAAGGACTTTAATGAAGTCCCTTAATTCATTTTCGTTCATGATGAATATGCTCAACTTATAATATAAATATAAATATAAATATAAATATATATATATATATATATATATATATATATATATATATATTAGCTCTATTTCAAAATATAAAATTATTTTTCCTTCTAAAATATAAAAGACAAACTAATAATCTTACATTTTGAAAGACAATAGTACTTGAACAATAAACATAGTACACTTATCTAGCTAGCTAGTTTGTTGGCCATAATTATGGTCATACGTACAATTTGTCCTAGCATCCTTCATTTTGATCAATGGAGAATTGAAATAATGGAAGATTTTTTACATAAAGTGATGAATGTAGGTTGTTCTAATGCGTGTCTCCTCATTCTTACATCTTCATAATATTGCTACCGATCGATAAGTTGGATTCCATGAAATTATCCCTTATCATCCGTTAAGCCTATACATAGGATGAGTTGTATTCCTAGTCTTTAACATTTGTTACACAATCACAACTCTCTTGCTATATATATATATATATATATATATAAAATACAACTCCAGACTTTACTTACATATATACCATACCTAAGTTAACGTTGGGGAAATCTATCTATATCGAATCGAAATCCGACTGCATGCTGCTTAAATGTTACTTTTTCTCTAATTGTTACCCCTTCCGTTTCTAAAAGATTGTCGTTTTACAAGAAAAAATTTATTTCAAAATGTTTGTCGTTTACAACTTCCTAGAAGAATAAATTATTTACTTTCCTATATTACCCCTATCTTCTCTCATTGTTCCAATAAATTCTCTCCCTTATATTAATAGTTTTCAATTTTTCATAAAGGAGTAGTGATGGAATTTCAAATAATTTTTACTAGTATTAAATGACTTTCTTAATCTATGTGCCAAAACCTTAAACAACAATCTTTTAAGAACGAAGATAACACTATTTTAAGAACATTAATTACAAGTTAAGTTTGTTCTTCATGAATTGAATTAATAAAGTAGTACACCCACACCCATATGCATGATCATAATTAAACTCGAAACAAAAAATTACCTACTAGTAGATGAAAATTAAAGTGAGACAGCCAGTCAATAAAAAAAGAAGTAAAACACCATCCATAATTAAAAGCTAGCTAGAAACGAAAGAATGAAACCTGAAAATGCTCAAACAATCCAAATTCTTCTTCTACATCATCCCTAACACTGCTAAAAGTAAATCAGGATCATCCTCCGGATTAGCTAGCCTTCATCCAATTAATTCAGTAAAATTACTGGTATGGAGGCCGACCCGTGGCCCAAAACGCCTCCGTTGGTAATTGAATTGAGTTTAAGAGATTCGGAGGAGGCATCCCATGAAATAGCGACGGGTCCGCTAATATTAACTGCTGCTGATTCTGCTGTTGTGATGAGTTTTGCCCAACCTCCCCCGGTGATCCCCCTCCTCCTTGTAACGGCAGCGAAGCCTCTTCCTCCTCCAGCGGCAGCCTCTCGTATGCCGCATTACTAAACGAAGCCGCCATAATAACCACCGGACCAGACGCCAAAAGCGCGCCAACCACACTCCCTCCAACCACCTGTCCTTGTCCGCCCGCCAAATAAATCGTCAACCCGGTGGCGGCCGGCGGAGCCGGTGGCGGCAGGAATGACCCGGACAGAGACAATATCTCGAACCGGCCGTGTAATGTAACAACCGCACCCGGTGAGGCCGGTTGGCGGAGCGTGACATTCGTGACGGTTCCACTCCCACTCATAATGCAAACCCCTCTTTGGCGCCGCCGTGCAAAGGTGGCCACACTCTCCATGATGTCACATCCGTCGGCAATCTCCATCACGTGAGTGCGCAGCGCGTTGGCGCTATCGCGCGTGATGATGATGGGTGGTTTGGGTTTATTTTTGGATCCGGCGGGTCGGCCTCTGGGCTTTCTGGAGTTTTCGCCGTCTTTGCCGTCGCTTGCGCCGCCGTTAAGGTCGTCGCTGATGTTTTTGTCGTCGCGGTCGCGTTTGAGGCCACTGGTTCCGCTTTGCTCGTCTTCGGAGTTTTGTTGTTGGTGGTGGAACTGCTGCTGGTGGTGCTGGAGATTGAAGTCTCGTGTGTGAAATGGAGGTGGGAGAGAATTATGACCGTGACCTGATGCGCTTACTCGATCCATTTCTTGACTTTACTGAACTTTCTAAATCAATTTCTTTTCTATTAGTAAAGGTCGTAGCGAATGATTTAACAAAAAGAGAGAAGATAATAGGATGGAATTAGCTATTCTCTTTCTTTCTATCTCCTCGATCTCTTCTAGCTTTAGTTTTTCTAGCTTAGCTGCTAGGGATATTTAGCCTCTGATATAGTGATATATATGATCCGACTACTCTTGTGGCAGCTTGTTTCACTACTACTAGGTGGTACAAATTAAGATCCAGTGGTTTCTATATATTTAAGGTTTTGAGACTTGGGAAAATTAAGGAGGAGGAGGAGGAGGGTTTTGGGTAATAAATCTGGATCTCTCTGTGTATATAGTATTCGTAGCTAGCTAGGGGGGTTAGGGTTGGATTTTGAGGAAGAAAAAGAAAAGAGAGATCTAATTAAGGATGTGGGATGGGTTTGTTTTCGGCAAGAATGCGTACGTATGGGCAGTGGATCAGTTTCGCTTCCATATATATCTCTCTCTCTCATGTGTGAGACTATTAATTACACAGTTTTTGCGCCCCTTAAATCCTTCTAATCAAGGAAAGGAAAAAAAATCCGGTTAAGGTAAAGTTATTTTAACTAATGTTGATATACTAGTTTTTCATTGCAGGGTTATGAAGAGGGGAGACTGGGAGTAATATTTTCGAATGTAATTTTAATATTTTTACAGTCTTTTTTTTTATTTTTTTTTTATTTTTTATAGGAGAGTAGAATGGATCTCACTTTTATGTGAGAGGAGCACATATATAAATATCAAAATTATATGTGGAAAATATTAAAATTACATATAACATATGCAATAAAAAAAATTACATATAACATATGCAATAAAAAAATATAGAACGGTGAAATTTGTGACAACTTGAGTACCCAGATCAAATCGGATCCCAAAAAAAAAGAAGGTATACCATTCATGTTAGTATTAGAAATATATTTTTTAGTTTTGTTGGTCCAAAAATAGGTATACAAATTTATTTTCAAAATATAAAGTGACATAAAATTTTTCTGATACCCATCACTAGCTCTATTATGTTTAGTGAGTACTATTAATGCCACAATTAATATACTTTTACTTTTTCAAATATCATTTTCCTTAAATTTGATCATTTTATAAGTATATCTCTCTAATTTTGAAGCTAATAGTCTTTTGTCTTTTTCTTGTTGTGCATACATATATAACAACTCATTTTATGTATCTCTTGTAAATTACTTAATAAAGACTTGGTTTTAATTAATCAATTAAAAAAGACTTTAATTTATTTTCTTAATGATATGAGGATGGGTCAAGGTATCAGCTGCTTTCAATCTTTATTAATATTAATATACACGTACTCGTGTTCCTCTCGCATATCCTTGCATTGACAATATTTAAACTGCGTTGTAATTATATATGTAGTATAAATATATTCCTTTGTTTTAAGATGTACACATAATTACAATAATTTAATGACTCGTAGTAATCTTAAAATTAAAGTTGTATTAATTATTTATAGTTGAGATAGAAAAAGAATATTATTACAACGGTAGATCATATGTCAAACCTCTCTTCCATACGTGAATACATTTTTGTTTCTTTCAGGTCTCTCAAGTCTGTCTATATATAGTCAGAGAATTTAATTATTCACATATGGAGTATTGGTTATTTAGTTATATTGATATCTCTTCTCTTTTGGAGGTTAAATGAAGTCCTCTAACTCTACACAGTATCCATATATTAATCATATATATACATACACACACAATCACTGAATTAATTGCCTAAAAAGTACAATCTCTATGGCACTATTTGTTGGGAAAACACCTCCAACAAAAATTGTTTTTGATAAATTAAATAACAAACCACATTAAATAATCGTACGAAAAATAAACCCTCTAAAATTAAGAGGTACGTAAAAATCATGGGTCGAGTTCCGAAAATTTTACTATAATCAAATTTGAGTACAAATAATCCTTCCAAGTTTTATAACTAAAAACTTGAAATTTCATGAAATTGAGAGAATACAAGAATATCGAAAACTCAAACTACCTCATCACTAGAATTTCCGAATTAATTAAAGTTTTCAAACAATTAATTAGTCCGAAAAAATGGCGCCACCCGTGAATAAACCTTTACAAAAAAACTCTAAATTTTCTTGTTCAGTTCTGCAGTATAACCTCCAAGTTATTGCTTCTGCCGAAATCACCCAAAGCAACACTCGTTAATTTTTAGATTTCCTTTTATTTCGTGTGTTACCAACTGAGCACCCTAATGTGTATATATATAACCCAATAATATAACTCCAATCCGTGCAGGCTTCCGATCATATTTTCCATAATTGGGTTGCCATTAAAATCCTAATAATTATTTAGCTAGGATCCCACCGCCACTAGCCTTGTTCCTTTTCTAATTAGACTAGAAACTGCCACATGCATCCCCTCACACAGTTTGAAAATCATGTACATACTTGGACCCCAATTCAACATAAGTTAGCATCTCTCATATATGTTGCTCGCACATTATGAACTCAATACACCGTCAATTAAAATTGATACATTTCATGAGATAGAAATAATTCGTGAGGATAAATAAATAAAAAAAGAAGGGTACCGCGATTCTTGGAGACACAATTGATACTATTTATTACACATATGTATATATAAAGTTGGCATAAATAAAATTGGGCCGACTGACGGACTGAGTGTGTCATGTAAGACCATGTGTTAGTGTATATATGTAGAGCTAGAGCTTGAAATTTCGAATTAAGACTCGCATGAGAGTCTGCAAAGTTACAAGAAACTTGTATGTCCTTATCTCTAGTTCTAATGATAAGTTTGGATTGAGAGAATGAAATAGATAAATAAATAAAATAAAAATGGTGTATTTGATGATTATTTTAGAAGATAAATCAGTTTAATAAAATAAAAATTCATTTCTTCCCTTTGCTTTTTTCTTTCAGGTGGAGAAGGTGAAATAAAATTCATTTCAATAAAATAGATATATGTGATAATTTTATCATATTATATGACAACATCTACAATCACCACCAACAACCAAACATACATTTAAACACGAGATGTTTAATTCTTTAGTATACTTATTTTAATTTATAAAAATATGGAAATAAATTGTTTATTTTAGGCGGTCTAGAATCCATTTTCCATTGTGTTGTTGAATTGGTCCGTGTGTCAATAATGCATTACACGTACGGCACAGGACAGGACAGGACAGGACAGGACTGGGTGTAAGAAGTTTGGTAATACTAGTAGTACATTAATACTACTACTACTACATATTAAGTACGTAGAGATAGATAGATAGACAGGCATGGAATAGGGGGTTTGACCGTGGAATTGAACGTACACCATGATAGGATTGAGTTGAGTTGGCTTGGCCTGCTTGTTGATGCCTGCCTGATGGAGAGAGAAAAGACGCGGGGAAGGCGCTGACACATTAGAGAGTGAGAAATGAGAATTAGCAACAGCCAGAGGGAAGCCAGCCCCCACGGCCACGCCTCTCTCTGCGGAACTCACACACACACATGCACGTATATATATAATATATATACACAATCAATGAATGAATGCCTCCTCACCCCGCAACCCCCTCCCTCCGTCTCTCCCTCGCCCGCTATATATACATACATACATTACTAATACTAGCACTAGTACTATTTTTGCTTCTCTTTCTGTTTTTGTTGTTGGGATTCTCTCTCTTTCTTTTTCTTTTTCTTTTTCTTTTTTTGTTGTTATGAAACTCAGAGAGAGAGAGAGAGACTCTCTCCCCCACTCCCCTCCCTCTGGCATATGAGCCTTTGCCCTTTGGGGTGAAATCCCATGTAATAAAAGATGCTCTTTGTCGGCTCTCTTTCTGCTCCACCACTACTGCTACTTCTACTACACTACTGTTATATAATATATCTACGTCCAGATAGATCTAGATAAAAATATTTTTCTAAACTTTTTATACAACCGTTTCTCTCTCTCTCTCTTTTTTTTTTAAAAATTATTTTACCTTGATATGTGTATTTAAATGTGACAATAAATGTGCACATATATAGATATTCTCCTCTACATACATCCTTAATTATCCATCATCCATATTCCATCATCACATACCACCACCACCACCGTGAATTAATTCCTGCCGGCCGGTCACCATATACTAATTTATACTTTACATTATGGATGGACCTAACTAATGTTGACGGAGTAGATGGATAACATTTCATGCCGGAGATGTAATGATACTTATCTAGCTAAATGTAATGGTAAATAAGTAACTAAATTTCCCTTGACAACAATATATAAAACATGAATAAAAGGTTATACCAATACAATTGTTAATACATATGGTAATACCGATACCATGTAAGACATAATTTGCGCTGAAAATATATATAAATGGAGAAAAAAAACATCCTAGTTATATTAACTCCCTTAATTTCTTGTTGATTTAATAAAGATGGAATAATATTGCATATGAACGAAGAAATAATATTATTTAATATTACGTTTAGATTGAAAGAATAAAAGTAAGAATGGAATGACTCATTCTTATAGAATAAAGAAATTATGTTTGGTTGCGATTGGAATGAATTGAACCATCCTTTTTTTGCTATTTTCGACTGAAATTTAACATTATTGCCCAATATTTCATGACCAAAGCCTTGTAAGTAATTTTTTTTATCATTGAGTCATGAAGGTCTTGGGGGAGAGTAAGTATGGAATAACTCATTCTAACTAGAATGGAATGAATCATTCCAATCTCCATTCCATTCTTTCAATCCAAACGCAACATTAGATTACTGCTACAGACACAAACTATTCTACAAATATTTTATAAACTGCTGATGTGGCAAACTCTACATCAGCTTTTTTAAAATAAAAAAATCCAAACAATGTAAATCCTATGCAACAAAGCTGATGTGAAGTATGTCACGCCAGTAGTTTGTAAAATAATTTATGTCTGTAGTATTATTCATATTATTATTACAGTGATAAAAGATCAAATATACAACCAAAAGTAAATTTGTAAGATTATTAAGACTTCGATCTTAGAATCATTAAATACCTGTGATTATTGTCATATAAGTTTGTTTTTGAAATTTCCCTTGTTATGAGATTTTCTTTCTGATTTATTATTAGACATTATTTCAATTGTATTCATACCCCACTACCAGAAAATTGAAAAATTTAAACGAAATTATTTTTGACGGAATATATTTCATCGAAATAAAGGTATTTTCGATGGAATATTACATACGTCGGAAATAATTCCCTCGTAACTATCATAATGCCGACGGAATTCTATCGGAGATGTTAGCCGTCCCTTGACGCCAACATTCCCACCTACACCAATCATAGTTACGATATATTTTCGACTGAATTTTAGTCGAGAATAATATAATTGTGAGGGACATATTTTTGACAGGCATTCCGTCGGAAATAATTTATAAAACCTAAACGAGCTTCATTTCCCACAGCCATCGCTTCTGCTTTCTTTCTCTCATCTCTCATTCCACCTCCGACTGCCTCACTCCACCTTCGACGCACCCCACTTCCGTTGCCGCTGTAACTATCATGAATTTTTTTGGGCAGCGGCGGATCCTTCTTCTCCTCTTCTAGCTACATTATTGCCTAGAATTCCAGGTTAGTGGTTAATTTTTCCCCCTAAAAATTCTATTTAATTTCCTACCCTATATATATTGTGTTGTGCATTGATAAGTACACAATATTCATGATTTTTTATTCCTTTACATTTGGTTTTATTGCATGTTTCATGTGTATATGAGCTTAATAAATTGTTTAATTGTTTTCAGGTGAATTAAAGCTTAAAGGAAAAAAGCAGGAAAAATTCGGCAGATTTACACCTGGGCGCTCCAAGATTGTACTGGAATGAGCGCGGGCCGCGCCGGATTATGTGAGAGTCCTTGGCCTAGAAGCGCGGGCGTGCCAGTCTATGAAGAACCTAAGCGCGGGGTGCGCAGGGCTGACGATTTGGAACCAGATTTGGTTATTTAAAACAGAAAGTTGAGCTGGAAAAGGATTGCAGACTTACCTATTTGTATTAGGGTTTGATTAGACTATAAATATGAGTTATTCTCTTAGTAGTAAATCATCTTGGATATAGGAATTCTTGGAGGCTATTCCAACCCTAGTTTTGAAGAATAAAGGCATGTCAGGCTAAATTACTCAATTCAATTATGAAGGGATGTTGAACCATATTTACAATTAATGGTTTGATCAAGTTTCTTTTATTTATTCTTTTGTATGTGAGATTTATTCTGATTATCTACATAAACTTTCTTGTATGCTATTCAATTGACTAATTTGGTTTCTGCAGGATTAAATTAGTAAATTGATATCATCTGCTAGATTAAGATATATATTAAGTAAACGATGTATATCTGATCATAAGTAGCGATTAATGATATTTTATTGTGGTCAAGCTTTTGAATATTATTAAGGTTTTCAGAAGACAAGTTAAATAATTTCTGATTGTGTAATTGTTGCTTGGAACAATCTAATTCTCATTCTTTATGCTTCTATTGTATTAAATCTAGACTGATAGTTCTAGATTATATGATAGTTAAGATCTTTTGTTGGCGATCGTCGCATTAGATTTATACTTAACGAGAATTTCGGGTAATTAGCGATTGCGGTTATCTAGGATTGTTAATCTCATTGGAAGATAAACATTATAAACACTTGGTTAATCCATAATTGTGAAAAAGCGATACTGAACTGAAGAATTGAAGCTTTTTACTCATTGATATTTCTGTTAAATTCACTTTCGTTAATTCAATTTTTCAAACTAAAAATCCCTAATTCATTAGTAAATACTTGGATAAATATAAAATAAAACGCTCTCTGTGGGATTGATCCTTGCTTATTACTATACTAATTCTTGAGTTAGTGGAATAGAAGTAAGGTAAATTTTGTAGTGCTAAACGACAGCTACCATGCATCTTGGAAATATGGGTTTGAATATGGGATTATTTTTTGAATTGTTGCTAAAATTAGAATTTTTTCTTATAAATTATGCACTAAATTTTGTTGTGCAGGGTGGCGATGCTGAGCGGGGGGATAATGTCGATGATTTTCAGACATTAAAGCAGCAACGTCGACCCCCATCCGATGATCACCCTCCTCACACCGGTACTAGTACTAGCTTGATTTAGTTTTGTAGATTATTGTAAATAATTTATCCCTATTTACTTTAGTTTAACTTTATTTTTTGTAAATTGTTGTACATAATTTAGTTTAGTCTTGTAAATCATTGTACTTTTAAACAATTTTTTGTATAACTTATCGTAAATTTGTTTATATTTGTTACAGCTTATGTTGAGGTTATTCATATATGTTGTTATAATTTTTGACGAAAAATACGTCAAAAAAAAGTAGTATATTTTATTAAAAATATATATAATATTTTCAACGTAATATGTTATTGTCGACATAATTTTCGTTGGAAATAATCTAGCATAACTTAGCGGGTAACCGACACGTTGAAGAATTAAATTCGACCGAATTGTTCAGTGAAAAATAAGTCCATCAAAAATAATATTTTTTTGACGGAATATTGGTCAGAAATAATTAAATCCAATCGAATGTCCAATTAACGGACTAATTTTCGACTAGCTACACTACAAGAAAAAGTTTATTAGCGACCACCCATCTGCGACCGTAACCGGTTGCAGATAGTGGTCGCATATTATCTGGTCGCTGATTGCACGGCGGCGACCACTTTTAGCGACCGGAGTGGCAGCGATCTCACGATAGCGACCGAAGTCGTTGTTAGAGTTTATGCCTTAGAGGCCAATTCTTTGATGTAATTGCTTAACATTTTTGATATTATATTTGATTGAATAAATGAATTATTTTATTATGGTTTTATTTACTGTGTTAAATAAATGTTAACATAATAAAAGTCCTTAGAATAGTGATACAAATTATATGGCTTCAAGTGTGTGACTTGAACAGGAGATCATATAATTACAATTAGTATCATTACTCTTAAATGTCCCTAGTCGAGTGTCATTGTTAATGGGACAACAATGATACATCGAGATTAGTATGTGGATTGACTGATGGTCAAATCTCATTGGTCATAAATATATGAGATATTGAGTCAATGCATAGGTACATGTTAGAGAACAATGTACTGGAGCCACCATGAGAATTCTACGTGGAGCATTATGCAAAGTGTCATAAGCAATTCTCATAGTGACAATGATGTAATGATTCTCCGACCTGAAATCACTATATTACTACACGGGAATTTATGTACTTTGATATCATCAAAGGTCACCTTTAATAGAGTAGACAATAAAGGTGATTATTGGGTACATCATGAATCGTGTGAGGAATATGAGTGATCTAGATGGAATTTAACCCTCCTATATATTAGGGGTGATATCCATAGGCCTCTTGATTGAGTAGGACTATGAAATACATGGCCATGCTCAAATAGTGATTTGTTTCATATAGTTTACTCATCGATCAAGAAAACTCAGATTAAATTATGAAGAGGATGACACATTCCATGCCTCGAGTTTAATCTAGGATGTCAAGGTTAAAAGGATTAAATTGCATTGAAACATTGGTCACGAAAAGGTTGTATCGAATCACCGATCTTATTATTATTTGGGTAGCAGTGATGCATTACTAGATGGCGCTCACTGTTTATAATTTTATAATATGATTTTAAAATTATTGCCAACATAATAATAACCTATAGGGTGACACACTTAGAACGTAATTAAAAAATAATAATTTAAATTATAAGAATTTAAATATATCAATATGATTGATAGTATTTAAATTACGAATTTAAATTAATAGGATAATTTGTATATATATGTATATTAATTAAGTAAGACTTAATTAAGATATAATATATATATATATATATATATATATATATATATATATTCAGATTTTATTTTTCTAATTGGATTAGGTTTTGGTTAATACTTTTAACTGCTATATATATAATATATTAGCCGTTTTTAGGGAATTCATAAAAACCAAAACCCTAGCCGCTTTTAGAGAGAGACTAGAGAGAAAAACTTCGAAAGTCCAGATCCTTGGCAACTAGTACCGCACCTTTGCTTGCTGCAGATCGTGTGACGATTCGTGGGACGTTCGTGTGGATACCGTAGAGGCGCAGTTCCGTTGGATTGCGTTGAGGATTCGAAGTAGTTCCAAAATTTCCATCATCTCCGTTCAGGCTTGAATAATAGGTAAAACAAATCTAAACCTCTGAATTAATATGTTTTCGCATGGATCCTGTTTTAGGGTTTCAGAAAATTTTAATTTTCACTGCGTTTATGTGCCGAAATCCCTATAGTTATCGCTAAGCTGAGTAACGTCTCAGTGTTGACATGACCCACGTGTCCGCGACCACCATTAGCGACCATCACCGGTCGCTGATATAGGCAAATCACCCCCGGTCGCTGATTAATAAAATATATTTTTTAACTATTTTGTGGATTTTCCAAAAAAAATATACCTGTTTGTACCTGTTTTATATCTCATCAACACACAACAGTATATATAAATCACCAAAACTATTTAAATTAATCGATCCCCGTCCATAAATTAACCAACACAACAAACAAATCGCTCGAGCGACTAAAATATATATAAACTATATATATTGAATCTAAAACTATAATTATGGACGTTTGCCTTTGACATCAAACAACTCAACAAGCAAACGATTAGAAACTCTTACTAGTCACATTTATAGACCTCCTGTAAAGAGAAACAGCTTGCTGAAGAAAATGTACAATAGAAGAATTCCATAAGTAACTAAACATGCATAAAGCTAAATTCATGACAAAATTACCTCGGCATCATCATCGATATCCGCGCTAAGTGTAAGAACTAAATTATGATCTTGATATATAGTCATCGGTCGTCGTCGCACGTCGATAAAGTTTGTCCCTAGTACTCCTTGAGAAGTGTAAGCTAGTTGTGGTCCACCTCTCCATGAAATCGGGAAACATCCTCGATTTTATAGTACTAGGCCTTTCAGCTTTACTCTTGTTTTTGGAAGATCAACTGCCATAGAGTGAAAGGTTGTCAAAATTTGACATTTTTTACTCGTAGTCTTATCTGACTCAAGGTATGAGAGACAAAGGAAGAGCAGCAGGAACTTCAACAATTTCCAATATGTATTTCACCATACTGTACTTCCTCTCGAATTCCCAAAACAAAGTGGTTAATTCCCGAACTAAGTGTTAATTCACTCCCGAACCGTTAATTAACCACTTTGTTCAGGAATTCAACAGGAAGTGCAGTTGAATTAATTGAACCACTTATTGGGAACTGTTGAATTTCATGCAACTCTCAAGGAGTCTCTGATATTACATGCAAACCTTGAGTCAGATAAGACTATGAGTAAAAAATGTCTTAGTTGACAACCCTTCACTCTATGACAGTTGATTTTGCAAAAAAAAAGGAGTAACTACTGAAAGGCCTAGGGATTTAAAACCGAGGATGTATCCTGAATTCATGGAGAGGTGGGACAAACTAGTTTTTACACTTCTCAAGGAGTATAGGGGGGAAAATTTATCGTGCTAGTCTTGAATCTATATATAGTGAATGATCAGAAGTCGCAATCTGTTTGTTCACAAAATATAATATCATCAAGATGTGTATATAAAATACAAAAAAAATATATATGTTTATATACTCAAATGCCAACGATGTAATTAAAAAAAATAATGACAATGATTTAATTAAAATAAATAAAAGAGAGAACATACTCTATTAATAACTCAATGCAGCATTATTAAGACTTACTTAATATTTCGAATGTTTTGGAACCAAATATCAGCATTTTCTTGAAAAATACTTTCTCTCGAAATCTCTATCATCAGGAAAGTATATATCATATGAATCTGCAATCAATTAACGTAATTAGTCTTAAATCTGACTCCACAAAGCAGTATCTCCGAAATATATACAACAATAAGGGAAAAAGATGAAAGTGTACACTTGCTGAAATATTATTTGTTAGAATTAGATGAAAACTTCAAATTATATATAATGTAACACAAATACGTACTTTCATCGTCGCCAATGAGTAATGATTACTAGGATAAGAGTCAAGAACTTCCTTGTATGCAGACCTCCCCCGTCCCGTGTGGTTAAGGTGGTTGGAGTCCTCGTCTTCGACCATGTGCACCACCTGTCTGATGAGCTCTTCTTTTTGCACTATAAGGACCTTTAGAGCCTGCTCCGTGTCCTCTATCTCTTTCATCTTTCGGGCCACAGCCGCTTCACGGTCCTCCTGGGTTCGAGGTGGTGTGCCTTCCACCCCCTTTCGGTCTTTTCTTTGCTAGCTGGTTGTGTGGAACAGCTTCCGTTGCGCTCCGGGCCGGCCCCCTGCTTGGGAACCGGTAGAATTGGTTTGAGGGCCAAGCCGTGTGTGGATGCTGGATGGCCCCAACCTGTCTTTCACCGACCCCTTCGGTTGTGTGGACGCTGCCGCCGACGACTATCCCTTGCTAGAAACTGTCTTGCTATTCACCATGTTTTTCGACGTGGTGATCTGCTGGTTGTGATTGAAAAAAGGCCCTCCTTCTAGCGTCAATGTTAACGTCAAGATTCGTCCACGCGCTCCAATCACCAAAGCGCGTCTAATCCTGCACAAAACCGGTAAACACCGAAAAGCTTGACGGCTTGGGCCGCCGGGGGATAGCTCTGGTATGAGAGTAAGTACAGGCTGACAATGGAGGTAAAATACTTTATTGCTGAAAAATAGTAAAATTGTGTAAGTGTACCTTATGAATAGTCGAGACATATATTTATAGTATCCCACATCCATGCTAGAATCCACTTTCATATTGGATTAGGGTTCCCCGTGTATCCTTTTTATAATAGGATAGTATCAAATCTCTCAAGATATAAGAAATCCAATCAATGCATGATTCTTTCTTTCATAAGTAGAGTCTCCATATAATTAGGAGTGTCCCCTAACATGGACCAACCAGACTCACCATGACCCAACCATAGCCTTAACCGAGACCCAACCGAAACAAAACCCAATCCGGGTCTTAGGTCTTCAAATATTCGGGCGCAACACCAACTATTATTTAGGACTCGTTCAACTGAACTTCTACATTTCATTTGGAGAAATTAAGTAAGAGGGCGAGATGAGAATTGACCAATGAATTGATTAGATTCTCATTCAATAAACAATCATTATATATTTATTATTATCCTGATGATTGCTTGATCAATACAATACAACCCATTCCACTCTTTAATTAATCGAATTGGAAATATTGAAAAAATACTACTATTTCTTTTGGAGACGGATGAAGCATGTCTAATTTTTCCGAGTACTTATGTAGTAATATTTTTAAAGTTTTTCCCAAGAAATACAATTTCTAAACAAATAGGAGAAGTTATATATTTGTATATAGAGCCACTGACAGTGCTGTCAGAGAGAGATTGTGATCGAACCATAGCTTCGTAGAGTTCAAGTTGTAGTAGAAGACAAGACACGGGTGATCCTTATCCTTAAGATTTTTATCGCCCCCACCACAAATAGTTTGTTAAGGGTTTCAGACGATGTACCTTCAGGATATATGTCAAGTCTTTGGTGAATTATCCGTGATAGAAATTCATAAAAAAATCCAGTAGAACATTGTTTTGTATTAGTTACTTGTTTGTAAAAAGAATAAGAGAACATAGAAAAAAGAGAAGATTCAAGTGCAAAATCTTATATGTACTTTTTATCTATTAATTAAACAACTTCTAAAATGGGATTGATCTCATATTTACTTTTTATCTATTTTCTTCATGCTCAAGACCAGCATTTAATTTGGAGGATTTGGAACTCCTAGGTTGATTATATCAATATATCCTACTACTGGCCTAATGTTTGTATTCAATAGTTATCATTAATTGCATAATTAAAAAAATATATATATAGATTTCAATATTCCTAGTTTTATTTTGTTTTCAAAAAGGCCCATCGAATTAATGACCCGAAAAAAGGGGTACGTACCTACAAAATAATCTTAATTAAACATCTTTTAACCATGTAATTTCTATATAAACGTTTCATTAATTCATATTGGAAAAGTTGATGCTGAAAGGCTGCAGGCTCATACATATATTGAAAGGGTATATATAGATATGTATTGCACCAGCTAGTTAGTGATGATGATGATGGAAAGTTGCAAGCTTCGAAAAGTCGTCGGCATCATTATTTTTTAATGTTAAGCAAGTGACTAAAAAAAAATTATTAAGTGTATTTAATCACTTAACTCATCCCTTTCCTTAAAGAAATTGATCCGTAACCATCTCAATATTTTTTTAAAAATAAACTAATATTTTTACATACTAAACTATGCAAGAAGTAAACCCATCATGGAGGGCTGGACCAGTCGGAAAAGAAAGACAAAAATTAAACCAAGTCCCACGCGATGGGCACACAAATATATATATATATACATATAGCATGGAATCTAACATATAATGCTGCATGTTTCTGCTTTCTCACAAGCCCCCACGCTTTCCGGTTTAAGCCCGCATCTCATTTGCTTATCCTCCTGGCCCTGGTCTTTAATTAAAAGTTATTAGTTAATTTTCTCATTAATTCCTGAGCTTACATGAAATTAAGCAAGGTACACATTATTGTGGTATTCTATAGATTAGGACTAAGCTAACGACACAAAAATGAGGGGCGCATGTGGCTGATCAGCTACCTAGCCAGCCTCGAATCATGCATGCCAATCATCGGTTTATTACCACTCCTACTTTGCTCTCATCGCATTAATAAATTAATTACTCATTCTCCTTGCACAACTATCCACGGATGCCAGCAACGACCTTTGGTATAACTATTTTGGCTACATTTTAGAGTTTTTTTAAGTAATTGTAACTAGCTAGCGTACGTTTGACCACCCCTAGTAGCTAGATTACGATTCCATAGTATCTAGCAAGTGTTTTAACTAAAAGAAGAAGGGGGGGGGGGAAAACCCACCAGATCAAAAATAAATGGATAGGCATAATTAAATTATGATCGAGGGAGAGAACGCCTAATGAAGTACACTTAAAAGTAAATTATTTGTTGTTTGTGTATGAAGGATCAATAAGAGTACTATTGACTCTTCTGCTGTACATTGCCTATGTACATATCTGTATATATATATATATATATATATATATATATAATATCCAGTTTATGGGCATAGATAAGAGTTATTAAATTAAACACAAAATTTAAATATTGAACAGTGATAATATAATATTTGCATATTAATTAATTAATTCAAGGCATATCGAAATAGTCCTCCTTCTAAAACTATGAATCTGTTCTTGAGCTCTAACTAAGCAACATAAATAAGCATATATTTGTCCTTGATGACGTTTGGTTGAGAGGTACGTAGGACAAATTAAGAGCAAATATATATATGTCCCCCCGGGTAAATGAAGGGCTTAGGCCTTAAACAATAGGAAAGCCCAGCTCATAAGGGCCGAGCTTGATTGAAACCTAGTCCTAGTCTTTGGTGGAATGAGCTTATAAGGCTTATAGGTGGCCTAAATTGTTATTCAGCATAGGTCTAATTCTATTCCCACTCCATAGAAAGGCTGCAGTGATTGAGTTCTTTCACTTTAATTTTATCTTTTAAGAAAATGGATTATAAATATATTTGTGTGCGCGACAAGTAGATGATGCACATTTCATGAATATGATTGAATGTGCGCTTAGTTTTGTATTTATATCCCGGAACATAGGGATTGAGGGGGTGTATAACTTAATTACAAGATTGCTAGACATGTTAAAATATGAAAATCCATAAATATATATTAAAAAGTAATTTCTTATATTATGCATTCACTAAATTATTTATTTTAAGAAATGATGATGCCAATATTCTAGTATACAATTTACCAAGCTAGATCAAGCATGGAAATCAACTCATTGTTGCTTTAATATATAAAATATATTACAGAACTGTCTAGTTACTCAAGTCCAAAGTCTTTTCAATGAGAAACTTGTAAACAAGAGGAGGATGCCTATAACAACATTTCTCTAGAAAGAGAAAAGAAGAAGAATTGCACTCAATTTAGGCTTAGAAGAATTACATAAAGTTGTTAGTTCTCAACAAATCCAGGTTTAGAAATTAAAGAATGAAGTTCTTGGGCTTTTTCACTATTGAAACCAAGGGTAGCCAGTATCTTGTGACCAGGCGATTCCTCTTCAGACCATACTCCAAGAAGCAGATGCAATGTTGTGATTTCCCCGTCTTCACCTGCATTTTTAAACAAGAATTACATTCAAATATTGTCAAAGGCATTTCATCATAATTTATATTTGGGACGGGGCTTGAAGAATATCCATAACACAAATTTGAATTCAAAAACTTGCATCAATTACTACTTTTGGTAACAGTGCACGAAATATTATCTAGTATAATGCACAGTACATCCATTTTCTAATGTAGCAAAACTGACAAAATAGAACCACGAGCAAAAGTAGTAATTTACATAGGGCAAACCAACCCGGCAAGTGTTTGTTTGCTGTGACCGCATAACAATTATGACAAGGATGTATGGTGGTGAGTCATTTGCTTAATGACTAAGTATCCACCATGATCTTCCATCACAATCACAACAACCATCAAAACTAAGAATAAATACAAAAGATGATGGAGTTAGGGTTTACTAGGCTTACCTCTTGATGATCTTCTTGGGATGATTCACCTTGATCCTTGCTCTCCTTCTCTTCCTCTTGCATCCGTCAACTCTCTCCTCTCTTTCTATTTCTCTCAAACTCTCTAAACACTTGACAAATAATGAAATGAAAACTAAAGAGATTACTTATGATTTTGCTTATATAAAACTATTTTCCATTTCTTACAAGTTCGTTATCCAACTTAAGTCTTCTCTAGTCTTACTCCTCATCTAACAAAAATTACTAACTCTCCCCTAGGTTAACTTAATCAAACCACAATTAGGCTAACCATAGGTAGACAAAATGCTAGCTTTAAAGCTCTTATTGGTTTGAGAGGATCTTAATGGACAAAAAATTAATGCTTTGTCTCCTTTTTGCTTCATACTTAGCCATTATTAAGCAAATGACTCACCACCTTATCCAACCCCAAAGTGGCCGCATCCATATTCTGTGACCGTACGTTGATGTTAACCTGAACAAAAAACCCGGCAAGTGTTTGTTTTCTGTGACCGCATAACAATTATGACAAGGATGAAAAGGTAAGAAATTTATTTTAAATGCAACTCCCCTTAAATATAGTAAATTTACTTTATTAGTTACTATAGAAATTACATTACGCAAATCGTAAAGTAATTGTTTCATTACATTTTTTTTATGATGAAATGAAAAATAACAAAACTACCTTAATACGACTACCTAATGACCCAATAGACTAATACATTACCAAACACCAAAAATGTCATTAGCACATGAAAGGCCATTCAATCACGACCTTTTAACATTGACGTCACCCGAACTTAACCACTCACGGATGAAAAGGTAAAAATTCTATTATGCACAACAAATATACAAATAAGACTTCTAGAATAGAATCAGGCCAAGTGTTGTGCAGTAACAGAACTATTAACACAACTCCAAGTATATGATGTGACAGGTAATAACAGCTTCGGTATCTTTCAGTTAAATCATTTTTTTGTGGCAGTTAGTTTTTCCCATCAGAGATTACCTTATTATTATTATTATTTTTTATTTGGTTATAGAGGAAATATATAAAATAATTGTTAATAATGTATCTCAAAGGCCACACCACTCAAGTAACCAAAACCAGATCATTGCATAATTAAAAAAACACCATGAACCCACCAATTACTCTATGCATTATCATCAAGCACTATAAACCTACCACTAGTTACAGTATCTTCAGTCTAACCTTAGTTGCCTGTCAGAAAAAAGCAACCTTTCTACGGAAATGGTTAAACTTGGAATGCAGCCAAAATATATTTGTCCTGTTCTAGTGCACACAATACTCATATTTCCTTAAGGTAAAAAACTTATATTTAGAAACAAATCAATTATCCTTTGTACTTGACCATTACTTCAACGAAATATCCTAGATTGGAAGAAAACCCACTACTCTTAATCAATCCTATGCCATCTTCACCCCAACTTGCTCCACAGAGCTACCCTGCAAACTTCATGAAGATGACGACTCTTCTAGAGCTTAGAAAGCAAAGTGGAATAGCAGTTCCATTGGTGGCAATGAATTTGATGTGGTTTGCTAGGATTGCCATCACCACTGCATTTCTTGGCCGGCTTGGAGAGCTTCAGTTGGTCGGTGGCACTCTTGGCTTCACATTTGCAAATGTCACTGGTTTCTCTGTCTTGAATGGGCTCTGTAGTGCCATGGAACCAATATGTGGTCAGGCTTTTGGAGCTAAAAACTTTAGACTCCTACATAAGACCCTTGTCATGGCAACTTCTTTGTTACTACTAACATCACTGCCCATCTCTTTTTTGTGGCTTCATGTTGATAAGATCCATCTCCAATTTGGCCAACGAGAAGATATTTCCATAGTTGCAAAGAAATATCTCCTTTATCTACTTCCAGATTTGGTAATTAGGTCATTCCTAAGCCCTCTTAAAGAATACATGAACTCACAAAGCCTAACAATCCCTATTATGTTAAGCTCGGCTCTATCAGTAGCTAGTCACGTACCTATCAACATCTTACTTTCGAAAGCCAAAGGTCTTGAGGGGGTTTCAATGGCTGTCTCGATTAGTGATTTAATAGTTTTTATTCTACTCGCCATTTATGTGTTGATAGCAGAATATAGAAACAGAGAGAGATGGAAGGAAGGAGGGTGGTGGGAACAAGGAGTCCGCGACTGGATAAGGTTCCTCAAACTTTCTGGGCCATGTTGCCTCACCACCTGCCTTGAATGGTGGTGCTACGAGATCCTAGTCTTGCTAACCGGGTGGCTTTCGAATGCTAAACAAGCAGTTGGGGTGTTAGCAATTGTACTAAACTTCGACTACTTGCTTTACTCTGTCAATATCTCGCTGGCAACAAGTGCATCCGTTCGTGTTTCAAATGAGCTTGGTGCCAACCAACCAGGACCTGCCCGTCAGTCAGCGTGTGTGTCGTTGGCTGCAAGCATTTTCTTTAGCTGCATCGGTGGTGTGCTGACAGTAGGAGCCAGAGGAACTTGGGGACCTTTCTTCACCCATGAAAAGAGAATTATAAGAGGTGTAAAGAATACAATGTTGTTAATGGCTTTGGTAGAAGTCGTAAATTTCCCATTAGCTGTTTGTGGAGGAATAGTGCGCGGAACAGCTAGACCATGGTTAGGAATGTATGCCAATCTCTGCGGGTTCTACTTGCTGGGGTTGCCCCTGGGAATGTTTCTAGCTTTTAAGGCCCATCTTGGGCTTGGGGGACTGTTGATTGGATTCTTGGTTGGGACAGTTTCTTGCTTGATTTTGTTATTGGTGGCCATTGCAAGTATTGATTGGGTTGAAGAAGCTGGCAATGCACAAATACTTATCTCTTGCACGGAAGAAGCTGTTAACCACGATGAAGATCACACGAACTCGGAAACTGTCGAGATGATTGCACTACCACAATAAATTGTTTGGCAACAGCAGGCTTAACACTCTACTACAATATAATGTGAACCTAAGGTTCAAGAGCAAGAAATTCTTGTGCAATTCAATTATCACCAACAACGTAAACAAGCGAGTGCAGCTGCACGCTATATCTGTAAAGGTGTATTCAATAGGTGTCGAAGATTTGCAATATGAGATTATTCTTGAATCATATTTTAACTTTCTTTCTTCTTCACTAAATAAGTATCAACTTTTACCTTCCATCAAGGTACAATAATTAGTTATCCTTTAATATCTTTTTGCCAACACTAGTTATCCTCTTTAAATTTAGTTGAATGATAGTTATATAATTGATTCTCTATCTATTCCTACAAGATAATATACTAAGCTTACAAAACATACAAGAAAGAAATTCTAGCACACCAAAAAGGGACTAATTAAGCATGTTAATCTTACCAGATTTTAACTTTTCATCAATAGCCCAATCAAGAGCCCTTTGAGCTGCTTCAGTTAGAGAAGGATGCTCAGGACTGAAGTAATACATGTCGGCTTTTCCGAGTAACTTGACAGTTTCTTCACGCACTTTGAGAAGTGTGATCCCATTTGCTCGCAAAACTTTTGAAGCCTGATTTGTTCCTGACATTACAAAAGAAGGTTAAGATTAAAGATTGCTTCATATTGATATGTATAGCCATATGTCACAAGCACAACATCCAAAAGAAGGTAAAGATTGAAGATTGCTTCATATTGACATGTATAGCCATATGTCACAAGCACAACACCCCTCTTCCCCACATAAAAAGAAAAAAAAAAAAAGAAAGATAGAAAGAAAGAATATTTAATCCTTGTTGGGGGACTTGGAGCAGAAACTATGAATTTCAACACTTGACACCTCAACTTTGCTTCTTTTTTCTATCTCCGACATTGTTATCTGTGAAACTGTAAGTCTGGTCCTCTCTTTCTTTGTTGGAAAAGCTAGCACATCCTCTAACAAGCATGTAAAAACATTTTTCATTATCTCTATATAAGTATGAAACTTGGGACAGATCTACTATGAGTCTCTCATGCAGTGCATAACAAATGACAATAACATTATTTTGTTATGAAATACAACAGCTTCTTTCATTTAGTACTGTGCACATTTAAAAGAGAACATGTAATATAGTCGGTCACACTTACAATGTCAATGTTAACACTTAGAAGATACTGAACCCTCCCCCACCTCTATGTCCTCCCTATTACCATCCGGAACATCTTTGAAATAACATCAAAGTTGCACAACGTGGGCATCCTCCAATTCGCTTAGAACATGGAATGTCATTATCAGGTTTAGAAGCCTTTTTAGTTGCCTTTTATATGAAAAGCATTAAGCATCTAACTAAATCCTCTCTCGAGTCTTCAAGAAATCATCATAATTTATGCATTGGTGCCTCCAATTTCCTAGAAGGAAAGACTAATTAGTTAACAATATCAATCCAGTATGAGTTCTCTCTCTTTCCTGAGTCTAGTGACACCATGTGTGTTACCAAGAGCAGCAGCACAGCCGAAGATGCATCACCAATACCTAACATTGGACAATTCCGGCATCCATCTGGTACCAGTTTGTGCACCAACTTCATGTAAGGCTAAAGAAATGTATATATACACGTGTCTGTGTGTATGCAGGTATGTATAATTATATAATATATATATATATAATGCTCTATAAAATTGGATGCAACTTGGGCCTTGGGTCCTTATCCTTGCAGGAGGTTTGTACAACCTTGTGTGTGGTCAAAGAAAAGTTATATATATGCTCTATATAGTTGGACACAATTTGATCCTTGGGTCCTTATCCTTGCCGGATGTTGTACTGTATAGCTTGTTCATATCGTACTTTTGTGCTTCAAATAAGGGGAAGAAAATTATATCTTCTTTTGGTTTCTCCTTAGATTAATTATACCTATTTGTACGAGATTCCTAGGTAAACTATGATCAAGTTTCGGTCAACTACTAGTTACAACTACCACTAAACACAATATGCATTATGCTGATAGAGACATATCCGATTAGGAAAGTAAATTATATAGGAAGGCAAAATGAAACTAACCCTCAATCAAAATTCCCATAATAAGTGCTTCTGTCCCAGTGGTTCCATACTTGAGCTTTCTAGCCTCCAATTCTCCCATAGCAAATGACTTTATCGCCTTTGAAGACCATCTAAATTTCAGTCAACCAAGTTCAATTATCATAATCCCATCGACCCAAAACACCCAAAAAACAAAACATCAAGCCAAATGCAATATAAACATTCAATTAATTCAAGAAAACTCACTTGGGAACCTTCTCAGCAGAAGAAACACTCTCTGGCTTTCTGCATATTACATCATAAAGATCAAAACTTTATGGCCTATTCCTCTTCAGATTAATTCAAGAAAAAACTTAAACATATATATATACACATACAAAAGACAGATAAATACTTACGCAGTTGGGAGGCTAAACACAACAGTGGCAGTGATAGGTAAATATTTAGGGAGTTCAGGTCTGAGAATTGAGGAGTGAAGGGAGAGGTTTGAGGTGCCTAGCCATGGACACCTTAAACTTTGGGGTTTAGTACTCTGAGTCAGTGTTGAAGAAAACGGGTGGGTTTTTCTGCAATCGGACTGCGGAGCTCGGGTCGAATTTGGGGGGTTGGAGAAAGAGTGAGCAGCCATTTCCGGGAAAAGTAACTCTGGGTGAGAAAATTCATGCGGAACTTTTTGGATAGAAGTAGGAAAATGGCAGTTAGAACGACGTCGTTACCATGTGGAATATCAATACATATGAATTGGGCTTTCTAAAAAATTTATGAAGTAAACTTGGGCCCGTACTATCTACCTTGGACTGTACCGAGATTTTCAAAATTGTGTAACCAGACTCCAACAAGTTGTATCAAGAATAAGAAACCCTTCTTCCAGAAGAGTATCACATTTAGTCAATATCCAACATACTTCCCAGATAAAACAGGTGTTAAAGAAGTAGAAATAAAAAAGAAGGTGCTGATTATTACTAGGGCCTAAAGTTGAGGCCCTTTCATCTAACGACGGCTATAGTAACAAGGCCTTTTGATCCTTATTGTAACATACTTTCAAATTCCCACACTTGGAAGAAGTCGCAAATGTTCTGATTTTATATCATTTGTAATTTTGTATATCTGTGTTCTTATTGTCAGTTATGTGGATAACTGTAGTTGGTAATATTTTAGCAAACCTTATTATTCTATACAATCTCACGTAACTGACACTCATTTTAGTCGCAATAGTCGACGTTCCCCTACCTCGTCTCAACATAGTGTCGTTCTGCACTATCTTTTGAATAACGCTTCTTAAGGCGGCATGTCTATACTTGCATGTTAGCTATTATTATAAACAAATTCAACAAGTAGTAGGTGCTCATCCTAATTTCTCTTGAAATCCATAACACAGGCTCTTTGTATATCTTCTAAGGTTTGTATCGTTCTTTCGCTCTGGCCATCTGTATGAGGAGTTCCCATATGCTCTTGCAAGCTCTTTTAGAAATTCGACATAAACTGCGAATCCTTATCCGACACAATCGAAACTGACACTCCATGTCTAGACATAACTTCCTTGACATAAAGTTTGAAATTAGTATGCACGTAAGTCAATCATATTTGACATGATGTAACATATACTTTGTAATCTTATTCGTTTATTAATAAAAAGAATTAGTTTATCAAATGCATTTTACTTTATCTATATGGTGTTATTATATTAAATGTGACAAACTCATAGTTTTGAGCAATACTTTTTGAATTATGATGATATTGATTATGCTAGTGAGATCTAAATTCTAAATAACTCTAAAATTAAAATCGTTCCTAATCATTGGATCACTAAAAATAGATTAGTGAATTCGGATAGATTGATATATACTCTACTTGCTCTAAAGAAGAGGATCATTGACCTCATAGGAAGGTGCTGATTATTAGTAGGGCCTAAAGTTGAGGCCCTTTCATGTAATAACCGCTATAGTAACAAGGCCTTTTGATCCCTATTGTAACATACTTTCAAATTACCACAATTGGAAGAAGTCGCTATCTTGCAATTTTATATATTTATTTTTATATCATTTGCAACTTTGTATATCTATTTTTTTATTGTCAATTACGTGGATAAATATAGTTGATAATATTTTAACAAATTTTATTATCTTACACAATCTCATATATTGTATGGATATACGTCGCAATCGTAATTAAACAGTCGTATTCTTTATTCACTATAATTCAATATTCGGAATGCATATAGAATAAGTGGGCATAGAAGCACTTATGACTTTACCCAACAATTCCTCTTCCATTATTTTGGAAGGTAGGAAGGCAATGGGTCAAAAATTATAAAACTGAAGACCATAAAAGAGCAGCCATATGTGGTAGGAGTAATAGCTATTGACAACTGTAAGAATGAAGTCTTGGGTTTATAATTTGACAACCCCCCCCCCCCCCCCCCCCCCCCCCAACCCATTAATAGGGCCTGTCAGGCTGTCCTGAAAGTCCATTATGGGCTCTCTCTCACTATATTAGGTGTGTTTGAACAAAGTGATAAGAGCTTGAACCAGCTCCACCTTCATTTCCATACAGACATTCCAATTAGGGAGGTAATTAGAAGGAACAGTTAGGTAAAAATTTTGTAGCATGAAGCATGTTCAGAGTCATGTGAAAGAGAAGGGCCAAATAATTAAAAAATAATGCTACAATCACATAATTTTGGGTCACATAATGCTCACATACACGCACATACATACTGTGAGCCTTGTGTGACATGCAGGACCCGCAAATATGCATATGTGTGTGTATGTGAGCTTTATGTGACCCAAATTATGTGATAGAAGCATTGCTCTTTGCTGCCTTGGACATGGTTACAGAAAATATTGTTCCTGATCATTGGATGGTAGGGTTTGAAATCTATACTTTACTTCTTTTTAAAGATTTGAAAAATGGGAATTTGTCAAAATCACTGCATTTACGTACAACATAAAATGTTGCTATTTTTTTCTATCATTCTAATAATTGGGGAGTCTGCTTTTTTATTTTAAAAAGTCCACTATGCACCAACTAACATATGCACATGCATCCATGAACAAACTAACTGAGTTTTCAATTTAATGTTTTTTTTTTCTTTCTATTTTTAGTCATTGAGAAAACATTTAATATAATTTATGAGTCCATGAAGTTGCATTATGGTGACCCATGCCTCCATGGTTTTCAGCCATTCTAAATATTATATTGTTTTTAATTAAACTAATTAAAGAAAAGAAAGAGATGTAGATTTATTTATTTAAATATATGATCTATTTCAAAGACATAGATAAGTTTTTATTTTTATATTATAAAATAGCATAAAAAAATTTAACATGTTATTTATGTCAACACTAAAATTAAATTTTGTGAAATGCGGATGGATATGTAAACCAAGCACAAAAATGTACTCCCCAAAGAGTAAATAATCAATCAATATAGTGGTACAGTTATCCCGTACGTAGCATGTACTAGACATGCCGTATCAAATTACTTCATGAGCCTCCCGCACATACATATGTCATTAATTAAGGGACAATGGCACCACCCCACCGAGGATTTTAAATCTCTACCGAGTCTACTTGCATTGCGTGGCTCCTACTAACTGCTCCATACAAACTATATATATATATATATATATATTCTACATTTTGATAGGAAGAATGAACGTGAAAATGAAATGGTTTATTCATTTAAAATAAAAAATATTATGTTTAGTTGCTCCATTAGAACGGAATGGACCATTTTTATTTCTCCCAAATTTATAAATTTTATATATTGGGGGAGAGTATGGAATGACTCATTCCCGTCAAAATAGAATGAATCATGGAATGAATCATTCCACTCTTTATTCTATTCTCTCCTCTATTTCATTCTTTCACTTATTCTATTCATTCAATCCAAACATAGCATAATAAGCAAGAGAGAACATAATTAACATATTAGTTCATTTTCGTTCGTTTGAGAATCAGAAATACATTTTTAAATCGACCATTTAATTAAGAGGAAAAAATATGTAAATATACTTTTAACTTTAGTTAAAAATGTAGTATTAATGGCATAATAATATTCAATTTATTTAAAATATAAATTATAATATGTTAGAAATTTCATATCATTTTATATATTTAAATTGAAAATGTATTTATAATATTGAAACCGCACCTAATTAAGGTGTCCTTTGCACGTGAATTGTTCAGTTGTAAGGAACAAGAACAGAAGGACAATGGTAGTTGGTACTTACCAGTTTCAGTTGCTGCATGTGACCTAGATCGATCCTCTTTGTTCTAATAATTAATGCATGCCACCCACTTACTTGGCCTCCTCTGCATCTTCATGTCCATGGCTTTATGAATTTACAGCAATATTAAGCTTCAAATATCTAGTAGTTCAATTACTATGTACATTGCTTTTGGTCATTAATTTAGACGAGTATTCAGGGCGGATACAGTCCCAGAGTTCAGTAGAGTCAAATTCGGGAGAAAAAAAATTCCTTAAGATTAAAAATTTAATAAAATGAATTACACAACTAAATAACATAAATTATATACAATAACATTTTTCGAAATTACAAAACTCAAATATTATATATAATAACATTTTTCGAGGTTTCATTGCTTGAAATTGTTGCATGATAGTCTCATTTTTAATAATTGCAAAACTATCACGCTCAATGTAAGTTACTAATGTACCGTTTTATAGGATTCATTGGGGTTGGGTTTTGCTCAAAAACTGAAAAAATATTCACCGTATATTATTAATAACTAATGTATAGTCAAATGAAAACAATAAATATAAAAATCAAAACAATAGCAACATTAAACATTATAATATGCAGATTATAAGTTTATTGGACCTCTTTTTACTCCTTTCGTTTTTAGTTTTTTTTAAAAAAATTTATGTTTCCCCTTTTAATTTACTATGTTCTTTTTTCTCAATTAAACCACAAACAAGTAACATTGCAAAATAAATTATAAAAATTTAAAGAAAGTAAAAATAGAATAGAACACATACTTGAACTTGAAAAAAATTTGTTTGATGGAGTTCTCTTCATTGTTGGAGTGTTGCTTTAAGAAGTAAAAATCCCTAATTTTATAAAAGTACAAAAAAAATGAATCTCTACCATTTAGGACTAAAAATTTGGGACAAAATTAACCTTTAGTTTTTTTAAAAAAAGACCGATGCATCTTATCATATCTATCTATACTAAGTAACGAGAATATGATATGTTTGTTATTAGTAGTAAGGGTATGATAGTCCAAACAACAAGTTTTTATTCAATCATTTAAATAGTTCTGAACAAAACAAACATAACATTTGATTATTTTAAATTATCCTCTAAAAACAAGTATGTAACTAACACTATTTAATTCTAAAATTAATAGTATTGAGATTATAATCCATAAAAATATAATTTCGAAATAATAATCCTCACGACTTAAGAAATTACTTGCAAAAGCCAAAAGGACACTTGTATTTAGGATTCCAGAATATATATCAACATGCATGCAGAGAGGCGGGTTGGTCCATGAAGAATTGATTTAGTCTTTTATAGTGGAGTAGTGTTGTTGAAGTTTTTTTAAAAAAAATTGACACTCTGAGTCCTAAAATTTCAGTGGGGACAGTTGCCCCCCCCCCCCCCCCCCCCGCCCTAACATGCGTCCGCCCCTGCGAGTATTTACCCTGGAAAATGTTGAGGGAAGGAGAAGATTGTGTTTATTTATTTATTTTGATTTTTTACTGTAATTCTGATAATTCTAAGATCGATAATTCTTAGCAATAATCAAGAGAACTTGTTTTTGTGAATATATATGTTTCAAGAGTCACGTGTCATGTATCTACGTACCTCCAAACTCATTGTAATTTTAATTATTTAATACATGCATGCAGAATTGCACATAATATTTGAATTCACGGTATAATCATAAATCTTGTGCAACACATGCATGGTTATGCCTATTTTGAGAAAAGTTAAAATGTACATACTATTGAAGAATTATGGTAGGTGGGTAGGTAGCTAGGTAGGACTAATTGTATGAATTAAGATTCCTGGAATGACCTTTTTCTATAATTAAACATCTAGAGAATGCATAAAAGTCGAACAATGCTACTATCACATAATTTTTTTTACATAATATTCACATACACTCATATATATATTGCGAGACCCCACATAACATGCAGAATTCGTATTATGTATGTGTGTGTATGTGAGAATTATATAAAAAAAATTATATGATAGTAGCATTATTTATAAAAGTCCTATATATGTTCCATTAATTCTTTGAAACTTGACCAAAATGGACTTTAAATTGGGCAATTAAAACCTTCTCTTTTCCAACTACCGAAAACATGCAACTCACTATCTTAATGAGACTCCCACGGCACATTAAGAGCGTCTCCAAAAGTAGTAGTTAAAAAAATTTTAAATTGACGTTTGTTGACCTTCGTGATAATTTAAAAAGCATTATTTGTTATTTTCATATTTGTAAGTCTATTCAATTCAATGAGCTGTACATCAAATTCATCAAATGTAATAAATATTTTTAGCCTTTAATTGTAGATTTGAAAATTGAGAATGAGGTTGCAAATTTGAAAAATGAGAAGAAAGTTGCAGATTTGATAACTATGGTTGAAGAAACTGTTGGAGATGATTTTTCTGATGTGACTCACCTATTTGAGAAACCCAAAGTGGTTAAAGAGACTGTTAGAGATGCTCTAATACTCCATCTCTTCCATAATATATGATATTTTAGATAATTTTATTTTTAATAAATTATTTGACTTTTAATATAATTTAAGAAAATTAATCATAATTTTTTTACAATTACCCCACATGAAAAAAATATTACAGATGAGAGAGTATTAGATAAGTATATGGTAAAGAGTGTTATAGATAATTAATATTATATTTAATACTCCCTCCATTCATTCATAACTAACGTTTTAGGATAATTTTTTTGTTCTTAAATATATGACGTTCTAGAATTTTTAGGAGAATTGGTTACATTATTTATTTAATTGCCCCCTAAACAATTAATACTCTCTTTAATTCTCTCGTATTTTTTCAATATTACTTTTTCTCTCTTTTAATATCTTACACATATATTCTCTTTAATTACTATATTTTCTCTATCATCTAACAATCTGTTTTTCTAATCTTTATTACCTACAATTTAGTTTTTCATTTATCTATGCAAGGGTGTTTTTAGTAATACATAATAATTTTAGGAATTTGAACTTCCTTAATTCCTGTGCAAAAGAGCTATTCTAGGCGGACATGATAATTTGACATGAGTGTATTTAAATTTCACCTATTTATATTTTTACCCACCATTAGGGGTAAAAATATAAATATATGACATTTAAATACACTCATGTCTAATTTTTATGTCTAATATGTGACGCTCCCAAAATAGGTTCAATACATAACTCACCTATTCTGGGTCGCCAAAAAATACATGGTACAGAATCCAAATACAAATCTTCAAATTCTAACTTTTAAACTGTCGTAAAAAATACGACCACAGTTAAACTGTGAGTTTCAATACAAATACAGTATCCACACTCTAAATCAATGATACATTACATAAAGGTAAAGTCAATAATTATTTTAGGGATTAAAATCTTTAAAAAATACTCAAGGAAACCTTCGTACATGGGCGACCATGCATTTAAGTTATCATAGGACCTGAGAATTATCCTTGGTTGATTCAATAGACCCCAAAGAAGAACGAGAATATTACTATCATGTTCTTTTCAATAGTAGATTTTCTTTTGTCATATAATTATCTCAATTTTTTTAAATTGAGGGTTATATTTTAACTATACTCCAAGATTATATAGGTACTGCTCATAGATATAATCAGCAAACGGATGTGCACAACCCTGTCTTATGATAACACAAAATCGTATGTCATTAGACATCTTGTATGATAGTGAAAAAACACCCTTCCAAAGTTGTCTCACCTCCCCCTATTTGGTTCACCAAAATTAACTGTTAAATGACATATAAAATACGACACACATATTTAAAGTTCTCAATAAAATTATTTTCATACTGTTTGGTGGAAAACTTCAACAGTTATAGACCCTCGTTCTATTCCCATGTTATCCCCGCTCGACTCAGCTACACTCTTATTATCTGAAAGAAATTGTGAAGCAAAAGGGTGTGAGCACAAATAGCCCAGTAAAAAATATCATAACTAAAGACAATCAAATTATCAATAGCATTCGTCAATAATAAATTAGAGATTTAGAACATATGATAGATGATAAAAATTTTCAACCATAGTTGCAGCGGAACGAACAATCCATTAGAAGAGTCAAATAGACCATAATGTTTATTATCTTTTCTATGTTAAAAGTCCACCAATAATATTTTATCCCTGTAACATCAATCAACAGTTCCTGTCTACAATTATGTGAATAATTCATAATCATAATTGTGTTGCTAAATTCCTCTTCGCACCCAGGACGAAAATAATTTTCATCACCTATCTTTACTTGAAACACCAAAGATCATAGTTATACCAAATCACAGTTCCTGTTCATAATCATGCTAATCAATTCATCTTTGCACTACAGGCCAAAGATATTCAACAATTAATCATTCATTTTTGTACTACAGGTTAAAGATATCCATCAATATATCATCTTTGCACTACAGGCCAAAGATATCCACAAATCAACCGCTCATCTTTGTACTACATGCTAAAGATATTCATCAATAGTTCATCTTTGCACTACAGGCCAAAGATATTTATAAATCAACATCTCATCTTTGCACTACGTACCAAAGATATTCAAATCTCAAATAAATATATAATTATTTCAGAATTTATAGAAACAACATTTATAATCATGTTGATCAATTCACCGTTGTACTTAAGCTAAAGATATTCAATTGGAAATTCAATGGTCATGATTATACTAGTCAACAATTCATCTTTGCACTACTGGCCAAAGAGAATCCATAATCATGGTCATACCAATAATCTACCCAATTTTACACTCAAGTCAAAGAGAACTTCCATCACCATGATTATAAAAATGTTACATATGATAATAAGAACAATATGATCAAAACACGAATCTAATTTCAAGAGTAAGATTCATAAATCAAAGATAATTTGTACATGAAAAAAAAAATATTATAAATTTTTTTACCGGAATAGTAACTCGTGAATACTAATTCATGAATAGTAACTTGTAAATAGTAACCCATGAATAGTAACTCGTAAATAGTAACTCCGACATGAAAAGATAAAAATTTTACGAGAAAGTTCAGAAAATTATACTGGTGAAATGATACTAGATGAAGCACAAAACTTAAGAAATTTCTGATCATTTCAGAAATTATAGAAACAATACTTACCGTAGTAAATTCAGATTTAAGAATATGAAATAAAATATTATTACTTCCATAATATGGAATATGAAAGAAAATAATATTCATTATGAATTTTGAAAGAAAATAACATCATTTACGAGAAAAATAACATCATTTAGCAAAATATCCTTTATCATCCTTACGAATACGAAAGCAATAATACCCCTTACGAGTATAAAATCACGTCCTTTACTAAAATACCATTTCACAAAAATATTATCATTTACGAAAAAAATAATATCATTTACGAAAAATAACCTCTTTTACGAAATATAATAACATCCCTTACAACAATGATATCCCTTACCTTAGTAGAAGAATAGTTTTGACTGGAATATCAGATATTATGTTGAGAAAAATCTTGCACCGTAATTCACACTCAAAATACTTCTATCCTCACAAGAAATATGCTCAACATTATAGAGAATTTTTTTTTATTATTCTGGTGTGATTTTCATTTCTAACTAAGCACCCTATTTATAGGAATTGCTTAGCACACCAAAGGAGAAAAAAAAATATTATTTTATTTTTATACGTATGAGTTTTTTTAAATTCACCATATTTGAAAACCAAACTTCAATATTTTACAACAAGAGTGGGGCCCACAGATTCTAAAAAATCCTCCACCAAAAATCAATTCAGACCCAATATTTCAGAACTTTAATAATTCATAACAAATAACCCTTTTATCAGAAAAATACGAACCTTATGTCCATTCCATATAAAATTTAATTTTCTACAATTTTATAGAATAAAGATTTTCCAAATTCGGAAAGAAAAAATGACTCAAATTTGCATACGGATGATTTTTCCAAGCATGCTAACTTTGATAAAAATGTGCAGCACACACCTTTGGAAAAATAAGTCTTCAAAGCCATCATCCACATGTTATATATATATATATATATATATATATATATATATATATATATATATATATATATATATATATATATATATATATATATATATTAAAACATTTAATTATTAAAAAAATTCCATTTTCATTTTTCTCTTTTCCATTTTATTTTATTTTTATACCATAAATTTATTATAAAAATGTTATCATTTAAATAATAAAATTATATTATTATCTTATCACATTATACTATTATAATGTAATATTATAATAATATATTTGAATAAATATTTTATCGAAGAAGATAAAATATCAACTTTCAACAATTCTCACTTTTCTAAAAATTCTTCCATTTATATCCCAATTGAATAAGTATTTTCTTATCATTTTTATCAATAATTAATTATTCACAAATAATGTAAGACCCCAACTTTTATGAATAAAGATTTAGTTTTCTTTATATATTATTTTGAACAGTAAGGGGTTGTTTTGATAAATATGAAAGTTATGGGTGAAATGTGCAAACATTTTTAAAATGAGCAAGTGGTTATAAAATATTCTTGTTGTCGGGGAATATTCGTTTGGTCGTGGAATATTCTTGTTGTCGGAGAATATTCGTACGACGGCGCAGCTATTTGTGGGCCCCCACAACGGAATAACTGTCGGATATAGAAAGCGACAGAAATAACTTTTTACAAGATAACGGCGTGGTTGTTACCGTTAGTACTGTTGAAATACCCGGTGGTTAAAATACAGTGATACACGGTGTTGCATAGTAGAACACGGTATTGCACAGTATTTCGAATTATTGAGTCTTACGTGAGAAGCCATTACTCAATTATTGTTACAGTAATTACTGTTCAATATTTTATATTATTGACTCAATAATTGCTACGTTGATATTTTATATTATTGACTCAATAATTGCTGCACTGATATTTTATTGACTCAATAATTGCTACGTTACCATTTTATATGATTGATTCAATAATGACTACAGTTGATATTTTGTAGTATTGATTCAATAATTTTCGTTGCACAGTATTTCACATTATCAACTCAATAATTCATATTATTTGAATAATATTATTAGATAGCATTATTGACAATGTCTAAGGAAGTTCTGTCTAGGAGGGGTTATTTAATTGCGCGCCAGTAAGGAGAAGTCCTTATCGGAAGGCCCCCTCTGTCCTGGGAACGACCTGGTTGTTAATATTGTAGTTCTATAATATTATTTGTGAATAATTAATTATTGATTTATATGATAAGGAAATATTTATTTTGTGGATATTAAAGAAGGAATTGGCGCTGGTGAGTTTTTATCAATATTTTGGTGTGAGAAATCATCTGTTTTTGGATTTCGGATTATTTATGTTTGGAATTTGGAAAAACTTCCTTCTGCAAAGTTGTAGAGAATTAAATTTCCTATGAAAGCACATAGAATTTGTATTTTTCTGACGAAGGGGCTATTTGTTATGAATTATTGAAGTTTTGGAAAATAAATATTTTTTTATAAAGGGTGGGACCCACTTTTGTTGGTTTGTTAAAAAATCAGAATTTTTGGAGCAGCCGGCGGCTAAGAAAAAATAATAATATTTTATTATTTTAGTCTCCTTTGGCATCCTAAGCTTTTCCTATAAATAGGGTGCTTAGGTTAGAATTGAAAATCACACCAGAATTCGAAGTTTTCTCTCTCTATAATATCGAGCGTATTTTTGTGAGTATTTCTATACTTTGAGTATTAGTATTCAGCGCAAGTTTTCGTCAATATTATATCCAATATTCCAGTCAGAGGTACTATCTTTTTGAGGTAAGGGATGTTATTTTCTTTCGTAAATGATATTATTCTTTTCAATATCATTATACAGAAATATTGTCATGGATTTTATGTTGAAATTCTTACTTTTTCCGTCGGGGTTACTATTCACGTATACGACACTATTCACGTATACGGCACTATTCACGGAAAAATTAAATTTTCTTCTATTTGTCCAAATTGCTTGTTAAGGTTACTTTCTTTGATTGTATTCAAGTTTTGAGCTCTATTCTTGAATTTTGCTCCATAATTGATTATTACGAGGTATTTTTGAATTGGATATACTAAAATACGAATCCTTAGTCTTTGTCTTTTATCTCACTGGATTCATTTTTTTAAAAATATTTTTCATCATTCTCAGTCCTAAAAGGTGATGTAACTGAACATCTTTGGCCTGTAGAGCAAAGATGAATGATTACTTGATGAATATCTTTGGCCTGTAGAGCAAAGATGAATGATTACTTGATGAATATCTTTGGCCTGTAGAGCAAAGATGAATGATTACCTGATGAATATCTTTGGCCTGTAGTGCAAAGATGACAGGTGTTGAGATGAATATGACCACTGATGATACAAATGAATATCTTTGGCCTGTAGTGCAAAGATGAATATTTGATTCGAGATGTATATTGATTGATGTTACAGGGATAAAATATTGATGATGGACTTTTAAATCATAGAAGATAGTAGACTTTATTCTCTGCTTAATTCTTCTAATGAACTGTTATTTCCGCTGCGAATATTGATCTGAAGTTGGTTGTCCATTATATTTTATCTGATTTGTTGAAGACTAACGATAATTTGTTTCCCATTATCTTAGTCATAATATTCTTTACTGAGCTAGTTGAGCTCACCCTTTTCATCTGTTGTCCTCTTCAGGAAATGAGAATGTTGCGGGGACTAGTCGGGGGACAGAGTGATGGTCCGAGTTAGAGCAGTAGTAGTCCTCACTATTTCTGATAAATAGTGTGATAATAATTGTAATGAGGACTTAGTTTGAATCTTAATATTTTCTACATATTTGTACTGAGACTCACAGTTGTGTGGTCGTATTTTGCACGACCGTATGATATAAAGTTTGTATTTGAATTCTGTACCATGTATTTGGCGACTCAGAATGGGTTGGGTTAAATGAACCTATTCTGGGGGCGTCACAAATAATATTACAGAATCACAATTATGACAACCATGTCGTTTCCAGAAAAAAGGGAGCTTTCTGATAAGGATTTTTTCTTACTAGCACGCAATTAGATTACCTAACCCCTTTTCTAGACAGAACTTTCTAAACATTGTCAATAATGCTATCTAATAATATTATTCAAATAATATGAATTATTGATTTGATAATGTGAAATACTGTGCAGTGACAATTACTGAATCAATAATATAAACTATCAACGTAGCAATTATTGAATCAATAATATATGCAATTATCCATGTAGCAATTATTGAATCCATAATATAAAATATTGAACAGTAATTACTGTAACAATTATTGAGTAGATGACTTCTTACGTAAGAATCAATAATTCGAAATACTGTGCAATATCGTGTGTTACTGTGCAACAACGCGTATTACTGTATTTTTAACCACCGGGTATTTCAACAGTTTTAACGGTAACAGTTTTATCGTTATTTTTATAAAAATATTATTTCTGTCGCTTTCTATATCCGACAGTTATTCCGTTGTGGGGTCCACCAAAGAATGCGCCGTCGTACGAATATTCTTCGACAAAAAGAATATTCTCCGTCACAACGAATATTTTATGCCAACTTGCTTACTTTATAAAATTTACATATATCACCCTTAACTTTAATATTTATTCAATTTAACTATTTATTAAATAATAATTATAAAAAAAATTAAATACTTCTATTTCATAAAATTCGGGGTCTTAATGTCCACATAGTTTTTATGTGCGAAAAATCTTAAATTTCACATATTAAAGAATGAAGAGAGTAGTATAAAAAACAACAACTCTAAAACGTCAAATTATGTAGTAATATGGATTGGATTGGATTGGTTTGGTAGTGGACAAGTGTTAGTACGTACGTACTAGTACACCATATCAACAAGAGTCCTTCTAGGGGGACATTTTTGTAGTGACATTCTAGTGACATTGTTTTTTTTTTTTTGGTTTTTTTGGTTTTTTTTTTAGAGTACCTCCCAAAAAATGTATAGTATTTATTCCAACTGGAATTTTTACAGAAAACAGTGTTTTAGGTGTAATTTGGATACATACAAAAAATAGTGTTTTACCGACTGTACAGGCTCTGTTTCTTGTATGTATCCAAATTACACCTAAAACACTGTTTTTTATAAAAATTTCAATTTGAATAAATATTATACATTTTTTGGGAGGTACTCTAAAAAAAAAAATCAAAAAAAAAATAAAAAATAAAATAATGTCACTAGAATGTCACTAAAAAAATGTCCCCCTAGAATTATTGTATCAACAACTATGCAGCTGTTAAAACTAGCTTCCTGTTTAGTGACATTGTTGAATGTCCATCACCCAAACTCCACTGTCCTGTCCGACTCAAATACTACCACATAATCTTACCCCCTTAATTTCCCATGCACTAATTTTAGTTTTAGAGAAATTTAATGTCCGCCCTACGGCCCCCACCTCCATGTACTGTAATTTCACATCCGTCTTGTAACTATATTTACTAGCTAGTAGTAAAGAGAACATTATCCAAAATAATTTAATAAAATTACTAAAAATCTTAACAACATAGAAATTAATGAGAACTGAGATATTCTTAAACGGTAGTTGTTCACCTCTTAATAGCTCCCATCTGATTCGGTAAAAAATTAAAATTATTTGGTAAAATTTTATTTATCTCTTATCGTCTTTTAATCGGTAAGAACTATCTTTAATACTATATTATATTTAAATATAGTATTAAATCATTAAGAGGTACTCCCTCCGTTCTTAAAAGATCGTCGTTTTAGTAAGTAATTTTTGTTCCAAAAAAATTGTCGTTTTAAGTTTATCAATACACATTAGTTATTTTTTTTCTACTTTACCCTTATTTAAAGCTTTCTCCTATTTAAATCTTTTTCCATTCCCAATGATTCTTATTCAATTCAATGCTATAATTCAAGTAATAATTAGTTGAATAAGAAATAATTGGTTGAATTAAATAAAAAATATTGGGAAGGAAATAATTGGTTGAGACAATTAATAAGGGTAGTATAATATTTTTGCTAGGTATTAATTATATTATTTAATCTGTGTGCATTAACCTTAAACGACAATTTTTTAAGAACAGATGGAGTATCTCTTAATAAAAAAATTTAAATATATGGAGCCTCTATAGATACTATACTCCCTCCATTCTAAATTTTAAGATCATTATTAATTTTTGAAAACTCAATTTGAGATATTTTTAAATTTAAAAATTACTAAAACGTCTTAAACTTTTTAATTATTAAACAATTTTTAAAATTAAAATAATTTTTCACTCAAATAATTTAATTTATTAAAATATACTAACAATTGTAAACCATTCAACTTTGCACATGCACATGCTCATGCTCATGCTCATGCTCAACTCAGTAGTGGTGGGTTAGTGCTTTACTTGAACAATGTTCGACTTAGACTTCACGTGCTAATATAATAATTACCTTGACCATCCAGAAATTTGAAATTTTCACTGCCATGAGAATATTAAAAAGATTTTTTTTACGAATCTCATGTTCGGACCATTTAAAAACAAATAATGTTATTATCACATAAATTTTATCACATAATTCTCATATATATATATATATATATATATATATATATATATATATAAATTATAAGTCCCACATATTAAATAGAGACCCACAATATATATGTGTATATGAGAATTATATGATAATTTTTATGTGAGCTCTTTAAAAACATGACTCATTCATCTAATTTACTTTAAATATTTATCAAGACAGTTGTCAACTTTGATGTGTCCAATAATTTTGATAGAACGGGTCTATTAATTGACACTTGGCAACATAAAAAATAGTTTGAAAATTATATATAAGTTTTGAAAAATAAATACATAATTGACAATTCACTTACAAAAGTAATTACTTTAATACGAGTACAAATAAAAAAAATGTTTTACAGATTATTATCCTCAATTTTATATATTTAATGTTCCATTATCACCAATATATATCGTGTGAGTTATTTTTTCACGTTTGTGTAAGTTTGTTATATTTCTTTTTTCAAGTGAGGTTGGTCATATATAGTCACATATTATTATCCTCAATTTTATATATTTATTTTATTTAATTAATAATATTTATTATTTTGTAGGATTTGTTTTTTACTGATCTTGATGAGCAAATAATGGATCATTTTAATGACTCTACAAGATTATCATGTAGATGTTGAAGTCAAGAAGGATAAAAGAAGATAAAATGAAACAAAAAACCAAATTAATTGAACCTAAATTAGGGCACAAATTGTTTTTCCCTGTATTTGTTTTAGAGAATGAGAAGTTTTTTTTTTTAATTTTCGTTCCTTTTCTTTCATTTAGGCAATACACTTCAAACAAGGAATCTTTGTGTCAAGGAATCTTTGTGTAATACAAATACCAAGCACTATTCAAGTTGTCTTTATGCAAATATCAAGAGTTTGCTTTCATTTAAATTGTTTTGTTCTTTTACTGCACGTTGCAATTGAATGCTTTTAGTTTTTTGTTCCATTTACTTTGTTCAGGTTCTATTAATTAGGTTTAATTCATGCAAATAGTATTACTAATTTTATTTATTTATATTTTAAATTTCATGGCTAACTAAATCTTTAATATCTAGGATAAAGATGAAATTAGATAGTAGTATTTCATAAAAATAGTTTCTCTTCGTTTCGATATTAACGTCTAATTGTTTTCGCCTTCATATACTTTTTTACTAAATTCATACATCATTTTTGTGTTAATTAAGATGTTTTGATACGTTATAATTAATCGGTGAATTTTTCATCACTTATGTTTGACCATATTAATTATATGATTCCTTATTTCTAAAGGGAAGGGGAAACAAAATTAAGAATTAATTCCAAAAGTAAGAAATTATTATTTTCATTACTCCTATGTAGTGGATTCGAATTTTTATGTAGTTTCTCTCTTTAATAGTTTTAGCTATAAACCATTAGTTCACGATCTTGATCGATCTCGAATAATTTGAACATTTTAAACGATTATGATTTGAGTATTAATAAAAAAAATATAATTTAAAAAAATTCAATTAATTTATTAAATTCAAAAATTTATTAATAATTGACTCATTTATATTTCGAATCCAACTCAAATTAAACTTTTAATAAAACAAATATAAATTAAACCCAAATTATTTATTCATTTTTCAACTTTACTAACCTCGACCATGCTTGCCCAAACTACGCCCACCGTAACACCATTTCTATTTCGAAGTTGGCGCCATGGTTTAAAGTTAAAGAAGTCAAAAGCTCCAGAAACTTGACAGGCCTATGTCTGGCAACTACTTGTACAAATGTCCTTTTCCCATGTACATAGATGACCTTTGGACCCTCCATACGCCACTCAGAAAATTATTCAATTCCACCCAAAAAAGTTTTAGCTGATTATTTTTTATTTATTTTATAAAATTTAAGATTAATATATATTTAATTAATTTTTATTAATATCATAGTGTCATACTGTAAATTGCTCTCATTTTTTAATATTATAAATATATTTTATTTTTAACTAGTATTATTGTCAGAACAAAAATTCATGATTAAAGCGAAATTATTATTTAAAATATTAAATATTGTGGAAATAATTATAAAAATAATAAAATGTATATTTGCATGTCCACATCTCCTACGGCCTAAAGTTTCCACGACAGTTGTGATGCGACCCCAGCCGTACGATTTAGCGGGAGAAAATGCCACCCTATTCCCGTTAAACCGTTTAATTTGTGAACTGCCGCAGCTTGAGGGATCCACTGTTTGTACACATGGCTAGATGTTTGACTAGTAAGGCGAGGATCGTGTGGTCAATAAACAGTGTGATCGTGCCACGTACGAGTAGTTTGCAAAGACAGCAACCATAAGATGATAGTGTTTTTCAGCAGAAATAATGCTACTATCACATAAAGAATGGTCATATAAAATTCGCATATATATATATATATATATATGCGTATTATGGGCTCCACGTGTCAGATGGGACCAAAAAATATGCATGTGTGTGTATGTGAACTTTATATGATCATTTTTTATGTGATAGTAGCATTGTTGTTTCAGCAGAGCTCGAACGTGATTGGCAAACGACGCAGAAGGGGTTGAACCTTGGACACGTGTCGATTATGAGAACAAAAACTTTTTGCGGACATGATAATTGGACATGAATGATTTACAATTTCTTTTATTTGTATTTTAACCCCAATCAAAATACAAATAGAAGAAATTAAACACTCATGTCTGCATAGAAGAAGGTCTCGTATGAGAAAACTATGTCTGAAAGCGTGCTTACACGACTATGTCCAAAATCCATGATGTTAGAATTAGAAAAATGGTTGGGTTGGGAGTCATACTGAAAATACAAGTTAGTTAATGTCATCATATTCGTGCTTTAATTTTCTGGCATTTTGTCTTTTGATTTTTCTTCAATCTAACAACACGAATATGGTTTCATATTAATTGGAATAATTAAAGGTTGCTTCCCTTTCTATGACGGCGATGGTCTTGATGGACCATTCCACCAAAGTATTAGCTACTCCACCAAATTTCTACTATTTGACTGACTCACTGACTCTAGATCTTCTTCCCTCATACACAAATCAAATGTTAAAAAGATCCATTCATAATATAACACGTGATAGATTGATTACAATTGAATTATTATTATGGGAGAGCTAGCAAATTAAATAGATAGGTGAGATATGAAATTAAACATACACTACTACGGTCTGATTATAATTCACGTAGTTTAGATCAAATTTATTAGTCTAGTCATAAAACATCTCCATTTACTGTACATAGTTATATGTTTCAATGTATTTCACAACAAAAATCAACAGACACTACATAACTAATGCTCCTAAATTAATCTTTTTTTCCCACATGGCTCTCAGATTAAAATTTAATACTAAAGGTTAACTACTCGTAAAAATAAAAATTAGAAATGGGAAAAAAGAAAACTCATTTGAACCCAATGATTTTAATTAGATAAGACATGACAAACTAATCCACAACATTTTCTATATATATATATATCAGCGGCTTCATAGATCCCAGGAGTAAATAGATAATAACAACAATTGTAATTTTAAAAACAAAGAAAAGAGGTTCGGGACTCGGGAGTGGAAAAGTATAGCTCAAGCTAATTGATAAGGAAGAGCAATGATCATATGCACAACCATAAAACCGGCCATAACGTAAATTTGACAATAGAAAAGCCAAGCTACATGTTCACGTATGTATGTATGTATGTACCTCATCATTTCTGTCCGCACTCACCAGATCTCATCTTCAAGTGCAAGCCTTCCAATTTTACCCCAACATCCCACATGGATTTACCACGACTCCAAGTAAAGCAAGCAAAGGACACAAACCTACCTAGGCATCTCGTTTTGTTTTGTCAGTCGAGTTTAAGCTCGGTTTCATATTTGTTCGATTAAAAATTTAATTCGAGCTCGATTTGAAATATGAATAATTTAAATACGAATAAATTTTAAAGTTCGATAAATTGTTCGTACTTTCTCAAATAATAATTTTTTATTAAAACTCGGATCATATTTATTCGAAAAATTTAAATTACTAAGACTCAATTCGAGATCGTGCTGGACTCGGTAACTAAACGAGCCTCAATCAATCCTTATTTTATATTCGATAAATTTTGTGAACCAAATCTGAATAACTTTATACTCGGCTCGACTCTATTTATTTACTCCTTTAGTCGAGTTTAAAGTTATTTTAAATTAAATTTTATTCTTCTTACTAATCGTATTTTATAGTTTATTGTTTCAATATTTCGCCTAAATATTTTTACAAATAATTAGTATATATTGTTATGAAATTAATAAAAGTGACCCCACACCCGATGGACGCGTGTAATTAGGATCGGTTGACTTGGACAAAAAGTTTTAGGTAACAAGGGGGCAGCAGTAGCATTACTCGCAGCATGCGAGTGAATGTGACCCCGCCAACCTTTGCGTATAGACGTGATCTCATAAATACAATAAAATTAATTAAAATAATAATAAATTAAAAAACTAATAAATAGTAGTATATACTTGTCCTAGTAGCACTATAAAAGCGCGACCCAAAACCCAAATAAAAAGGAAGAGTCGAGAGGGTAAAATAAAACAAGGCGTGCCTTGCACTTTTTAGAGTGTAGAGAGAGAAAATACAAACGCTTGTCCACAGAGACTAGAGAGGGAGAGAGAAAATAAAACGTTTCAGAATTACCACAGCTGAGGGGGGGAAAAACGCCTCACAACTACTCTGTTTGATTTACCTTTTACCGAAGAAATCACAGCAGGAAGAAGAAGAAAAAGAAGAAGATGGAGTGGCCTGCGTATTTGGATGAATATGAAAAACTTGTCATCAGAATGGCCACCCCTAGGTTTGTTTTTTTTCTTTTTCAAAACACCCCCTATCTCTTCACCTTTTTCAATCATTGATCATTCAGTTTTATTGTTGAGATTGATCTGTTCAGTTGTTTGTTTCAATTGCTGTTAGTTTGAACATAATATGAAACTAATTATGATTTCTGCTTCTTCTCTTTGAAATTTTCGTGGAATTTTTTGGTTTCAGTTTTCTCTGTTTTGGTTTGATTGCAAAAGATTATTATGGAACGTTTACTTATATGATCTACTATTCTAGAGCAGGTTTTTTAGCTAAGAAACTATTCGATACGATTTGTTTCCAAATTTACTGATAATCCAAATATTTTCCTAATTAATGACAATATTTGGTCTAAAATTGTAGTTCCTACTTCAAACGTGTTACCATTATTACTACAATTAATTTGATTAATTTTCGTTAGTTGGTTTTGTTTCATAAGTTTGAAGTTTCTCCGACTCTTTCTTCCATAATTTTCCACCACCTATTTCTTAGGCTTGACTTTATGCAAACACAACCGACCACACTTTTTTTTTCTCCTTTTTCTTACAACAAATTCAAAATTCTTCAAATTCAAATATTTTGAATTTTCCCCAAAGTCTAACTTGTCGCCATTACTGATGTTGTTTGCAGGGTCATGGTCGACAACGCCGGTTGTCCCAACTCCACTCGCGTAATGGTAAGCTTGTCCTTTCAAAACGAACCAAAAAAAAAAACTTATATTTATTTGTTTTTTGACTATAATTAGTTGAATATTTGACTAATTTTCCCATTATTTTCTACAGATTGATAGCGCTAGAAAACATGGAATTCTTCTAGAAGCCATTCAAGTCCTCACAGATCTGGACTTGTCAATTAAGAAAGCGTACATTTCTTGCGATGGAAGATGGTTCATGGATGGTATGTTCTGTACCCCTGCTAATTTGCGCTTCCTTTAGTTCATGTTATCGAAGTACTCGGTTTTAGCTGAATATTTCTAGAATTTGTTTTGTACTGATTATGGCCTTTTTTTTTCTTTTTTCTTTTTTATAGTTTTTCATGTGACCGATTTAGACGGAAACAAATTAACAGACGAAAGTGTCATCAACTACATTGAACAGGTTAATAATCTCTTTTAACTTAATCTGTTTAATTCTGGTATTAATGAAACTAAACGATTATGTTGACATAGTTTATTACTTGTTCGTTTTTTACAGTCTCTTGGTACAATTCATGATACACGATCAAAAAGCATGGATGGCATGACAGCATTAGAATTAACAGGAACGGATAGGGTCGGGTTACTCTCGGAGGTTTTTGCTGTATTAGCTGATTTGCAAGTGAATGTGGTTGAGTCTAAGGTGTGGACACACAATGGACGAATTGCTTCGCTAATCTATGTGAAAGATTGTGATTCAGGGACATCAATTGAGGACGAGCTGAAGATTGATAGGATTGAAGCACGGTTGAGGAACGTGCTTAAGGGGGATAATGATATCAGAAGTGCTAAAACTTCGGTATCTTTAGCAGTTACTCATACAGAAAGAAGGCTTCACCAAATGATGTTTGTGGATCGTGATTATGAAAGAAAGCCTGTAATCAGTACTAATGGTGATTCCCCAATTGTCTCGGTTCAGAATTGCTTGGAGCGTGGTTATTCTGGTGTAAATATTCAATGCAAGGATCGAACCAAGCTTCTCTTTGATGTTGTATGCACTTTGACTGACATGGAGTATGTTGTCTTCCATGCCACTATCAACACAACAGGGGACAGAGCTTATCTGGTAATTATATTCGTGCAATTTTCTAAGCTTTGTGGCACTCGATTCATGTAAATTTGTTTTAATTTTATTTCAGGAGTTCTTCATTAGACATCAAGATGGAACACCCATTGGTTCAGAAGCTGAAAAGCAACGTGTGATTCAGTGCTTACGTGCAGCCATTGAAAGAAGAGCGTCTGAGGTATTTTATTATTTTGGTCCCACCATTCTTCTATCATTTATTATGAACTTTTGGCTGTTTAGGATATGATGAATAAATTGATGATTCAAGGGCATTTTCACTGATGGTTTAGTGATTTGATCACAGGGTGTGAGGTTAGAGCTTTGTACAGCCGACAAGGCAGGATTATTGGCGGAAGTGACACGGACCTTTCGAGAAAATGGGCTCAATGTGAGGAGGGCGGAGATATGTACTAGATGTGACACGGCTCAGAATGTGTTTTATGTAAGTGATGCTATTGGGAACACGGCGGACACAAAGATGATCGAATCAGTTAGACAGAAAATCGGATTGAGTAAATTAAAAGTGAAGGAACTGCCGTTGATATATCATCAAAAGGCAGAAAGGGAACCCACGGTGGGTGTTGGTGGGGCAGTGTTGGTATCACTTGGAAGCCTAGTTAGAAGGAATCTATACAACTTGGGATTGATCAGATCATATTCTTAGTTAGTGTGGGAAAAGGCAAATACTTTGCTTCAGGAATGGGCATGTGTGAATAGGGTAGTAGGAGGATTAAAGGTGGTTGTGATATTAGGTGGTAGTGGTTATTATAGTTGGGTTTGGTTGGTTGAATAGGCAGTAGTAGAAGACAGTACATACGCATAGCTAGTAGCTAGTAATACTTTTAGTAGAAGATTGATTGATGTTTGGATTGAGAAGAATTTTAAATGGTAGACGTACGGAAAATAGCTGCCTGCCAGAATTTGCTACAAGATTATTTTTATCAAATTTCTTTCACAATACAGTGCGTATTTGCATCTTGTACATAACGACCCTTTTAAATATTAATTCTAATGTCTTGACTTTATTTTTTAATTTCATCTATATTTCTCGAATTCAATTATGTGATTCCATCTCCTCTCTCTCTCTCTCTCTCTCTCTCTCTCTCTCTCTCATCTACTAGACTTGCAATGCTCGAACAGATTGATTATATTAAAAAAAATTCTCCTGTTAAATAAATAATAATGCTAACTAACAAAGTGAAATTGAAAGAAAACAGTAGCTTCTGCTCTCGCTCGCTCAAATTCTTTATATAAAGTTATAAATAATATTAATAGAATACTTGGTGTCCTTTTCACCACCATTAGGGAGAGAGAAAATCAATAATAGTACTCCCTCCAATTTCAAAATTATACATACATTTATATAAACCCGTTTTAAAACTATATATATATATATATATATATATATCTTTATATATAGGATCCGTCTCTCTAGCGAACCATAGGAAGCGAACTAATGACGAACTGGCTATAGCGACGGTTTTTTTTGTCGCTATAACATAGAAAGCCGGGTTTTTATGTTATAGCGATAAAAAAAATCGTCGCTATAGTCAATTCGTCATTAGTTCGCTCTTTATGGTTCGCTGGAGAGACTGACCCTATATATATATAGGGTCCGTCTCTCTAGCGAACCATAGGGAGCGAATTAATGACGAACCGGCTATAGCGACGGTTTTTTTTGTCGCTATAACATAAAAAATCAGCTTTCTATGTTATAGCGACGGAAAAAACCGTCGCTATAGCCAGTTCGTTTTTAGTTCGCTCTTTATGGTTCGCTGGAGAGATTGACCCTATATATATATATATATATATATATATATTCACTCAATTAAAAACTCACCCAAGCTCATCCCCCTTTAGCGACTGATCGGGCGTCGGTTTGTCCGTCGCTATATATACAACCGTCGTCTATATGTTGTCCGTCGCTAAAAGCTAAGACGACAGTTGTATATATAGCTACGGACCAAATCGTCGCCCGGTCCGTCGCTAAAAAAGGTGAGTTGGGTGAGCTTTTAGTTGGGTGAGCTTAAGATCCGGACCGTGTGTGTATATATATATATATATATATATATATACGGTCCGGATCTTAAGCTCACCCAACTCACCCCCTTTAGCGACGAACTGGGCAACGGTTTAGTCCGCCGTCGTCTTAACTTTTAGTGACAGACAACATATAGACGACGGTTGTATATATAACGACGGACGAACCGTCATTCGGTCCGTCACTAAAAGGGTGAGCCTAAGATCCTTATTGTATATATATATATATATATATATATATATATATATATATATATATAGAGTGTAGTAGTAATTAGTAAACAACTGGCGTGACTAAAAAGGAGTAGCAATGTGTATGTGTAATAGAATAAGAATACTCGCAAGGAAGAAGACTGTCTGTCGGATAGTTTGGACTGTGTTTTGAAGGTAAAAAACACCTGACTGACGAACGTGCCTGCCTGCCTGCCTGCCTGCAAATGCATGTGCCTTATAAGGAGTGGGTATCTTACCTGGCCTCATGCTTTCACACGAGAGAGAGAGAGAGAGACAGCCGAATTGGACATTTTGAAAGAAAAAAAAATTAGCATTGTTGTGGCTCTCAAAAAATATATATTATTTATTTAAATTGGAATTTTTACAAAAAAAAATATTTTAAGTGTAATTTGGATACATATACAAGAACAGTGTTGTCCAGTTTTACAACACTGTTCTTGTATATGTATCTAAATTATACCTAAAACATTTTTTTTTGTAAAAATTCCAATTGGAATAAATACTATACTTCTTTTAGGAGCCACAACAAAAACCAAAAAAAAATTAAAATCAAAATGTCCAATTTCCGTGTCCAGTTCAGCTGTCCCCATAGAAGGACTCGAGAGGGAGAGAGATTCACTAAAATATATACGCTAAATTCATAATTTGTAAAAATATGTTTCATTATTTAAGATCAAATATAGTAAACAATCTTACAAAAATTAAAAAATGACGCACCATATATTTAAGTTCACTAAATTATGGCTAATTTTACTTATGTGATGTATTTATGTGTATCTCAGATTCTATAATGATTTACACATCAAACAATATTTATATAAAAACTAAAAAATTCGTAAGTGCTATAACATAAATTCAAACCCATGTCGCCTAAAAAATTAGTCAAATCTAAGACCAGACTACTAATAAATTTTAAGTCTCACACTATCTTGTCGTAACGACCATAGATCGGACATACTAAAATATGAGTCAATCCTAGCACATCTTGTGGCAAGTTTACAACTCAAAAGAAGATTATTCCCCAACAATATTCTTCTCACTCAGCTGCTTTTTTATCATTCGTCCAAAATGTACACCTCATCTATCGATCATGCATGAGGCATATTCTCGATTGTCTTTGCTACTTTTCATTGCTTTAATTTATCTTCTTTTTCCTATATAGCTATATATGCTACTACTACTAAATATTCAATAAATCCTATCTAATTCCTTGCTATATATAATATCAAGAATTTAGTGGTACTCGAAGGGTTTAAGATTAAAATAAAGAAGAAGAAGGTACCAACCAAGTAATGAGTAATGAAAACAAGCCATGGAGGCTTAAAGTTATCTTAATAAAAGTAAAAGCAACTATATACAATGCCGCCAACTTAAGAATATATATATATATATATGGGGTTTTATAATGTTAAATTCTCGAGTCATTTGCTGCATAATTCTCAAAGAACCTTTTGTACTAGATAGCAAAGAGAATGCTTTTGAAATCAGCATCTTATGGTGCTAATTAATGGGAGCCTTCTGATGTGTTGTGTTCATACAACTTTTGGAATTTGCGGTTAATACCAAAAATGCGTGTGTTGCAAGGTATATATTTAGCCATCTGAATTTCCAAAGCATGGTTTAATTGAGTATAATATTACCTTGCTTTATATAAAATGGAACATTTAGATATCATATATATTGTGGTAATTGGTATATATGTATGTGTGTATATATATACCAATTACCACAATATTGTGGTAATTGGTAAATAATTATAGCGTTACATTTACAACATACTTGGACAATAAATTAATTACTGTAATAGATAGTGTGGCTGTTCTGCCCCGCCCTGAAAAGAAAAGAGGGAAGATAACAACATATCTGGGAGTGGGGAGGAGAAAACAATGTCCAATTTGGTTTCATTAATATAATTTTTTATTTAATTTTCATGTCATTAATTAGTACTGCTGCTTAGAAATGAAATAAAATAAACAACAATGCTACTATCACATAATTTTGGGTCACATAATGCTCACATACACACACATGCATACTGTGGGCCCTGCCTGACATGTGAGGCCCACAAATATGCATGCGTGTGTATGTGAGCATTATGTGACCATTTTTTTATGTGATAGTAACATTATTTTAAAATAAAATAGCTGGTGAAGGTAACCACCTCGGCGGGTGGCTGCTAGAAATTTTGTATGCAATACAAAATGGGGAACAAAATTGGTAAGGGTGGAGAAATTGAGAAAATTTGTTAAAGGGATAAAATATGAACAACTGTTGTCAAGGAGTTCAAGCGAATCATGCAAGTTTTCTTGGCTTGTTACCGCTACTATTCCATTTGTTGCCTATGATACACACACACACACACACACACTAAAATCATGTCTCTGTTGGTTGTAGGATCACGCTAGAGTTTGACCAAACAAATTAACCAATAATGGCTGGCTGGCTGGCTGGCTGTTTCTTAGGAGTCATTTTTAGGCCCTTTCTTCTTGTTAATTGGAATCTTTATGATGCTTACTTTTGTCATTTTATGAACGCTTGCATTTATTTAGATATAATAGTTTTCGCCAAGTATAATCATAATACTAATCTATTTATGTATTATCTTCATCAAACGCTCCAAAATCATGCTTTGGTTTGCTCCTCTCAAATTAAACTTTTTTACGATATACATTTTGGTGCCTTTTTCTAAAAATTTAAAATTTTAAATGAGTTGATTACTTAACAATGTATTAGAACTCTGGGCGTGTAAGGTTTTGAGTTCAAATCTCTTCGTGCAAATGCACTTTAGTTTGTCCATTCTCTATAAAATTGCACGTGAGTGAGGGGGGAGTATTAACATGATATACATTATTGATGCATCTTTCTAATAGTTTAAATGAGTTGGTCACTTGAAAATCAGAGATGATATATATATATACATCGATGTATATATTCTGACTTGTGTTGTAATATAACAATAAGGCCCAATGCGTTGTTTTAATAATATTTTCTTGAATAATCTTAACTCACTCAAAAAATCATAACTTAAAATATTAATGATAACAACTCTTATATGCACATCCAAATAACTCCCCACTTAAATACCTCACGTACTCGTTAGGCCAAACACACATAATACTTTATTTTTTTGGGGTTGCCGAGTCATTTGAAAGAGGTCAATGCTATCTTCATTCTTCTAAATACATGAGCTTTTCTCAAATGATAATCGGAAATTCTAGAAGTAATGTTAGTTGTTGGTTGGTTGACAAAATTGAGTTGGGTTATATTAACCGACCTCCACGCGGATGAACCGAACCCCATATGATCATGGATGGTGTTTAGGAGTTTAAAAACCCAAGAGGAGATTAAGAGCCGGTATGTTTCTGCTTATGATCTAAAAATAATTTGTTCTTGGGCCAGTTTAAATTTCTATAATTTTGATATCCAATGAAAAATAGAACCAATACTTTTCCCAATAAGTAAAGTTAGTAACATTAGGATCAGCCCAATCTTGCTATTTGATCAACGGCGTTGGGCTTTCTCATATTGATGCTTAGGGGGGATAAACATTTCTCTTTTTTGGATCAAAGAAATTACAGTTTTTTCACTTTACACTACTATCATGGGCTGGGAGATGTAGGAAGTTTTGAGCCCGTATTCTATAGGATGAGCGTTTATGTGGGTTCTTTTTATTTTGGGCTACTAGGTACAAATTAATTAAGGGGTTTTTACCCGTTTATCTACTATTAAAATCCACAAGAAATGGTTTTCCATTTTCCCCAATTTTTCCTACAAATTCAAGGACTCTAACTTCATCCAGTTTTTCTAAGCACGAGCCATTAAGCTTCCTCCTATATATATAGTATAGTATATATATGAAACTTGTTGGAGTTAAAGGACAAGTGAAGGTCATTGTAACTTTGGAGTTTTTATGTGTTTGAATTTGAGGTTCATGAGCCTGCCTGCCTGCCTGCCTGCATGCATGCATACCTAACTACCAAATAATTCCATTGAATGTTTCATTTGATTGGAATTGATGTGTAGCTAGCCCTTCCCTCCCACAATTCATGTCTATGCCCATGTCCTTAATTAACACTCAAAACACAGATTGAAACTGGACTATGTGTGTTGACAAATGTATAAATTGGATTATAGTATGTCACCATCACCATTTGACTATAGTTGAGTGATTACATGACACACTTGGCCAAAAAGCAGTATATCTAATGTACATACATTCATACATACATACAAGCAAATTATATATTACCCCCCCCCCCTTCTCTCTCTCTCTCTCTCTCTCTCTCTCTCTCTCTATATATATATATATATATATATATATATATATATATACGCGCTCACTACTCATTACTATACACAATAATGCATTACATTTGTAGTAACATGAGTGTGTAGAATTTGATTTGCATATGGAGTATTTATTAATCATTTTTAATTAAAAAGAAGTAAATAAAAAAATACCATATCAAGAGGATGTCAAGTAGTTATTTCTTTTTGGTGCCAGAGTATTTTAATATATGAAGGGCTGTAACAATATTTTTTTAATTATTACTAGAGTTGTTGTGATTGTGTAGATCATTTTTTTTGAAAATTGATATTTCCACGACACTTTATTATTCACATGAAAAGTGTCGTAATAAATTTATAACGACGGTGAAAACCGTCGCTAAAACCGTCACTATAGGATCTATAGCGACATTTTTCTTGTGAAAATATCATTTTCTGTTGTGAATTTATCAGTTTCTTTTTTTATATCAATTGATATAGTAAAACAAATTAGTCATTGTGCATACAGTTTTCTTTATAAATATTTTTTCTCTAATATTTTATGATTCCAATTGATAGTGGAGTTTGAACATAAATAAGTCTATTTAATAAAACATCACAATTGCTTGTTGATGACCGAAAATAAAATTTACATATAAAAAGCACCACTTTAATATTTATATATGCTTAAAATGTTAAAAAAATTTGATTGTTCTTATCTAACCCTTTGTATATTTTATTTTATGTTTTTGTTCTTCTTGGCAACTTATTGAAAATTAAATTCAACATAGAGCCGCTACTTTTATTTATGAATTTTATATTTAGCCTTGTTTTAGGTTGCATTTCCATGGTCAATGCTTGTGGTCCAGAAACTGCTTTAAAAATTTATTTTTTATTATCAAGTTGAGATGTGAAATTTATTATTTTAAAATATTTTTTGTTATTTTCCAAAACCGCAATATAAATCTAGAAGAGGGGTTGAATAGATCTTTAATTTTTTTTAATTAAGTTTGCTCAATAAATACTTGATCAAGAATATCTATACGCAGCGGAAAATAAGTTTGAAATTTTCCTTTGAAGATTTACATATAAATCTCAATTCTAAAACAAGTTCTATAAATGAGCAAACACATAGCAGATATAGCAGTTATAGATTGCTAGATGTAAATGACATAATGTAAAAGACACAAAGGGTTTTAAGTGGTTCAGATACTAAACAACTCTTACTCCACTCTTCTACTCAACAAGTATAATATCCATTAAAAGATATAGGCCCAACAGACCATTTTACATCTGAATCCTTAGGATTCCTTTGAGTCACAAAATCTCGGCATCGAGTCCCTAAGTCTTGGCAATTTGGTCACTAAAGACCAGGATCCACCGACCCCAATTCGGTCATATAAACCAGGATCCACCGACCACTTTTCCTGCTTATAGGAGTATATTTGAGGTACTGCTAAGATGGTTTGAATGCTTTTCATCTTATGGTACTTAGTAGCATTGTTGATCATTTTCTTGGTGCTTGTTGAACTTTGTTGTTAAATCTTGATTTCTTCTAATTATCAGCAGTTACTCATGATCAATGTTGATGTGCTGTTAGGCTATTCACTTGAGCTCGTTATCTTTTGTGCTTAGCTGCATTGAACATTTCCAAATTCATAGACTTGTGCTCTACGTCTTCAGCAGGTTGACTCTGAGTATTTCAGGTGAAACGTAAAGTGGTGCTTTGAGATTTACTTTAAGATTTACCACTCTTACATTATCAACATCAACTACATGACTTTTTCATAGTTGGACTTTCAGTTCTGCCTTGTCCTTCACTTTCTTGGCTCTACGACTTTAGTTTATTTTCTCTTGAGCTTTCTAGCACTTAGTCTTTGGCTCTACGGCTCTGACCTTTTTATGTACTTATTAGCTTCTGGTTATCTGATGAGGTGCTGCCCAGATTACGTTTAATTTTCTTCTCTTTTTGCACTTGGTAGTCTTGAACATTTCTCTGCTCGTAGAGTGAACCTTACTTTACGTTTTCTCTCGTTCAACTCAATGTTCATTTCTGATGATGTTTCCTTTTTGTATTTTTATGTTTAGTGCTCATCATAATCATCATTTTCGTCTTTTGAATAATGTCGTCTTTTATACTCCTTAGAAATCTTCCCGTTGAGAAGTATCTGGATACTTTGATATCTCTGATGTCGACTTTTTGGAGCTTGTGTCAGCGTACTTTCTGACTTGAGACTTGTCACATCAATCAGTATCCTTTCTAACTTTTCTGACAGCTTGCTTTCAGTCAACTAGCCTTTAGATATACCTTTGTTTTCTTCCAAAAATACATCTTCTGAAACCTTAAATTCTTCTTCTTGTAATGTTCCATTTGCCAGTCTCATTGTTAGACCCGACACAGACTTTACAATATGTCGTTACAAGAATTGTAGGATTGAGCCTTACGATCTTCTTGAGCTTCCTGTTCTTGTATTCTTTTAACTGTCGAATTTAAAATGATGGAAGTTATAGACTTGTGTTCTATAACATCATTTCTACTATGATCTTATCTTCTGATCTGCTTTTTGATTTCTTCATGAAGCTTGAACTTGATATGCAGATTCTTCTTCATTCTCTTAATACTTTAAATGCTTTGTGAAGTTGAGAACATCTTTTTGAATTAACTATTCCTCTTTGCTTTCAAGAATTGGCAGCTTCTTTACGAAATCCTGGTTGCTCTGCGATCTGTTCTAAATATTATGATTAGATAAAATATTCTTGCATTGTGACCGTTATAGATTTCTTTTGAAGATCTCTTCTGATTAAAGATATACTTAGATACCATCAGAGTATATTCTCTTGCCATATGTTTCTTCTTTATATCCACGGCATAAACTGAGCTTGGTGATCTTCTCTAATTCATGTAATTAGCACTTCACATTCTGCTTTACGATTCTGAGGTTGATTTTATGATCTTGATTTCACTAAGCGATCTTGAAGTTATCTTAAGATATTTCTCCCATTCAGTGTCTGCTTGAAGTTTTCTTCAATTTGCCTTTGCTTGAGTTTATGATTCATTGACCACTTAGCAAGTCGATCAACTTTACCAGCTGTTGTTCAATAGGTATAACAACTTCTTTGACTCATTCTATAGCTCAATGATAGTCTTTGTGACAACCCGGAAGATCGGATAGTCTCGAAAATTTAGTTTAAAGAATTATTAATTAATAAAATAGATTTTTAATAATTATATTCTCTGATATGTGTTTATTAATCGTTTTATGACGTAGGATGATTAGAAAGCGGAAGTATTCTGGCTACGAGCTAGAATGAATGAGTAAGAATTTTTAAGACTAAAATAAAATTTTTCCGGGAATAAAAATATTTTTGAGAAAAAGACGAAATATGCACTATTCACCTTACGAAACCTAAGGGTTAGGGTTTGAATAATATAAGCCTTTCTGAGAGATCGCGATATCGGAATGACATTATGTCTGAAGATTTGCCGTGAAACGTCATGTTAGCCGATAAAATTTTTTCTAAAAAAACGTGTAGAAACCGGACGAAATAAAAATGACGAAAAGTACTGTTATGTACTTTTCATTCGTTTAACTACGTTGTGGAGAAACGTGACGAAAAATACTATTCATTGTTGACTCTGTGATCTTTTGATGTTTTACAAACATTGATGACTCTGCGAAGTATCTTCATACTACGAACTGGCAGAGTAACTTTTCGATCATGATTTCCTATTATCTATACATCAGATCAATTTCCATACAATCAACCTAATATTATTTGATATTTCTAATCTAAGTACTTGAACATCAATTCTTCTAAATGATTTTACAAAACTTGCTTGTACAAATATACAATAATCAAATTTCACTTTACGCACATGTAGATTACTCTGCTAACGATGTTTTGGTCATACTGAGTAGCTTTTTACAATGATTTGTTTATTACTCATGTATACATATTTAAGATCAACCTAACAGGTTTGATCTTGTTATTCTAAGCCATTGTATATAAATATCTCAATTAAGGACTGAACAAAACTTATCCATACAAATATACTTTAAGCTTCATCATCAAATCACATACATTTGGAATCTAATGACGGTCTTAATTAAACTTCCCTTAATTAAACAACCTATTAATACATACATAGATTCTTAACATTTTTAATAGTAATTCTCATATGTAAGAATTATGTTAATAATAATTATTTTAACATAATTCATACAAAATATTTTTAATAGTAATTATTTTAACCAAATTTAGTTTTCCGTACTCACTACACGCTATTCTTGTTTTTCATGTTAAATCGTTGCTAAAGATAATTATAAGACTGTTACATTATATAGATTATTCAAAAAATAACAAGTTTATTTTATTAATTTCATTAGGTCTTCTCTTGCATAAATAATTAATAGGGTTCACACTCATATAAAACAATATAATGAAACTAACAAAATAAATCGTAAGAAAAAACATTCCAAATTAAAAAATGGAAATATGTCCTTGGATAGAAATGTAATTCCCACATTTCATGATTAACCCAAGGGATTATTGCATAATCAATACAAGACTTCTTTCTTAAGATATTCAGCTGATTAGTGGAGTTAAGCTTGAAGTGGAACTTGGACCAAATTTGAGCACTTGGTCGTTTCCCCGTTAATGTTAAAAAAATAAAAATATATTAATTATTATATATTTACATTTAAATATTATTCCCTATATATAAGATCTTTTTGACTTAGTTAAAAATTATTCACATGTTTCCTCAAAATATTCACTTCTATTAAATTTCATAATTTTTTTTTACTAATTACATATAGCAATAGTGAGATGAAATTCTGAAAATAATAAATAATTAACTATTTATCTAATGGCTCACTAATATTAATTTTTATCATAAATTACGATTAATAAGAAAAATGACGGTTTGTTAACCATTTAAAGTGACTTAATTAATATTATATTTTTCATTTTGGTCTAAAAGTCAATCAAAATTATTATGCTAGAGTTTTATGAGTAATATTACCAGTTTACCACCACGAAAGACGATTACAAAAAAATGAATATAAAATAATATGTTGAATTATAATTAGTTAATTTTTTATTATACATGAATGAATTCAATAATTATATTCAATTAACATTGCACACATTATTTTATATTCAACTTTTTGTAATCATCTTTTGGTACCGTCCGTATAGCATTACTCAAGTTTTATACTGCCTTGACCAAAATTAGCTTAAGATCATGAAGTAAGTTTTATAAATTTAAACGCACCAAGCTTAAATTTAAACCCGAATATTTTGATTGAGCAATATTGAACCCGCACATGACCCAATTGTCAAGAAAAAATAATTTTAAAGATAATTTTTGAGAGTGGTTAGTATGAAGTTAACTTTGGTCAAATGATCAAATACAGTGTCGATACGCAGGTCGGAAGGTGATTTCTCTATGCGTGTTGATCAATTGACCAACATACCATAGAGTTAATTTCATAGTAACCAAAATCATAATTTCTCCGCCACTTTGGGACACTAATTACATGTGTGTTGTATTATTAGGGTCGTGAACAATTAATCAACTATTTCCTAAGTGATTATGCCTCTCCGTTCAGAAAGAGAATATTATTTTATTTGGTAGTATGAATATTTTTTTTCATAGGACACAATCAAATATTTTTTTCAATAAATAAATAAAATTATTATACGATAATTACACCTAAAATGCTATCTAAGCAAGTAAAGCTTAATATTTATAAAATAAATGAGATTATATTTTTTGGATACATTTTAATATAAAAAAGCTTACAAACCACTAGTGATGCCTATATAAAAATGATAAAAAATAATTTTATAAAAGCACAAATACATGATTAAGCATAAAAAGAAAAAAAATCATGTTTTTTTTCCAACTAATTTAAGACCAAATTTAAATTCACACACATTATTTTGTCACCGCAAAAATCATGTTTAATTACACGTCAAATACATATGCAGTTAAATGAGAGAAGATGACAAGATGTCTTCGTCTTATACATATAATTGGCATTTTATGCAGTTTAATAACTCATTTAAGAATTAAGTTAAGAGTTTAATTTAATTTCATGTTACATATGTTTTATATAGAAATATTTTATGTCAAAAATGAGCATGACTAATCGATTCACTTTTTAGTTAAAATAGGCATAAATAAATATTAATCTTTGAGCTCTCTTATTTGAGACAAAATATCCTTGCTCTCTTGTAGTATAATTGAAGGGAGCCATTCAGTGTGAAATACTTGTTTGAACATAAGAGTACTAATTTTAACAATATTTAACTATGAACTATGAAGTGGAGGAGAGATTTGAAATTTTCTGATTTCTTCATTTTAAGGATGCTGCTACAAATGGGGTATATGTATATGTGTGACGTCTTCTTTCTGTTTTTTTTTTCTTTGGAGGTACTAATACTAATACTAATACTAGGGATAAATGCTCTCCCTTTACACCACTAATATTAATAGGTAAAAATAGTTGGTGTGTTCATTAATGCTAACTAGTACACTTAGTAGTACCACTTTAAAATGAATGGAGAAGAGGACAATTTTTTGAAAAAAGCAAATAATGTTTCCCTTATTTTAACTTTTCAACTCAATTTTGTTTGATTAGCCTTATATTTATATATATATATATATATATATATATATATATAAGTATAATACATGTATTGGTTGGTGAGGAAATATATATATATATATATATATACATTATTTAATGGTATAATAATTATTTTCTCTTGCAAGGGGAGGTTGTCTTCATGCCTTGGCAACCTAATTTCACTTTTCCCAACTATAATTATTTTTTTAATTTCCTTTCCACCGGACTCCAACCATTTCTTAACCAAAATACATAATTTCTCTACTTTAATAGTAGTTGATAATTAAAGACTCAATATTTTATACCTATTTTTTTCTTTTACCAAAATTTTGTTGATTTAATAATTCGGACAGCCTGAGGAAAGTTAGGAACCAAAATTAGCTTTCACACCGAAAACTCCAAATTTCCTCCTTTTTCTTATCAACAGAGTAAAATAAAATTCAAATCTTTCTCTTTTCTAACTCACCCCCCACCAAAAAATAATTAAACTAATATTTTTCTTAATTTCAGATCAACACCATTAGAGCTCTGTCTTTGGTGTATTATGCTCTCTAACATCCACAAATTTGAAAATGAACAGGCTCAGTTTTTTCCTAGTTTGAATTTTTAAATTTTTTTTGGACTTGTTAGTTTGATCTTTACTCTACTTAAATCCTCATTTTAAAATCCCTGTCCAACTTTCTCAGCTTTAACCATACTTGCTAAGCTTCCTTAGCTTCTAAATTCAAGTTCTTCTTTTTATTTATTATTTTCTGGGTTTTGGGTTTTATGCTCTGAGGAGTTTACTAATTTTTTTACCAGAAATTTTTATGGACTTCTTATTTTAAAGAATCTTGAAGTTTTGGGTGTTTCATATTGAGGAAAATGATGGGGTTTTGAGAAAAAAGTTCAAAATTTTAATTTTAATTTTTTTTTTCTTTTTGGGGTTTTTGAGTATGGAAGGTATGAATAGTAGTGGGGTTACTGTAGTTGGATCAGATGCTCCGTCGGACTATCATGTTGCTCCAAGAACTGAAATCTCTAGCCAGGTTACTGGATCAACCCCTGTTGTGACCCCCCCGGTGGGTCTCTCCCCTCCGGCTGTGGCGCTGCCGGGGATGTTGGCGCCGCCGGGAATGGTGGCGAAGAAGAAGAGAGGTAGGCCGAGGAAGTACGGTCCGGATGGGTCAGTGACCAAGGCCTTGTCTCCGAAGCCCATTTCGTCTTCGGCACCGCCGCCGGTGATTGACTTCTCGTCGGGGAAGAAGGGAAAGGTGCGGCCTGCTGGGTCGGCTAGTAAGCATCATCAACCCAAGATGGAGATGGAGAGTTTAGGTAACTGTAATACCATTTACTTTGTTTTTTGTGAGATTTTAAATGGTGATTCATTGGTTTAGTGTGTTGAAAGTTTTGATTTTTCTGCATGCATGCTTATCCTTTTGTTTTGAAGTTGTGGGTGTTTGGATTTATGTTTGATCTGATTTTGTAGTGCAAGTAATGTTTGGTGTTTGAATTTAAGTGATTAATTAGATGTGGGGCCTGTGAATATATGAATAGATGCCCCAACTTAGATCTTGATGTTAATGGGTTGTTCAAAAATCACAGTTAGGATTCTTGAATTGGTATGTGAATGAGGAAAACTCGAACTTGTGGCAGTCATTTGGCACTTGCCAGTCTCACCGCTTAGGAAGATATAGGAAGAAGACAGGAAGAGTGTAAACTGTGGAATGTCTCATCTTGGGGGAACTGGTTCACCTCTGCGGGTTAGTGTTTGGGAACAGGGGGATACCGTTGCTTGCTGTTTTTGGTTGTTATACAGTTCGCTGATGGAGTATTATATCTTGTAACATGACTAAATTAGCAGAAGTTCACTGTTATGACATTTGTGTCTAACAACTTATGTTGATGCTTTGTAGTAACCTATCTCAAGGGTAAGATTTATGTTGTTACCTATCTTGTAGTCTATCTTAGCTGGTCTTCAATGAGAGGACCAATCCTTGTGCTTTGCCTTTGAACTTTCTGTCTCTTGTGGTGTGTGAATTTTTTTTTTGCTGAAACGTCGTCTCGTTTAGCAGTGGGTTTCTTGCACTTTCCTTATTGAGGGAAGAGCAGAACCAATGTTACTCGGATCGCGATTCGATATGGTATGTGGGACAAAAGTGGGAACAGAAAATGTCACTTGTCATAGTATCGAGTGCGTTAGGGTTAGGTTTCTTTAGGTCATTTTGGTACAAATACGTTTATCTGAAATGTAGTGCGTTAGGATAACTTTCTTAAGGAGATAGTTAAATCTAGTTAAGTTAGTGTCGCAACATGCACATATTCAAGAGGCTACATCATGTTACCCTTATTCGACACCACAAGGTGTTCTCACTTGGTGACACTAGTGGATATTTTTTAGGGTTTGCTTATAAATACTTGGGTTTTTGGTAGAACATCATAGATTTATGTAGATTTCCTAGATATGTTGGAGTAATGTTATAGACATGCGATCCTAGCCCAAAAAATAAAACTTTCAGTCTACTAAATAAGAAGTTTTGGATCGGAACGTAAGTGTTCCATGTTTTTTGAAAGTTCTTAGTAAAATGCAATTCGCTAATATATTAACGTTTTTAGGTAACATTGAGCGGAACTTTCTTTTGAGGATTTAGTTGTCATTATATTTGGCCCCTCATAAGCAAGAAATAGTTTTTGTATGGGGAACTTAAAAATAGAATCTTTGTCCTTTCTTGCAAGGAAACTATGAATCTCTAGTTTGGAAAGATTATTTTATGATATACGATGGTATTTGAAAACAAACCATTGTTGTGGTTATTGTTCTTCAAATAAAGGGTGGAGATCCGGAAACTCACCTTCACTCGATATTTTTCATAAACCATGGTTAGATTAAACTTTGGATTACCATCTTCTATGGGGAGGATGAGATGTCCATACTCTGATTTGGAGCAACATTCTAATAGGACTCTTAACTTGTTAGAAAATTTAAGTACTCTTCACCCCTTACTTCTAAGTTAAATTCTTCTTCGAACTTAGATGTAGGTTTAGACATTCAGATACCATGTATATGTGAACCTAGGTTAAGGAAAGGATGGGAAGAGAAGAATGAAGGCTTTGAAATTCAAAAGTAAGATGAATGATTTAGAAATTTAGGTTGCATGCAAGAGGAGCAAAATATAGCAGTTAGAATATTAAATTATATACATTTTTAACACATTATATACTAGATACATATATTAATATAACTATATTTAATTTTCAATTTATTAATGATGAAATGATAATTGATTATGATAAGTTAATAGAGGATATTCATATACCATGTTCTTTAACACGACCTAGATATGATTAATTTTAAAAATACTATAATTGACTTTAAAAGCTAAGAACTCATATGAGACAATAGATTTTTGTGGTTTCAGCTGTACATGTGTGTGTTATATATAGATGCACGTATGCATTATAATTTGAATTAAAACATGTCATACAGAAACATAACTAGGAACTTAATCTTAATTTTGTTTATTTTTGTATTATATGTTTTAAATAATACACTAAAATTTTGAATAAATAATTGTTAAACGAGTCTGTTACAAACGAGTCGGGTTTGAGTCGGGCCTAAACGAGCCAGACATCAGTCAAACACCACATTGTTCGAGCTCGGCTCGTTTAATTAAATGGGCCAAAGGTCTTGTTCGAACTTGACTCGTTAACAAGCTCGAGTCGAGCTCAAGCCGGAGGCTTAGTCGAGCTGAGCCGGGCCGGGCCTGCCCGGTTCATTTATAGCCCAACTTAAAACTTCCTCGAGAGTAAGACTTTTCTACTACTTAACATCATAATGTCTTGTGTTGTTTAAACTGGTAGAAGTATATTTTAAGCACAAGTGAGAAGGATACGTATCATGTTTACTGATCTTTTTGATGTTTTTGTGTAGGTGAATGGGTTTCATGCTCAGTTGGTGCCAATTTTACACCCCATATCATCACAGTTAATGCTGGAGAGGTAAAATAGTCATAAATTATCATTGGCTTTTGCTGAAACTGTTCATTCTCGGTTTATTGGGCTTCAAAATTTCATGTTCTCCGTTTATACCACTATTTTATTTTTATGTAATTTGTAGAAGAGTGAAACATTATATTGTATTGGTCGTAATTGGCCTTTAAAGACCAAAGTTATGTTAAGAGGGATAAATTTGGAGGAACAGTATGAAAGATTTTCTTACGAAACTTGTCACCCTATGGCATCTCTCTTACTGAGATTTCCCATGTGGAAACCGTAATGATTTGGTACTTATTTGTATCATACGAGATTATTGGATACAGATCGAGTGATTCAAAAGTGTGACCATAGTAACTAATTTTCATCAAGGGAGATAGTCAAGAAGATTTTTTAGCTTGCATCTACTACCTTTCATCCTTGTTAACTGGTATCAACATGTTTTGTGTATCTAAGGACAGTTTCACATTAAGGTAACAGTTGTAATTTTCTTTTGGTTGTTTAGGATGTCACGATGAAGGTAATATCATTTTCTCAGCAAGGACCTCGAGCGATATGCATTCTATCTGCAAATGGTGTAATTTCAAGTGTTACACTTCGTCAACCTGATTCTTCTGGGGGTACATTGACTTATGAGGTACATCATTCCATTAATTCTTATGGCTGATGGTTAATTCTCAGCATTAATTGTGTTCAGCAACATGTTTGCAGTGCTATAGTTGTAATGTCATAAATCTTACCTGTCCAGAAAACAGAATATGGATGTTATATGTATAGATCTTCTACATGATGTTCTGCATCTGATTTTCTCCGCATCATCTTAAAATAGTATAGATAATGCCTGTATTATTTGATTCTTCTGGGATTATTAGTAAACATGGTTTGATATATTTTTTTCACAACTCCATTGAGATTTGAATAATTCAAGAAAAAAATATGTATATGTTGTCTTTCTTATGTTAGTTAATAAGGGGATTAGGAAGTTTTGTGACAGCTGTGATGTGAGTGTAAAAGATGAAATAAGTTGTACATTTCCTTTGAGTGTTTTCTATAATACTAACAGCCCTGCGTGTATATATTTTCTTTCATGCTTCAATCTGCACTGTTACGTAGTTCCTTTGCCTGGAGAAAATGTGATGTCTAAATAATCTCTCTCCGAGTATTATGAAGGAGATCCATATACTTGCAGCTGTTTTGAATGCTTGATGTCTTCATAGTTATACTATAAAATTCCCATAAGCTATGAACGTAACCAACATATCAAGGAAAAATTCAATGTACAATGGAGCTAAATGCTTCAAATAGACAATTTGTTAAGTCCAGTCTAATATCATACTTTCCTCTTATGTTAATCCTTTAAGTCGCTTAAATTTATCTTGTTCACTGGATTGTTTTGAAGATTTGTTTGAAGAAAAGGAGAATTGTCATTTAAATCGCCTTGATGACTTAAAAGCCTCAACTGTACAGTTCATATATCTTCAGCATGATACTTTGTTTATGCTTGTCATTCTTTGGAAGCATATATTGTTAATAATTAACGGAAATTTGACCTCTAACTGCCATTCTTTCAGGGCCGTTTTGAGATACTTTCCTTGACGGGATCATTCATGCCATCTGAAAATGGAGGAATAAGGAATAGGTCTGGGGGAATGAGTGTTTCCTTAGCAAGCCCGGATGGACGTGTTGTTGGGGGTGGTGTTGCTGGTCTACTTGTCGCTGCCAGTCCTGTGCAGGTTTAGCTTCCTAGTAATTTATGCCATTATAGAGTATTATGTCTGTTATGAATAATGACTGATATAATTTTAAAAACTTGCTTTTCTGAGGTCTGTCTGTGTGTGTGTATATGAAATTGATTATTTTCCCCTTCTTTCTTGATGAAAATCAGATTGTCGTAGGCAGTTTTTTAACTGGGAATCAGCATGAGCAGAAGACAAAGAAACAGAAGATGGACTCAATAACTATTGCTGCACCCACAGCTGCCATTCCCATTTCTAGTAGTGCCGAAATGGAAGATCCTTACGGCCAGCGCACTTCAGCTACCACGAAACAAAATCTGCCCTCCCCTTCCTTCCGTGGAGATAACTGGTCTGCGTACCCCATCGACTCAAGGAATAAGTCAACTGACATTAATGTAACTCTGCCCGGTTAATGTTCAATATGAGGTTTGTTCTGTTACTGACCCCATTGGCTCTTGACATCAATTTATGAAATTCTCATTTCCCCTTGTTTGTTTGTCTGTAAACTCAGTTATCGGCATGATCATTTCAGGCAGAGGGTTTAAGTTAAATTTGTGTAATAGTTTGATTAGTTAGTGCAATTAGGTCATCGCTATCATCAGGTGTCGTCTTGTAGATGATTTGGATGTATCATTTTATCCCCCAAGTTGGCTTTTAGCCCGAGTTAAATGCATTTTGTGGACCTGAGTACTGGTGTTTTGTAATACAGTATTTTTTTTCAACTTGAAAGTTATTGCTCTCACCCATTTTGTTATATCCTTTTTTCATTGTTTATCTACTTGAACCAAACCTCAAAAGTGCTCTTTATTTAATGAAACCGGACAGGGTTGGATTGATGCACTATAGGCCAAGAACCTTGGGTACCACCCCCCTACCCATGTGAGCCCAACTTTATTAAATAATATTGTCACTTCTGCGACCTTCCAATGCCTACTCATTAGATTTATGAAATTTAAATATTACTATAATTTATAACACTTTTGGACCCATTTGGGTACTGCTGAATTTAAAGTCTAAATGTCCAAAGTTTATTTTAAGAAAAAGACTGATAAAGCCTTTGCTTGATTCCCATAAGTCAGTCTGACATGTTCCCAACTTTGTTTCAGGTTGGAGAGTACAATGTGCTATTTTCCACGATTGGTTTCAGGCAAATACATTTTCTAACCATTTGGTATAAAATATTATCCTAACTTTTCATGTTATACATCTCCTTGAAGGGAATTAAGAATTCCATAAGTAAATTTGATAGTTCTTCAAGTTTTTTTTTACATGAATAGTAAATTGGGTCCATCCTCACGTGAAAGAATATCTTTTGAAACTAACAATTTCATTTGTGAAAATATTAATTATCTTCCTTGAATTTCATAATATTAACAAATAAAGAAGATTCTCTCTCTCTCTCTCTCTCTATATATATATATATATATATGTATGTATGTATGTATCGGATGCCAAATTCAAATAGAATACCTTGTGAAACTAACAATTTCACTTGTGAAAATATTAATTATCTTCCTTGAATTTCAGAATATTAACAAATAAAGAAGATTCTCTCTCTCTTTCTCTCTCTCTCTCTCTCTATATATATATATATATAGGGTTATACGTAGCTACACAGTAGGCTATAGCGACGGTTTTCTAAGGCTATAGTGAGGGTTTGTCTGGTGCCATAGATATTCTGTCTATAGCGACAGACAAACCATCGCTATAGCCCTGAAAAATCGTCGTTATAACCTACTGTGCAGTACACAGCTGTGTACTTACATTTTTTCCATATATATATGCGGATACCAAATTCAAATCCCACAATTCGACATTAAATAATGCTACTATCACATAATTTTGGGTCACATAATGCTCACATACATACACATGCATACTGTGGGCCCTGCGTGACATGCATGACCCACAAATATATATATATATATATATATATATATATATATATATGTGTGTATGTGAGCTTTATGTTATCCAAATTATGTGATAGTAGCATTGCTCTTCGACATTCCCCTTATCATGTAAAGTCACCGGCTTGACCCCAACAAAAACAAACAAGGTTTTTCGTTGAATCCGTTGATAGATGACTGAGATTTGTTGTAAGAATAACTTTATCCTTACAGATATATAAAGCTTGCCCCAAAATTACGTATAAATTAAACTTTAAACCAATCTTTGCCAATCTTTGCCAAAGTAAACTAATGCTACGTTTGGAATGGAGTAATAAAGATAAGAATGGAATGACTCATTCCTATAGAATGGAAAAAATTGTGTTTGGTTGCAATTGGAATGGATTAAACTATTCTTATTTCTCCCAAATTTATGAATTTTATTCTTTAGGAGAGAGTATGGAATAATACATTCCAACTAGAATGAAATAAATCATTTTATTTTTCATTTCATTCCTTCAATCCAAACGTAGCATAAGATTTGAGTTAAAACAACTAACTTTCTTAGAAAACACAAGTATAAAAGGATATATCTTTGCTCCCTCTATCCCCATCTTAAAGAAATATCAACCTTGCCCGGCCCGCTTGTTTATTATGTAACTGGGCATGAAAGCAACCATACTTGTATTACTAACTAGCTAGCTCTATATGTGTTATTCTAGCCAATCTAATCGGGTTTTCATCTACACGTATCTTTTTATATTCGGTGAATAACAGCAGCATTATGTGTTATTCTAGCCAAGAGTTTTAGATCATCTGCTGATGATGACTATTACTATGGCTCAGATGTGTTGATGTTTAATGTTATTTTCAAATAAGGAGGTATTGACCTATTCAATAGGGAAGACCTACTATTTAGCAGTGTCTTTTATTTAGGAGTTTGTTGTGGTTTTTTGTTGAAGCCACGTTTAGTTCAGTGTTACTGCTTTAGCATGTTCTTAATTAGTGGTAGAAGTGGTTGCTATTTTATTGGTTTAATCCTATTTATAGGCTTTTAGTTCTTTTGATAAATATGTATTAAGTATTTCATGTTATTAGACTCTGCTCATTCACAAAGAATATACAAGTATTGCTTTGCTATCAGTGGTATCAGAGCCAGGTTGCAAAAGAGAGTCACTTTTGAGAGTAAATTTTTTGGCTAAAAGTTTGATATAGCAGTAGCTATTTCTTTTCAGCTTATTTTATTTCTTGCAGCAGCAGTGAATTAAAGATGGTCACGGACAGCTTTGTTCAACCGGCTATTCCGCGCTTTGATGGTCACTATGATCATTGGAGCATGTTAATGGAGAACTTTCTAAGATCTAAGGAGTACTGGCAAGTAGTCTCCGATGGAATTACAGAACCAATAGCCGATGCCACAATGACAGATGTGCAGAAAGCAGAGCAAGAAGCGAAGCAGTTAAAAGATCTTAAAGCCAAAAATTACTTGTTCCAAGCAATTGATCGCTCAATCTTGGAAACAATTCTTTGCAAAGACACCTCCAAGCAAATATGGGATTCCATGAAAAAGAAATACCAAGGTTCGACGAAGACCAAGAGGCAGCAGCTTCAAGCACTTCGTACAGAATTCGAAATACTTTGAATGAAGTCGGGAGAATCAGTTACAGATTTTTTCTCTCGGACAATGGCAATCGTGAACAAGTTGCGGATCCATGGCGACAAGACGGAGGATGTGATTGTTATTGAGAAAATTCTTCGATCAATGACACCGAAATTTAATTATGTTGTTTGTTCTATCAAGGAATCGAAAGACTTTGATAAACTCTCAATTGATGAGCTGCAAGGATCATTGTTGGTTCACGAACAAAAAATTATTCATGAAGACAAGGAAGAGCAAGCTCTAAAGGCTTCAACAAACAACGACTCTTGGACAACTTATAGATCAGCAGATCGAGGTAGAGGCCGAGGAAAAAGTGTCTGAGGAGGTAGAAATGGAGGTAAAGGAAGAGGTGGACGAGGAAATTTTAGAGTTGATGAATATCAGTCAGATTTTCAAAACAGAGGCAGAGACCGAAATCAACAATTTGACAAATCCAAGGTAGAGTGCTACAGATGTCATAACTTCGGGTATTATCGTTCTGAATGTTATACAAAATTACCTAACAATAAAGAAAAAGGAGAGAAATCAAATTTTGCAGAAAAGAAAGAAGTTGAAACTTTGTTGATGGCTGCTCAAGTTAATGAATCACCTCAAGCAGAAGTGTGGTATGTGGATACAAGCTGTAGAAACCACATGTGTGGAAGTAAGTCCTTTTTTTGTTCTCTAAATGAAAGCTTTCGTTCTATAGTGAGTTTTGGTGATTGTTCTACTGTCAATGTGATGGGAAAGGGTGATGTTAATATAAGAACCAAGAATGGTTTTGTAGAAACAATTTCAAATGTTTTTTTTGTTCCTGACTTGAAAAGTAATTTACTAAGTGCTGGTCAGTTGCAAGAAAGGGGTTATACAATAACGATTCAAAAAGGTACTTGCGAGATATATGATCCTTGTAGAGGTGTTATTGCTATTGTTCAGATGGCTTCCAATAGGTTGTTTCCATTGAAGATTGAAAGTGTCCAGTCTTGCTTAACGGCTGAAGTGAAAGATCCTTCCTGGCTTTGGCATTATCGCTATGATCATTTAAATTTTGGTGGATTAAAAACTCTCCAACAGAAGCAAATGGTGACAGGTCTTCCTCAAATTATCATTCCTTCTCAAGTTTGCGAAGAATGTGTTGTTGGCAAACAACATCGTTCTCATTTTTCTCATGGGAAGTCGTGAAGAGCAAAGAAAGTCTTAGAGCTGGTTCATTCAGATATTTGTGGACCAATTAATCCAACTTCTAATGGGGTTAAAAGATATTTCCTTATTTTTATTGACGATTACAGTCGAAAAATGTGGGTTTCCTTTTTACAGGAAAAATCTAAAGCCTTTGATGCATTTAAAAGTTTCAAGGCACATGTTGAAAAAGAAACAGGGAGATTCATCAAAACTCTCCGCACTGATCGTGGTGGAGAATATTGTTCAAAAGATTTGAACAATTTTGTGATGTTCAAGGCATATGAAGAGAACTAACAACGGCTTATTCACCACAGCAAAATGGTGTATCGGAGAGGAAAAATAGAACCATCCTCAACATGGTAAGGAGCTTGCTTGCAATGGGCAGAATTCCTAAGAGTTTTTGGCCGGAGGCAGTGAATTGGAGTATTCATATATTAAATAGAAGCCCCACATTTTCTGTTCAAAATATGACACCAGAGGAAGCCTGGAATGGACGAAAACCTGCAGTGGACCATTTCAAATTGTTCGGTTGCATCGCTTATGCTCATGTCCTAGACGAGAAAAGAAAGAAACTCGATGATAAGGGTGAAAAATGTGTAGTTCTCGGCGTAAGTGATGCATCCAAAGCATATAAATTGTTCAATCCACTCACGAAGAAAATTGTGACCAGCAGAGATGTTATTTTTGATGAGGAGAGCACCTGGGACTGGAGTGGGCAACAACCTGCTGGTGGACAGCAGCCTATTGCTGTTATTTTAGACAATGATGATGTCATTCTGGACAATGAATCACAACAGCCTCTACAACAACAAATCTCTACTGCTCATGTACCAGAAAGATCATTGAATGATGCTCCAACAACCACTGAAAATTCTACAATAGCAGCTGAAAGTACAGATATAGCAGCAGAATCACAACAGCGCTGTGTTCGAAAGAGGCCTGCATGGATGCAAAACTTTGAGGTAACTGGTATTGAATCTAATGACTATGATACAATTGCTCATTATGCTTTGTTATCAGATTGTGATCCCATTACATTTCAAGAAGCCGTCAAGGATCCGAAGTGGCAAAAAGCTATGAATGAGGAGATTTGGTCTATAGAGAAAAATAATAGTTGGGAGCCGGCCGAACTTCCTAAAGGGCAAAAATCCATTGGTGTTAAATGGGTTTATAAAACGAAGCTGAACAAGGATGGTGAAGCTGACAAGTACAAAGCTCGGCTCGTAGCAAAGGGGTACAAGCAAGAATTTGGTGTAGATTACAATGAGGTGTTTGCTCCAGTTGCAAAGCTTGACACTATTCGATTGGTACTATCCATGGCTGCCCAAAACTCATGGTTTATCCATCAATTAGATGTGAAGTCAGCATTTTTGCATGGGGAGTTGGAAGAAGAAGTCTATGTGGAACAACCCCTTGGATATATGAGGCAAGGATGCGAAAATCAGGTATACAGGTTAAAGAAAGCATTATACGGATTGAAACAAGCACCAAGAGCTTGGTACAGTCGCATAAATGCTTACTTTATTAAGGAAGGTTTCATTAAATGCCCATATGAACACACTCTTTACACTAAATATGGTGTCAATAAAACAATTTTAATAGTGTGTTGATATGTTGATGACCTCATTTATACTAGTAATGATAGAACTATGTTGACTGATTTTAAAAGGTCCATGATGAAAGAATTTGACATGACTGATTTGGGATTAATGCACTATTTTCTTGGCATTGAGGTAGTGCAATCATCTACTGGTATTTTCATCTCCCAAAAGAAGTATGCTCTAGAAATTTTGGATAGGTTTATGATGAAAGAGTGTAATTCTGTCACCACTCCAACTGAAGTTGGCCTCAAACTCTCAAAGACTGGAGCAGGAAAAAGGGTGGATACAACTTTGTTCAAGCAAATAGTTGGAAGTCTCATGTATTTAACTTCTACAAGGCCAGACATCATGCATGCTGTCAATTTAATAAGCAGGTACATGGAGAATCCAACTGAAGTTCATCTTTTGGCTGCAAAAAGAATCTTCCGTTACTTGAAAGGGACTACAGATTTTGAAATTCTGTACAAACACGTTGAAAAGTCAAGTCTGCATGGGTATTCAGATAGTGATTATGCTGGAGATCTCGATGATTGCAAGAGTACTTCGGGAGCCGTGTTCATGCTAAACTCTGGAGCTATCAGCTGGTCATCAAAAAAATAGCAGATAGTAACATTGTCAACTACAGAGGCTGAGTTTGTTGCTGCGGCATCGAGCTCTTGTCAAGCTATTTGGTTACGAAGGTTATTGGAAACTTTAAGCTATCAACAACAAAATCCAACGCTGATATATTGTGATAATACGTCAGCAATAAAGCTTTCAAAAAATCCAATTCTCCATGGAAGAAGCAAACATATTGATGTGAGGTATCACTTCTTGCGTGACTTATGTAAGGATGGAGTTATTAATTTGGTGTTTTGCAAAAGTGAAGAACAGGTTGCTGATATTTTAACCAAGCCTCTTAAGCCCGCTGCATTTCTAAAGCTTCGAAGCATGCTTGGACTATGTTCTTCAAGGGATGCTGTTCCAGGAAGAGCAATGAAAAATGTTGCAGTCTGTTAAGATCATATTTCTAGACTGATTTGTGAACAAATCAGTTTAAGGGAGGGTGTTGATGTTTAATGTTATTTTCAAATAAGGAGGTATTGACCTATTCAATAGGGAAGACCTACTATTTAGCAGTGTCTTTTATTTAGGAGTTTGTTGTGGTTTTTTGTTGAAGCCACGTTTAGTTCAGTGTTACTGCTTTAGCATGTTCTTAATTAGTGGTAGAAGTGGTTGCTATTTTATTGGTTTGATAACTGGTGTATTGCCTATTTATAGGCCTTTAGTTCTTTCGATAAATATGTATTAAGTCTTTCATGTTATTAGACTCTGCTCATTCACAAAGAATATACAAGTATTGCTTTGCTATCAAGATGGGCATGAGGAGGACAATGATGATAGTGATGGCGAGATTGGTTGGATCGATGATGACGACGAATTTGACAAAGACTTGGAGAACAGAGTCGAGGAGTCAGTCCATCTCTAAGGTCATAAATGAATGGAAGGAAGGAATAACCACACCATTTACAAGTCTCTGAAGTTTGGCAACATTCCCGAGTTCTATTTTTGACACTTAAGTATTTGTTGTAAATTGTAAGTAGTTCTCACAGTATGTCCCTCGTTTTTGGTTGGGGATGTCAGTCTTATAGATGCTTCATTCATCTTCACTGCCTATGATATGGTTTAAGATATTCCATTCATCTTCAACTTAAGGCCAGAAAATTAGTACATGCTAGTAAAGAATAAGGTTTCAACCCTGGGATTGAATCAAGTAGGTGCAACATTGATTGCCGTGAACTATTAACCTGAAATCCTTTATACAAGCAATTCTGAGTGTAAACATAAATCCTTTGCAAAAAAATGATGGCTTTCCCAAGCCCTTAATGGGGAATCAATACTATCAGATAGCCAAAAATTGATGACCAATATACTTGTATGCATTACTCTCAATTGAAATGTGAATCATATAAGTCGATTGATCGATCGACTTTGGAGACATTCTAAACTCTAGCTACCAGACAATTTGGTATACAAACAACAAATAACACTAGCCAAGACTGGTTCCTGCATCTTTTTGCGGTTCATCTGCCTTGATTCTGGGAAGCCTAACTATATGATCAATGAGCCCATATTCAAGAGCTTCTTGAGCATGAAAGCGTTTCATCCGGCTCAAGTGCTTGTGCATCTGCAATATGTATTAAGAAATGCTAACATTTTACTCATACACATATTTACTAACTGAAGAATCTAGACGTACACACAGTTAGCAAAATATATTAAAATAAAAGCGAATGAAGACTCAAAAGAATATGCCTTAATATTATTTTTTGTTGGCAAGAATGCGGAAATTCTTAAGCTTTTGCTGTGTGAACGGCTGATACTTGTCAAGCTAATTATAAAACCGGTAATGCAAAGAAGAATTATAGAGTTCAGTGAGCATTTTACTACACCTTCTCAGCAGGTCCGTCTTCCCTTCAAACAAAATACTCTGAACCTGCCTCCATGTAGAAATGAGACCTACTGAGAACTCATCCAATCAAGCAACATACCTTATGGCCTCAAGCTATATATGAGCTTCTGGTAATGCCAATTTGTAACTTTAGTCAAAAATGTCCCATCCAACTACTACCAGGTATCTTGGCCATATTCTTTTCCTGAATAGCCTTTCTCAACTTCTTGGCATCATCCCACCTCCCAGCTGAGGAATAAATATTGGCAAGAAGTGAACCATAACCAGTAGTATCAGGTTCCAATTCAAAACAATGCTTAGCTGCAACCTCCCCAAGCTCAACATTGTTATGTAAATTGCAAGCAGAAAGCAATGCTCCCCAAACCCCAGCATGAGGATGCATGGGCATGCTTTTTATTAATTCGTGCGCTTCTACTAATCGCCCTGCTCGACCAAGGAGATCAACCATCAGACTGTAATGATCAGCAGATGGAACAACTCCATACTTTTTCATGGAATTGAAGCAACTGTAACCTTCTTCCACCAAACCAACATGATTGAAGGCAGTTAATAGTCCCGTGAAAGTAACTAAATTTGGGGAAACTCCAGAATTTATCATCTCCTCAAATAACTTGATGACGTCACTTTCCCGGCCATTTACGCCACATCCCAAAATCATAGCTGTATAAGCAACCACATCCTTCCTTCGCAAGCCATGAAATAACTCAACAGCTTTATCGATGCTTCCACACTTGGCATACAAGTCAATTAAAGCAGTGGCCAGATGATCATCCATTCCAATTCCAAGGTGGCTCATATATGATTCAATCCAAGTACCAAACCGCAAATCTCCCAATTGAGAGCAAGCAGATATAACACTACCCAATGTCATTTTATCTGGTTGAATATTCAAATGTGGCTGAATCATCTCGTTGAATAGTTCAAGTGCCTCCTGTGGTCTGCTATTTTGGGAATAACAAGCTATCATGGCATTGTACAAGAGTTGATCTTTTTCACCCATTTGATCAAAGAGCTCATTAGCAGATTCAACACTCCCACATTTTGAGTACCCAGTAATCATGGTAATACAAGAAATATTGTTTCTTTGGGGCATTGCATCATAAAACCCCCGTGCTAATTCTATTTTTCCATGATCTACATATCCACTGATCATTGAATTCCAGGAAGCTGAATTTCTCTCCGGCATCTGTTTAAATAAAGAATATGCATAGTCCATATTCCCTGTCCTCACATATCCCATAACCATTGAATTCCAAGATATAACATCCTTCTTTGGCATCTCATCGAACAAGCTCTGAGCCATAGACAAATCCCCATTTTTTAAGTAACCAGATAGTAATGAATTCCAGGAGACCACATTTTTTCCATCCATTTCATCAAACACCTTACGAGCTGTCTCAATATTAGCAAGTTTTGAATAGAAATCCACAAGAGCGGTTTGCACATAAACATCCCCACAGAATGCATATTTGTGAACTTGAGCATGAATTGAAATCCCACCCCATGAATCTAAAATCCTTGCACATGCCTTAAGAGCAGACGATACAGCAAATGTGCTTGGCAACAGTCCTAATCTCTGCATACGTACATATTGAACAAAAGCCTCAACAAACTGGCCATGTCCAGAGAGAAACCGAATACTGCATGCCCACGAATAAACATCTGGATTTTGCATATGGTGAAGAATTAATTGGACATACTGAAAGGTAATCCGATAATAACTGCATGTAGAATTGAGAAGTTGGCGGAACACTTGTGACTCCAGATGATTAAGACCAAGGATGAGTATTAGTGCATGGATTTGCGTTGCTTGTTTAAAGGTTAAAGTGTTATTCAGTAAGGCTGTTAGTTTTGAAACAACCATCCGGATAACACGTGTGTTTTGAGGTAAACTATCTTTGTACTTATGTGTCAGTTTACTATTTCATGAGCTCTATAATCAACGTAGCACACATCAATGTCCGTGGCACAGGTGCTATTTTCACTGATAATAGTGAGCATGTTTCCCCCTGCATGACTGCCCGAATTCTGATGCCCATTAGTAATGAGCCAAATAAGCTATCTGAATTCAGAGCTGTAAATGTATTCGAAAATGCACTGCAAGGTAGAAAATAGATCAATGAATATGATAGAGCAAATAGAAGACAAAAAGAGTGTTAACTAGAATAAGTATTAGTAGCAGAAGAAAAATTGTTATAACATTTCTATAATATCATAGATATAATTAAAATTTGTGCATAAAAGATGAATTTCTGAAGAGTTAGTAAAGCATGAAGTTAAGGAATAATGAAAAAGCCAATGCGATTCCTTAAAAAAAATAGATGGAAAAAAAAAAAACAAGAACTACTAACAGTAATACGAACTTCCCTAATCACAAGGAACTTACTTTTTTTTTGCTAAACGAGGAACTTACTTTTTCCACTGAAAGTCGAACTAAATTCTGGAAGAAGCAATATGTCAAACATAGTACATGAAAATATGGGTTTCAGGCTGAACGACATAATTGCCATAAAACGGACCTAATTTGAGACCTTGAATCTCGCTTTCAATGTCTGAGCTTCTTCCTTGTCACGGGAGTTGAACTCAACTCCAATATGGAGTCTTGTGAATAAATGTTTATGATGAAAATGAGAAGACCAAGTAATAACAATAATCTGAAAAACAAATTTGCATACCGAATTCAAGGCCTACACTCGAGATTACTTTCTGCATAGTTTGGATTGATCAACTGTAACACACACAGCTAGCAGATAGCCAGAGGAGGAGGAAGAAGTGACCCTTGAGCTCTGGTTTTAGTAGTGGTTGTGGGGGCTGGGCCGACCCAGTATTGTAGTATATGTGCTGTTATATATGAATTACCCAACCCAACCCAGCCCAGCCCTTGTGGAGAAAGGCCATTTAACCAATACTCACCCCACCACCAAAAACCACTCGGTACAATTTACAATAAAATAAGATCACAAGAGGAGTTCATTTTTTTATTTAGCGATAATTGTATAAAATGACACATTACTCTTAAATTTGTCATCATAATTTTATTGTTATATCACACTATTAAACTGATAATTAATTACTTTTAGGGGAATACACAAAACACAAATATATCCTTAATATTCCCAAATTAATATAATTCGTTTTGTAGAATTGATAGTATCATTTTTGTAAATTTATAGTCATTAACGTTATGTATGTTTTCCATTATATTACATGAGATTGGAGTATTTTAAGTTATTTATATAATAATTTAATACCTTTAAACATTTCTTATATTTAGATTAGTCCTAAGATGACAATTTTGTAAAAAAAAATATTAAAAAATGTTATTTATAAGAGACTATTTAATTCAAGTAGGAAGATGAAATTAAATAGTGTCACTTTTGAAGTATCAACGACCTTATGATAAATAATTAAATTTCATGCAATATAATTACAAACAAACATAATTGTCTCAAAATGACATCATCTGATGTATATTATTTATATATTTAATACAAAATTACATTAAACTTAACAAAAAAAATAGAGTTCAAAGTAGCCTGTCAAATGTATGAGAGAGAGCTATCAAAATAAAAGTGAGAATTTTTGTTTTACCATGTCTTGTGCAAAATTATATTTACGTATTCAACTAACAATTTAGTTTGCTTACGTCTATAATAATAAAACACAACCCAAATTTAAATTCCATCATTTGAGAAATCACAACAACAACTCAGATTAACTCTAATTTAATCTAAAAACTCACATTTCATCTAACAAAAAAAAAAATGCCGCCCAATCTCTCTCTTCCTCTTTCTCTGCCCGTCTCCTCTTAATTGTCTCTTCGTTTCCCCTCACTTTTTCTTTTGTTCCGCTCTGAGATTTGATCGCAACGGACCTTTTAATTCGCGGTGGCAGATCCTTTTGATTGGGACTATGAAGAACTCATGCCTAAGCGGCGACACGACGACGATGATTTGGAGCCGGAGAAGGATTACGAGTTTGATGAAAAGGAAGAGTACGATGAAAAGCGCCGTAAATCCAGCGGCCGTAAGCGCCGGAGATCGCAGTTTATTGATGATGTAGACGAAACCCTCTCGGCAAGCCCTAGATTTCCCAAACCAGACGAACTGATAAGAAAAAAAGTACTGGAAGAGAGACAGAACCATGGCTCTTCTCCACAGGCTAGAGGTAACAACCATGCCGGTCCCGATGATTATAGCGACTCAAAATCTCAGGTATTTCATGCACACATTCGTTGATATGCTTGTAAGAGGTAATTTTAATTTTAATTACCATAATTTAAATTTTAATTATCGATGTGGTTAGTCATTTTAGGTTTATGTATATGTATTTATCTTTAATCATTTTTATTTCGGTAGGAAAAAAATGCTTTTGGGAGAAGATTTTAGACAATTAATTGGATGAAAAATCAGAGAATCAGAGGATGGTATGAAGTTCTTATTATCATTTTGTGGTTAAAAATATGCTTCCCCTTGCTATTGCCGAAGTGCCCCTATCCACAAACCGGTCTAAACAATCTAATATTTTCTTTATCTAATATTTTATATGTTGCAGATACATTATGCATGGGGAAACCATTTTATATAACTGTTTTATTGTATTTTTGTAGGACATATAGGTACTTTTGGGCATACCTTTTAGCGAGTTTGAGTTATTTTGAAATTTGTATATAAGGATTTCGACGGCGGTCATCGAGGCGGAAGGGGTGCTTGCCGAGCCAAGAAGCGGTTGTCGTCTGCTGCTGATTACCTAGACATTTATGCTCAGGTGGATAGTGATGAGGATGAGGAGGAAGAAGTCGCCGAAAATGGTAGGGTTTCTCTATAATCCCCTTTTAAAGTTTGGGTAGTCTTTTTCTGACTGCTTGAAATTGCTAATATGTTGTAAGTTTTGGACCTCAGAATTTGAATGGTTTAAAAACTGGAAACTTTGTTTGAATAAAAGCATATGAAAATATGCACCGCGAAATGATGTGGTTTGAGGTGGGAATTGGAATGAGAGCAAACCCATGTAGGTATTGTGTAGTGATTCTATTTGAGGTGGGAGTTAGAGTAAACTAAGGTGGCAACTCAATACTAAATTCAGGAATTGTAATTGACAGCATTGGAATTCTCGGAATTGAGTTCCCAAACATGATTTGAAGGTTTCGAATGGTATGAAATTGAGGTAGGAGTTAAAGTTGTGGCAAGATTTTGGTACATGTCTGTTAGTAGTTTAGGTTTAACATGTAGGTTCATAAATATTGGCTTAATCTTTGAACTTTTAGAAGTTTCATTTCTTCTTGCTTGATTTGGCCATTGGTCATTTGCTTTTGTCTGTTGAACTTTTATTCATTGGATTATTCATTATTCATTATTCATTTCTTCTTGCTTGATTTGGCCATTGGTCTTTCTGTTTGGGAATTTTTGGTAAGGCCGGAAAATAAATAAATAGAGCTCGGGCTCAATTCGTATCCAAAATATAAATGATTTAAGTATGAGTAATTTTAAAATTTGATACTCGGATCATATTCGTTCGAAAAATTCAAATGGCATGCGCTCGATTTGAAATACTCTGCAGCTAAACGAGCCTCAATCAAACTTTATTTAATTTTGTTAATTCAGCACTTTTATTTAATTCTTTTACAATGCATCACCACATGCCATAGAATATCGTCTCTTAGAGAGAAATTATGGGATTGTGCTAAAGCAACCACTGAAGGCACCTTCCAACAAGCCATAAAGGCATTGAAGGCAATGGATGCAAGGGTATGTGCTTGGTTGGATGACAAAGATCCCATTCACTGGTGTAGGGCTCATTTTAGTGCCTACCCAAAGTATGACATGTTGTGTAACAATTTATGTGAGGTATGTGCACTTCACTGCATTTACTGATTTTAACATTTTTATTTCACTGCATTTTCATTGTAACAATTTATCTGTAAGGCTTATTTCACTGCATTTTCATTGTTAAAAAACAGGTGTTCAACAGCAAGATTGGGGGTCCAAGAAATAAACCAATACATGGCTTGATGGAAGGTTTAAGAGAATATTGTATAAAGAGGATGCAACTGGCTAGGGATAGGCCTCTCAAATGGAATACCAGATTGATATGTCCATCAATTGCTGAGAAGTTGGAGGCATTAAAAGTTGATTCAAGAGGATGTATCCCCACTTATGCAGGCTATAGTAAGTATCAAGTCACTAAAATGTATGGGGCTCATTTTGCTGTGAACTGGTGACAAAGGAGTGCACATGTAGGAAATGGCATCCCTTGTACTCATGGTGAAAAGGGCATCACAACCAAACAGTGTATCACAACCAACCAACACATCAAATTCAACAACCAAGGCAGAACAACCAAGTGGAAGCAAGAAATTTGTTTCATTGAAGAATCTCCAGTGCAATGGATTCAACTAGAAAAAAGTCTACCAAAACGTAGTATATCAGTACAATTATGATATTTTTGGGGCTTGGACTGGATTTTTTTATGTTAATATCTGTCAATAGTATTAAGCAAGGATGTTTGTACCCACTATTGGAACAATATGAAAAAATTTTGGGCCTTGAAATGGTTTTTTTTTTTATATAATTTCTGTCTCCAATCACTAAACTAGAATGTGAATATATAAAACTTTGTGGATTCACATCAATTTTTTAAGAAAAAGTTTTTAGATAATGTAGTATTTTTTGAATTTAAATCTAATTTTTCGTTACGCCGTACCTTCAGGCACGGGCAATTATTAGTATACTAACAATTTAGGTTGGCGTGCGAATCTGTTCAAGGACAGTATAGACAGCTGTGTCACTGTTGATTTTTTTTTTAATAGGTATAGTGACAAAGACAAATATGTAAATTAATAAATTTAAGAGGACAAATTAATAGAAGAGTTAATTTTGAAAGGAGCAAAAAAAATTATTCATATTCTAAATGCAAGTATAGACAAACGTAGATTCATTCTACTTCTACTTTTCATTCTGCTTTTGTCTTCTACATCTTCGTTTCCGTGGCTCCGCCACTACTTCTACATCTACGACACTACTTTTTGTAATCTGACTTAAAATGTAATTAAATTAGGGTTTTTTTTGTTTGATAATTTAAATTTTGTAATTTGTTTGAATTTGTTGTAGGTTGATAACTTGGGGTTAAAGCCAATTCAATTTATTTTATGTATTTGTTATATATTGGACTTAAGAGATAACTAATTAGGGTTTTTTTTTATTTGATATATAGTTTATTTGAATTTGTTATGGTCTTGTGGGTTGGGGGACTTCTGGTGAGTATAACTGTTGTTGTTGCTAATATTGGTTGAGCAGATAGTTTTAGTTTTCAAATGAAATGATTGACCTGTGTCCACAATTGGATATGTGCCAAATTGTTTTTATATGTAGTTTTGCCACTTTCCTTGATGTGAGTTTCAATAAGAGTTGTGTTATCTAAAAACATAAAAATAGGGCACTATAAATATTTTTAATATTTTAAAATAAAATATTATTTTTATAATAATTTTAAAATATTAATTATTTTTAATATTTTAAAATAAAATAATTGTTTTAAAAATAGTTATTTTTAATATTTTAAAATAAATATTATTTTTTAAAAAAATCAAAATAATGATTATATTTAATATTTTAAAATAAAATAGTTTTTAATTATTATTATTTTTAATATTTTTAAAGAAAATATTATTTTTAAAATAATTTGAAAATAATAATTGTTTTTTATATTTTAAATTCAATATTATTTTTAAAATAACAATTATTTTTTATATTTAAAATAAAATATTAGTTTAAAAGTTATAAAAGTAATTATTATTCTAAGGAAAAAATATAAGAAACTTTTATTTTTTCAAAAATGAGTAAAGTTTCATAAAATATAGATTTAAAAAAATTATATAAGAAAATAAAACTTTATTTTTAAAAAAAAGTAGATTTTTTTATTTTTTTATGTAAAACTTTATTTTCAGAAGAAAAAATTTAATAGCTTTACCATTATTATATGTATTCTTAATATTAGAATTTTAAAAAACAAGAAATAAAAATAGAAATTAAAATACAAAAAACTGTAAAAGATAAATAAAAAAATTGATTCAATTTTTTTAAAAAAAAGTTTTAAAAATAATTATTATTTTCAGGACAAAAAAATTAGAAAATTTTTCAATTTTTAAAAAAATGAGTAAAGTTTTATAAAATATATATTCAAAAAACTAAAACATTATTTTCATAAAACAATTTTTTAAAAAAAGATGTGTAAATTTTCATAAAAATAATTAAGATTTAAAAAAATTTAACTTAAATTTTTTTTAATCTATATTTTATGAAATTTTACCTATTTTTGAAAAAAATAAAAGTTTCTAATATTTTTTCTTAAAATAATAATACCACTTTAAGGACCTAATTGATGAAAAATGAATTTGAAGGACAACTTTGAAAGTGGGTTGCAACTTAAAGGGATAAAATGTCATTTAACGTATTTATTACTTGAACCAAACATGAGAAGGTATAAGAGGTCCATACAATTAAATACATAATGTATTTTAACAGGGATACCTTATTTATGCAATAATTAATGTTCCACAGTTGCCCTTGAACTTGTCGAGTTTTCTCCCTGGAACTTTAGGACTGTCGAATGTTGAAATATCTATTAGTTCTTGGTGGTCTTGAATTTCTAGTGATGATAAATTTTCTTCAGTAAGAAACCTTCGTTTATTGCACTTGTTATCTTTCCGAGAGGGGAAAAAAACAAAGAATTATTGGCCTCATCTACTGTTGGTTCTGCATTAGAGATGTTTATACGTACTGCCCGTCTAGCTCAGTTGGTAGAGCGCAAGGCTCTTAACCTTGTGGTCGTGGGTTCGAGCCCCACGGTGGGCGTTTTCATTTTTGCAACCTTTTTGATATATACCCCTTTACATAACAAAAGGCTAGGGAGCAAGAAGATCATGAGCCAAAATTGTGCTCTTAGAGGTAGTGGGAGTTAGTTTGAATAGAATTGCCCAAAATAATAATTGATGATTTCTCGTGTGAATAATCAAACCCACAACAGTGATGTGTTATTTGGTATGGTATGTAATTTGATGGAAAAAGAGCAAAGGCCAAATCATGCTAATCTATTCAACCACAAAGTACCAAACCTATATATATCTCACCAAATTTGAACAAGTAATAGGGGGGAGGGGGGAGGGGGGGGGGGGGGGTTGTTTGATTATAATAGATTTTGTCAACTTTATTATTAACTCAAGAAAGAAGAATGAATTCATTAAAAACCCCTTTTACCAAAGCACAAGAACAAGAAGGCATTAAAGGAAACCTAGAAGAATTTAGCTCATTGCAAAATAATATTGAGGAGTAGAAAAATGAAAGAATAAACAAACAACAAAAAGCTCTCACCAGTCCCTCCCTCCCACACACAGTCCCACCAATAACATCAGTGAAAAATTATGACATATAACAAAAGATGTAGGGAGTGTGACTAAACCCCACTACCTCTAAGAGCAACTGACTTTCATTCTTCTTCTTTTTTTTTTTTCTAAATTTAGACTGTATTAAAATAAATGAAGATACAAAACCTCATGGAAACCCCAATCAGAATATAACATAAATATCATGTCCTATAATGTCAGGACTATAAAAAATAACAAGGCAAAAGCCCAACAAAGTGACAGGCACCATTTAAGGCCAAGACAAGCAACATAGAAGATTACATCATCAACAAAATAATCATACAAACCCAACAATCAAGATACCAAGCAATCTTTCATTCTCTTGTCTCTCTAATAACAAGAAATTACTACTACCTCTGTCTCACAATAAGTAATTTTTTAGACTTAATATTTTTTTTTAAAATAAGTGATGTGTTAGAACTCCAATATAATTTTTACAATATTTTCCCATATGTGCCCTTATGCAGTCAATGGTATTTATTAGAAAGTTGAAAGGTTGAAGAAAGAGAAAGAGAGACCAAAAGACAATAAAAAAAGTCAGCTTAAACAAAACAAAGAAAGTATATTAAGGGTATTTTTGTCATTTTAGTTTGTGTATTGGTATGTGTGATTTAAGCTAAAAAAAATCACTTATTACGGGACAGATAGAGTATTAAGTAATCTAAGTGACACTTCCCCAAATAATATTTATAAAACACATAACATTTTAATACTTAACCATGAAACTTTAAAATGTGGAGTAAATTAAACACAACTTTCTCCGTTCACAAAAACAGTTTCATTAGAGTTTAATTTTAAATAATGTTTAAAAACAATACTATTGTAGTACTATTTCCAAATTGATTAGAAAATTCAATGATACCTTCTTTTTGAAATAGAAGGAGTATTAATTACTAGTTTTTTTTTCCCAATAGTTAAATGATTTTAATTTCAAAACAACATATCATTTTAAAAAGTCAAAGTTGAATTTATATTTCAAATGAAAGGAGTAACACCTTTATTTATTTTGAAAATCCTAAACATCAAAACTTTCTACTCTAATATTTTAATAAGGAACAAGGGCGTGAATTTTTAAAATTTTACAAATTAATTGGAACATAATATGGAAACTTTTTTGAAATGAAAGGAGAAGGTTGATTCTATACAAATTTCTTTTTATACATTTAATTTTGAAATTCAAAATAACATTAAATTTGGAAAGATGAGAACTTTCTATTCAAATAAAAAAGGAAGAAGCGCGTGAATTAAGGTTTAGTAAGAAGAGCACAACGACAGTCCGTTCTATTTCATATTTGTCTCCCCCGTTCTCTTTCTTTTTATCCCTCCCTCCCTCCCTCCCTAGTTTCGATTCACTCCTCTGTTTGTTTTTCTCTCCACCCATTTCCCCATTTCCCCCTTTCCCCATTTCCAATCACTCACTAACACCCGACAGAAAACGTGAAAACGACCTACCACCACTTCCATCACCGGAATCCGCATGGACCTCCGGCATATCGAATTCTGGCCGCCGTCGACAACCTTCCCCCGCTGAATTGCCACCAATCCCTTTTAACAAGCGATCGACCAGACGAGAAAGAATAAAACATCTCAGTATAACCCCGGATAAATATCTAATTCTTATATTTCACCCATAACTTTTCCCTTCTTTTCACTTGTACCCGCAATTCAGCAGCAAAGAATCACACATTTTTATTGGTCGTTAGTTGGTGATACAATGGCGACTGCAACTAGCAACACCACCACGGTCACTCAGCCACCCGTTGAGTCAAACTCGGTGCAACTCTCAACGGAGGAGCTGGCAGCAAAAGGAGTCCAAAAACGCTACGAAAGATTGGTAACGGTACGGAACAAAGCCATTAATGGGAAAGGGGCTTGGTATTGGGCGCACCTTGAGCCCATTCTGGTTCACAATTCGGATACGGATTTAGCCAAAGCAGTCAAGATTCGGTGTTCGCTCTGTGATTCCATCTTCTCGGCTTCTAATCCATCAAGAACTGCTACCGAGCATCTCAAAAGAGGCACTTGCCCCAATTTTAATTCCGTTCCCAAACCCATTTCCTCTATTTCTCCATCCGCTTCGGGCCCGGAACCGTACCCCACCCCACTTAGTTTAGCTTCTCCACACAGCCACAATCACCGGAAACGCAATTCTTGTTTTTCCGGAGGACGTGCCGGTGGTTCTGGCGGTGATATTGGTGGTGTGGGGAGTACTTCTTCTTCCTACCAACTTCCAGCGCTTATTGTAGATGCTTCAAGATTTTCAGTTGAGCTTTCTTATTCGCAGGTGGCTGCTGCTGCTAGTGGTGGTTGTGGGGTGTATGGGCAGCAGCATTTGGTGTTATCAGGTGGGAAAGAAGATTTAAGTGCATTGGCTATGTTTGAGGACAGTGTA